>VYZT01022845.1:320385-373194 GCA_013400735.1 Pomatostomus ruficeps | reverse complement strand
GCACCGGCCCCCGCCCCGGCCCCGGCCCCTCCGCTGCTCCCGACGGGGCGCGCTGCGCCCGGTCGTGCTCCCGGAGCCGGGCTCGGACATGGCCCTGCCACGGCGGCTCCCCGTCGTGCGACACGGGCCGCCCCCACAGTGCCACTCGCAGGACAAGAAGGTGCCCGCTCGCCTTCCCGAAGAGGGATATGAGGAGGCACCCGGGCCGAACGAGATGTGGGGAGGATGGGTGCGAAGTGAGGGGAAAGGCAACGAGCTGGTGCTGCAGAGGGTGCTTGGAGGGAAAGGTGCCCAGGGCACCGGACGCCCATGGTGCCTCAGTGTGCACAGCTGCTGCGGTGGCCTCTTCCAGCACCAGCCAACGGCGTGGTCTTACAAGCAGGGGAAAGGGGGAAGAGAGGACAGGAGGTAGAGTAGTGCTCACAGGAATGATTTGGTCATGTCAAAGGGGTAAAGCTCCCCCTCCAGCTGTGTCACCTCGGTGAGGGCAATCCTGGCTAGAAAGTCTTCACAACACAATGGACATCTCATTTTCTTGTTACCCATCTTGCTACTGAAGGCACCAACACCTTCCTTATCTTCGTTCATTTTAGGGCCTCATGTCTGCCAAAATCTCTATGCTCCTTTCCTCCATCAGACCTGGGATAGGAGTCCACGTTTCTGGACAGTTAGGGTGCTCTGCATTAGCACCTCAGTTTGGATGAGGAAACATGAACAATTTAGGTGAAAGGACCCGCAAGGTGTACAGCAAACGTGCTCTGAGCCCTATGAGAATTCAACTTTTCTTTGGGCTAGGGCTAATCTAAAGTAAGTCCCCAGACATTTACAGTGTGGCCGTAGTCTTCATCATCAGATGTTTTCCTCTACAGATCTGCTCCTGTTGCATCACCCTTTTTGCTAAAGTGGACCTACAGATCCAGGATCTGCTCAGTTTTATCACCCTGCTGACAGGGCAGATTTCATTTATCATTCTCAGTATTGGCTGAGTTGACCCCAAGTGTCTTAGATACCAAGGGTTTTCATCTGAGATTTGTAGGATCAGCAGAGGGAGAGACTTCTGAGGAAGAAAGCTGGAGGTACTGCTGGTTCTCGAGCCCAGGGGCAGCAGTGAAGGCAGTTCCAGAGATGAACAAGAGATTTGCATTGCAGTAGCTGTTGTGAATGGGGTATCTCTCTTTTGGAGACAGTGAGTAGAATGAGGAACCACTAGAATAGATGCAGCTTTGTGTCAGGTAGGTAATAAGAGATATTTTTGAGGAAGACAGGTGGTGACAATGCTGCCATGATCTGGCTGTTCTTTGGCATGAGGAACTCCCACAGAGGAACAGTCTTGAGGTGGTTCAGCTCAGTGGCCAGTCCAGCAACAGCAGGAGCCAAAGATGTGAGAAGGGACAGTTTTGGCCCTCCTCTGTCACTTTTCAACCTGTATCATTTGTGGGAAGTTTGTGCCTTGAAGTGGGAAGGTCTGTATCCACAAATGTAAACATTTGTGCAGCTTCAGTTGTGTCATTTGTATGAATTGCTTAATGTGATAACTTCCACATCACCATCGCCTTCTGATTCAGAAGCTGAGTCTCCTCAGCATGAGTTGTTAGCCTGCCTGTGTGGGTGAATAAATCCTCGTGTTCTCTCAGGGAAACAGCAAACCAAGCTTCCAGCACTTTCTGTACTGTCTGCCTGCCTTCTCTCCACATAAGAAGGGACAATCTGCAGTCCAGTATCTCTTCATGGCTTAGGCTACACCTGGCAGACACTGGTGAGCAGAGCTGGATGGGGACAGTCCTCCTGTGTCAAGGAGGCTTCTTGTGTTTGCAAATGTGTCTGGGTTCTTAGTTTGAATGAAAATAAAAAATCAGAGATTTACTGTGAAGCGGAACAAACTCTGTCGGAAGAGCTCTTACCCTAAGGCTGTCACACTCCCAAGCAGATGCTTGTCCATCCATCTCATCTAAATGTATTTTAAAGATTTCCACACACCTGGTTTCACTGGTTGTTTTAAGAGGTGGGTTGCAACTGTGTATATGCTGCATAAATTGGCAATGCATGTGCAAAGGAGCACCAATACGCAGACCTGGAAATCCTGAAGCCTCACAGTTCAGGGTTCCCTCTGTATCTAGGAAATCCAGGTAGAAATGTAACCCCCCACCCCCAAGATTCATCTCTTAGGAGGACTCACACTGCTGGGAGCAATTTTTAATTCCTACAGAGTCAGGCTATACTCTGAGCAGCAACCTGCTGTCTAAAGTCTCAGCTCACTAAAACAGTCTAAGGCATCCAGGCCTGAAGAAACAGTACTGTTACAATGTTGGGGTATGAAATGGTTTCTGGAAAAGTTCACTGCATAAAGATCAGTTATTTCTGGACAGCAGCTCTGCAGGTCCAGGGAAATACACTTCACAGAGGTGCCTTGGATCCTTAAAGGAACAGAGCTCATTAACCAAGAAACAAACAGCAGAATCCTAAAAGCAGAAGCATTAACACGACAGCCAAATGCACTTCACAGGGTTTTGATGGTTTGCAGCTCTTACTCAAGACTTTGATAGTGACCATGGGAGGTTCCATATGTTTCTCACAGATCATGGATGCAATTAAGTCCACCCTCAGAGCCCCAACACAGCTTATACAGCCTCCTGTGAGGCTACATTGGTGTGCTTGCAAGCAGGTTTCCTGGCATCCTTCCTGGCTCTCTGAGCAGGGTGTGGTTAATGGCTAACAAGAATCCAGCCAAGCATCTCCCTTCAGTGACAGTGACTGCAATGTAGATTTGTCATATCCAAACCTTAGGTTCTATTTCTAGCACTGTACGGAAAGATTTAGTGAGATTTCTCAGATATTTCATCTGCAAAATGGGCAATTAATAATAGCTCTCATCAGGGAACAGATGACTAGAGCTGGTTATAAGCTACAGAGAAATATTAAGGGTTCAAAATGTGTAAATTAGGATTTGAACTTGTGGATGCCTGTTTACCACTGAATGTTTTTTCTTACACAGCTGGGCACCTTCAAAAATATGTTTTTTTCCTCTCTCATGTACATAAATATTTGTATATGATATTTACCATGAGAAAAGGAATTGTCAGGGTAGCCAAATTGTTATGATGCTGCATGCCATTTTGCAGAGGTGTATATGTCCTCCTGTTTCCCCCCATCCCCCTACCCATCCAACATGTGTGTTCTCTTCTGAGTGTTAGGGACCCCTTTTTCATCCCTCCTACTCTTGTGGCATCACTGATATCCCAGTGCAGTGAATTCCAGTCTGTAAAGGATGTAAAACTGTCATTCCAGAATTTAATTATGCTGCTTTCCAAAATTACCGAACACTTACTTGTTTGTTCTCATACACAGAAAAGATAATTAGGAGCTCTTGAATCATTAGTCTGGGAACCCACAATATCTGGAAGGAGCTGAAATTATTTCTTTGCTTTAAATTTGTAACACTGAATTGCAATTTTCTTTTTACCTCTAGCTTCTCTAGGTATATTTGAGGCTTCCCAAGACCAGAACAGTCATTTAATTCAAAAATAGACTGGGCTTTCAGGAATAATGCTGACACGCTGGATGCAACTGGCCCCTGCCAGGGAAACTCTCTGGCTCCCCTTGTTGTTTCAGGTGGTGTGCTGGCCTCTTCGGAGCCATGGTCCTTGCACAGCCAGCATCACTGTTACTGCTGTTCATCTCCAGGACCTCATCTCCACACAGCGCACAGACAAGCTCAGAGGAAGGACTTCCCAGCACTGGAGTCCAAAACAGGCACTTTGACATGAGCCAGCTTGTGCTGAAGCATTGAAGAGCTGGGGTTTCTCCTTTCTTCCTTTTTGATGCCTTGCCAGCAAGGCACTCTCTGCCACCACCTCTTATTCTGCTGGTCTTTGATTCTCCAAATCTGGAAGCACCTCTAAGTCTTGGCCAAGCTGGCCAGAAAATGAACAGAAGGAGAGCCAAAGGCTTCTTCAGGGGGTTGCCAAGGAAGGATGCTGAAATGCATGAGGCAAAGGCTGTGATTTGGAGGTGTTGCTCAGGGGTGAGTGCACTAAAATACCCTGGGCTTCCTCCTAGGAAACACACGCTTAGGAATACTCTTAGAAAGGAACCAGTTCAGACCCGAGCATCTTGGAAGAGTCTGGTACTCCAACTCTGCCCTCACCTTTGAGAAGGGTGGATGAAAGCTACTCTTATTCTGCAGCTGTATTAGGCTGAGTGATGAGCCATTCAAATGGACACTGAATACTGTCCTTCCTCTCCCCTTCCCCACCCCCCCCCCTTTCCATCTCCAAGACAAAAAGAAATTAGAAGAGGCTGAAGAGCACAGCTTTTTCCCTTCTAGACCTTGGGAACATGCAAAGAAACACACAGGGTCATTTGGCTCTGAAGGCTGAGGGATGCGAGTGCTTTGCTGCAGAGCCTGCGGGGAGCATGAGTCACATGGATCGTCTCGGCAGATCCGGGCTGACAGCATCCACCAAATCACCGCCTCACGTTGCACTCAGAGGGCAGAAATAAACTGGGAAGCAGGAGGGGCTTGGGGAGGTAGTGCTGTGGCATGGGGTTATTTCAGCCCGTGTGTGTCTAGATCAGCAGAACTGGACAGGGCAGTATATCCTCAGCTGTGTCCAACCTCCTCCCTCCACTGGAGCAAGGAGGTCTGTGGATCCTGACAGAGGATCCATACACTGGAGGTGGGTCCATAGGACTGAAGCACGTGCTTTTTCCCTTCTGCAGCCCAGAAACATGGGGAACAGTAGTACCAGCAAAAGTGACATAATAGGAAAAATCAGCACTCGCATACTTTTCCAAACTTCTGCTTTCTGTGGTATTTCCACATCACTACACAGAGCTCTTGCTGACATTGTCATTTTTTAAGTATTGCTGGGTATGCCATCATCTCAGGGCTGCTCTGATGAGCTGTCACCACATGATAAAATAAGTCTGTCATTGTGTTTGTTGCTTTGCAGAGTTGCATAGTGCTGTGGTTTGTATCATGCTAGGGGCATTAATTCCATTGCATAGTGTAGATACACCCTTGTCACACCTAGCAAAGGGAGAAGTCCTCCACGCTTCCTGAGGAGGAGGACCAGGATACATGGAAGACAGCCTGTAAAGTCCTGGCCTGGGCAAAATGTAACTGCACTCCATTCCAGCTGGGGACTTATCCACCTCAACATGTTTTGTGCAAGTTTGTTCTTATCTGGTTTGAATCTCTACCTCTGTGCTGCCTTGAAGCCCACACTGAAGCTTTCAGTATTGCACTCAGATGGAAAGCAAAGCCCAACTAGGGCTGACTCTGTGGAGGACTTTTCTCTCAATCAGGGCAGTCCATGCATCTAGGGAACAAAGGAGGTCATCATACAAAAAACCACAGACAGGAGAGCTGCCAAAAAGAGAGAAATTTATAAGATTGGAGCCTGCAGTGGTTTGTGCTTGCAGGTGAGCTTCAAGTAGAGTAGGGCAGGGTCACAACTGTTGAGATCAGGAGACCCACTGAGGAACTGTGCAGTAGTGAGGAAGGCCTATCATTTTTGTTACACTCATACAGATGGGAAAACTGGAAGCTGTGCATCTGTGGATGCGGCTGTGTGCTTACAGGCATCCCAGTGGCACCATCGCATCTGCTGTCATGCTAACCAGGCCACCTGGAAACAGATGGAGGGACCTTCTGCATTGATGGTGGGGGTGTGACCCTGAGTGCTCGTTGCAGGTGGGTCCCAGCTGTGAATGGGGACAGAACTTTTGGTCACTTGTGAGGACTCCATGTGCCTCTTCCAGCCTGTGGAAGAGAGGAGAACTGCCTCCTGGCTTTGACAGCTGTCAGGCAGCTCAGGCACCTCCATGCTCTCTGAGCCACTAGTACCAGCATTGTCTGCTACCCCATGCATTTTATCCTGGACGGGCCAGGTTTGATGGATCCTGTGCTGAGAAGAAATTAACTCTACACTGGCTGAAACCAGGACACTAGGTAAGCCCTATTAGCTTAGTCTTTTATTGTCAGACTGATTCTCTTGCTGAAAAAGTCAAGGCTGGCATTTTTTCATACAGAGGTGTTTGGTTCAGCTGCCAGAACCTCAGGTGAGCATCTGAACTGCTGGAGATGGCTGCAGTGCTAAAGGAGCTCCCAATGGATGCTCACCCAGCCTGATTTTTTGTCCCACCCAGGTATCAGGTGGTACAGGATAATCCCTCTGCTCCAGATACCTGTGTGAGTGAAAAAAGGAGCTGATTTGGGTACTCAAGCAGTTATTTAAGGTGAAGGGTCTGGACTGCAGAAATGGGTAGTGTTTTGTTGAGGGGACTGTGCCAAGCCATTTGTTATGACCATTACATGGACCACCACTGACTCTACACTCATTTTCCCACGTACAACTCCTAAAATGGACCTGTCCTTAAGCCATGATGCTGCCTCGTTTAGCAGATTGATGGGCCGCAACTGGCTCCCAAAGTATGCTGGCAGTTCAGGGACAGGACAGGAGCAGGAGGAGCAACCGCATGCACCAGGATATGGCCCAAGGCTTTTCCAAAATTAATGTAGTCTTGTGCACACAAGCACAAGCTATGGGAAGGAACGTGGTGTTAGTGTGGGCCTTTGTCACTCCCATTTGAGTGAGGATGACGGTGGAGAAGCAGGCATGACAGCAGTGGGGGCCCACACCTGCTGCCACAGCTGCCTGGGGCTGTGTCTCCACTCCAGGGGTTGTGGGGTGGAAGATTTCCCCTGGCTCACAGGTATTGTTTGTGCCGTTGTTGCCACCTGTCTGTTGTCTGTCAGTAACAGCGTGATGCTGGCGTGACTGCCACACAGAAAACCCCTCCTCCGGCACCAGACCTCCCACGGAGGGTCTTCACCACAGGGAGCCCTTCCCACAGCCCAGTGCCCCTCTGTGCCTGTCCCCAGCAAGGCCAGCACAGACAAACAAACTGGGACTGCAGCCAGTGACAGCTGTAGGACCTCAAGGCCTTTTTGACCTGCCGCTAGCAGACAGTAGAGTAACTTCTAGAAACACAAGACTTCTGTGTACATATTTTAACAGCATTTTTCTTTCAGGACGTTCTGTCATCTCCGCAACATGCTTTTAGTTCCATCTGAAATTTCCTGGGCTTTTCACTCCCTCTTCTCATCTTCTTGAGCCAAAAAAAAAGGGTCATTTTGGTGAGAAACATTTTCAGTCGCTTTCTCAGAAGCATTGCTCTCTGCACTCTGTGGGATTACGCAGCCCAAGGCTGGTTTGTTCTCCTAGGAAATTACTTTCTCATCCCTTCCCCAAACTTACCTTCTAGATCAACATTCAGAACTTCTTCAGGCTCTAACTTCCAGAATCTATTGGTATCCTGAACTGCACTTCCGATAAAATTAGTTCTGAATTATCTCACTGATTGTGATGTTTTTACTTATTTGTTGGCTTGTTATGGGAGAGGTAAAAGCTACAGGCTGAGGTATTGATATGGGGGATCAGATTTGTGGGTCTAGGGGTAGATATGTAGGACTCAAGTCTGCCCAGGAAAGGCAAATGAGCATGGACAGACAGGTTTCACAGAGAGCAAAGAGCTGGTGCATTAAGGAAGGGTCATGGCAGCCAGGGAGGTTGGAGATAGTGAGAATCAGCATTTCACATCCTAGCAGGAAAGCAAGAAATGCGAATTTGAACCAGACAAGAGTGCCTCCAAAAAAATGTAGTCCAGCTTGCAAAAAATAGCTCCCAACCCCAAAGTAATTTATTGTTGCTCAGGCAGATAAAAGAAGCATGTAAAATTGGTTCCACAAGAAGGTCAAATTAAGTGCATGAACAAAATACAAGCATATTATATATGTGTGTGTGTGTGCGTGTGTGTGTGTGTGTATATCTCTCTATATATATATCTTCTGTTCAGTGTTTCTCATTGTAGAACTGGGGATCAATCATAACCCTTCAGGGTTTCTTGTCTTGTCTGTTGGCTCCTAGCCAGACAACTTCCCTCCATGGCATTAGACTGGGGGAATGATGAAGGAATAAAGAATTACATTAAAACAGGAGAAAGGGAGATGGATTCACAGAGCACTATGGGCTGCCAGGTGTTTACGTACAGGCGGAGACTTCATCAGTCCTTGGGACGCCAGTGCTGCAGTATTACTTTTTCAGCCGGCTGCAAGAGAAAAGTACTACATGAGTACCACCCCCCACTTTTTTTTTTTTTTGCATAGAGAATGACTGCCTGCCTCTGTAGCTGAGGATGGAAACAGTTACTTGAGCATCCACATGGCTGCAGTTTAGGTTTCAGTTACACTGAGCTGCTTACTTGGCAAAGAGAGTTAAAGAACTACTGTATCAGCACTTGTGCTGCACAGATTTATCTAGATTTTGATGTATCTGTACAGGCTTTGTCCTCTCTTTATGGGGATCATTTTTTAACCTTGATAAAATGTAGGTGAAAACGAGGTGAATTCTTTGACATATGTTATGCTCTTCACCACATATACATCCCAGCTGTGATGCAGTATTTGCCAGTAAACATTCTCACTGAATTCTTGGTGACAGTGAAAAAGATTAAGTGAAACTATCACAGTTTGCCAATGTCACTGGTGAAAATGAAGCAGAAGTCTGGTTCTGCACCCAACTTGCTCATGCAATCATTTATACTTCCGTTCGCAGTCCACTTCCAGTGACAGAATGGCTGTCAGTGTTTCCAACAGCTGCTTCTGATGCCTGATACCATATAAGCTTAAAGACATGGAAAAGGGCAGTTTCTTTGCTGAGAAATCCTTGCTCCCATGAAAAGGGTCATGACACGATGGTGTATTTCACATCGCCCAAGGCCTTTAAGAAAGGGTACAAATCACAGTATTCCATGAGTTTTTCTCCTCTTTTGTTGCTCCTGGGAGGTTATTGGCAATTTTCACCAGCTGCAGTCCAGTATTGTGCTAGCAGAGCTGGAATTACATTATGGGCATCATGGATTTTTAAAGTTTGGGTTCCATCCTTGTGCTTGGTTGTGTGCCTTCCACCTCCACAACCTTGATATCCAGATCTCAGATTCACTGCGGAGCCTACCAAAGGACTTTGGAGCTCCTGCTTGGGTTGGGCTAACATCTCTCAACATTAAGATAATTTGAGTGAAACCACTCTGCTCAAAAGTTTCCCAGCACAGTGTTACCATGGGTTTGGGATTTAACATAGCTCATAACTCTTAAGCGGGATTTAACATGAGTAAGAGCTGAAAATGCTGAAATGCAGCTGCACTGTTTCACGAAAGAGGCTCAAGTTCAATTTCTCCCTGCTCAATCACCCATCTCCGCTCTCTTGAAAACAGTCTTTGCCCATTCTGGGTGCCCTCATTGCCACTTACTGTTGACACTGACATGTCTTGTTTTCCAGCAAGTATTGTCTTGCTTGTGCCATCCTTTTTGCCCGTTGCTGCCAGGAGAGAAGGGACAAAGAACAATTAGATATTCTTACGCTTCAAATGCTTTCCTCAGAAGTGGTAGTAAAGTGCTGTCTGACATCTGCAGACTGCCAATCTCAAAAACTTGCTTTGAGTCTAAGGATGGACCCATTATCTGTTCTACCCTGCACCCAGACAAGAAATCTGACTCCTCCTGTGGTTTGGAGACCCAGTAATCTCTGCACCTTTCACAGGGACCATGGCACTCACCCTTCTCCGCTGCCAGCTTGTACCACTGATGATGCACAGGCACCCAAGGGCAAACACCAATAAACTGCCTCCGACACTTGCTCCAATTATCACATAGTTAATCCAGGCAGGAGCTTCCTCTGTGGGAGAAGGAAAGTATTTAGACACAAAGAGTATTTAAAAACAAAGAGAATTTTATAGCTTATGGGTTGGAGCAGGAACATGATGCTATTTTCCATACCCACGGGGTACTGAAGGCTGATCTTTGTGTCACTGTCTTCTATGAGGTGACAGCACCACAGCCCTGCAGCACTGATGTTCACCTCCAACTTCACTTCATACTGCTTTGAGTTCTTAATGTCCATCTTAGTCCCATTCACACGTTCCCAGCGCAAGTAGGCATTGGGTGGGAGCGGACGAGAGACCTCGCAGGTCAGGGTCATATTGGCTCCTCTGGAGAATGGCCCAACAGGGTTAGCTGAGACTGTAAAGTCAAGAAAAGGAGATGTTAGTGAGGAGATGGGAAGATGGGTACATCCATGCTCTTGTGGCTTACAGGTTTTTGCAGCTCCTCTTCTTCATAACCCACTTCTCACCTTTCATCACCACCAGCTCTATCTTGCTCTGCGCATGTCTTCCCTGGTACTCCAGCTGGCACTGGTACTGGCCAGAATGGTTGAAATGGACTTTGGGGAGCTGCACTTCTATGGTACTTTCAGGTTTTCTTTCAGGTATCTCAAACAGAAAGTTGCTGCTCTTTTTGGTCTCATGCAGCTGTCCTTGTGCTGTGATGTTGAAATCAAGCAGCTCATGAACATTTGCACTTCCCTGTTGTTTCCAAGTCAGCTGTCCTGTGAAACTGTCTTTCCATTTTATCTTCTGGAAGTTCAGATGCCATGACAAGATGACAGTACTATCAACAGTTGCATACTTTCTTTCCAAATCTGGATTCTGAAAACCTGAATTTAGAAGAGACAAGGAATACAGAGGCAGGAAAAGCCATTGTTACGCTTCCCAATGTCTACCCTTCATCCAGAGTGAGGCATGCTGTGCTTGGTTGAAAAAGGACTTGGAGAAAACCCACAACATCCTCCAGAAAGGTTAAACAGTTTGAGAATAAGACAGTAGAAAGATCTAAAGCTCCCAAGCACAGCAGAGTTGAGAACAGACCCTAAGGAAAGGAAAATCTTCTCTTCACCAAGCCTGGAAAGGAAAATGAGTGCAAGTGTGGAAGAGAGCTCAGGCAGCAGAACAATTCCCAAGCTGCATTGTTGGAAGCCTTGGGAAGTCAGCCCTGGAGCAGAAGTGCTTGGGATGCTGGAGATTAAAAGTTAAACTCATGAGCTGAAGGGAACACTGGTTCCCAGGCCTACGTGTGAGTTCCATTTTTGTTGTCACATACCTAATACCTTCACAGCAAAGGAGATGTTCTGATTAATCAATGGAGAGTCTGAATGGACCTGACACACCCAGGTCCCACTGTCCATAGCCTCCAGTTTCTTTAAATTCACTATGTATTTTTGACGGGTCTTGTTTGGTAATTCTGGTGTTACTCTGTTATTGTTACTGTCAAACAATGTGATGCTGAGATCGGGTAGAGGACTGGATGAATTTTGCATTAAAATCAGCTCAGGGACTTCATTTTGCAGAAAGTGCCCATCCAAAGAGATTGTCACTGTGAAAAGAAAAGAGCACAGCCACTAAGTCAGTTCCTCTTCCTGTGAGATAGGAACAAATGTTACAGCAAAGAGAACATGGAGATGTTTTGCCCTGGAGATGGAGGAGAAATGAACTGTGATAGCCCAGGACAGAAGAAATGCAGCTGGATAAAGAATCCCAGCAGAGATGTCTCCCCAAGCTCTATGGTCCCCCCACCTCCTGATGGCTAAAAGCCCTGCACTCACTCACATTTAAAGACATGCAGTGAGGTGTGGACTTGGTGGGTGCCATGTTTGCAGGTGTAGATGCCGGCATCAGAGAGCTTCAAGTTCCACACCCTCAGCTTATAATCCATCTTGATTTCAGCTCGATCAGTAATGGCATTTGGTTCTTTTGAAAAAATAGGCTTGGTTAGGAGGGAAAAGGTTTCTTGGCTGCATAAAGGGAGAAGGGGTAATGAATTGGAAGCCTTACTTTTCCAAAATCTATTATTATTTTCCATATGCCATAGACGAGTGTCATAGTACATCCAGCTCACAACTGTGTCCTGAGATAATCCTGAGTCAGGAGATATGCCTGTACAGTTCAGGGTCACCTCCCCTCCTGCGATCCCAGTCTGGAATTCACTTTGCTGAGCCATACTGGAGATCAGACCTTAAAGTCAATACCCACCAAAAAAAGGTGTAAGTTCAATTTCTGAAGGGTTGCTCAGTAAACACTTCCCAGCCCTCCAAAAGGATGTTGATATTTCTCCTCCCTTTCCCAGACGCTGAAATTATCCTCAATTTCTGAATTTGTCACTCCTTTATATCATCAATCAATCAATCAAGCTCTTTTATTACCTGGCTAATGGTTATTCGCTTTCATATATTCAGAAAAAAAGGAAAAATACCAGTAGTTATAGTGGACTGACCACCATTTGTAATTTGGAAATGTCAACAATTTTACTGAACCAACCTTTTTCCACTGGACAAGACTTAGTTATTCTATTGGTAGCAAAGCAAGAAGAGCACATGTCAGCCCTTCTTCACTCCCCAGTCAACACTTGATGCAGCACTGACAAATTTGCTCACACCTTCTTCCAGTTTTTGCATGGAAAAAGACTGAAAACACAGAAAAATGAAGAGATAAAGTAAAAAAGAAAGAAAGAAGCCTGGCCTAATGTCAGGTTCCTGTTCTTGGAATGAGGGTTATGTGACAGGAAAAGAAATAGGAGTGTATAAGGTTGAAGAAACATTAGGAGTGGTTTCTTGGGAGAATAATTTCCTTTCCTTCACTGTAAAGAAGGTTTCTGCAGGAGACCTTAAGAAGGAGATGGAGTTGCCAGAGGTTAGATGGGGAATAACAGGGTTGTGATCTCCTACCTCACTGCTGGCAAACTCTCAGAGATGCCTAACCTACAAATCCCCTGGGTGACCTGAGTACTAAGGAGCTGTAGAAGTGTAAAATGAAAAGTTTACATGAGTTTAATGTAGGGTTTGCCAGAAGTTACATCCCTCCAACAGTACCAATACAGATTTTTGATAATTGCACATTGGACTACAGAAGTTTATGATTGTATCTTAAACTGTGGAATTAGAAATGTTATTAATAAGAGTTGGTATCTTTTGCTTTTGATTTGGTTCTAGGGTGCATAAGAGATTTCCAATCTTTCCTCTGTGGCCAGAGGAATCAAAGCTGAGTATCTGAGAAATGCAGGCTTGGCCTTATTAACTGTCTTTCCTTTCTTGGAAAATGAGCTCTGAAAAGTCCACCAAAACTCATAGCATTAGCAGTCAAGCTAAGCAAGCCAGCAGCATTACATTTGTAAGGGCAAATCTGTGATGAGATTCTGAAGATCACATCACAGATGTGGTTGTGCGTCACTGATATGTTTTTGCCCAGACAGCTGGAGGCAGTGTGGAGGGTAGTATTTTCCACTCTGCTTGGTGTGTATCCTGGTTCTCACAAGACCCTCACTCCTGCATCTCTACAGGGCAGCTCCCCAAACCTGGCGATGCACCCTGGTTTTGGCTGGCAGGCTCAGCAGGCAGGCTGGGAACAACCTGAGTCCCAAAGCTAAACTGTGTGAGGAATATTATATGGCACATCAGTGAGAGCCTAGAAACACACCAAATGTTGTGAGGCTTGTGAAAAGGCTGTGAGAACCACAAGGGTTTGCTGAGCCCAGGACTCACCCAGATGCAAAAGCAAGAAGGCGGCAGGCGTGCAGCTCACGGCCGTGCCGCACGACTCCATCGCTGTGGGAACGCTCCTCCCGTCCACGGAGAGAAGGGCTGGAAACGCCGTCACTGCCAAGGGATCTTATCCTGGAAGACCCAAGCGCTATGTTAATAATGTTTGATTTTCAGACCTCGATGGATGGGACTTGTGTTCCCAGTCAGCTCCCACCATGCTTCAGCGCAGCAAAATGGAAGCTCATTGGGAAAGTTACCAGAGCCCTTTGTTTCAGCAAAGAATCCATCTGCAGCGTGCCCCTGGAGTTTGGTAATAAACATTTCATTTTACTCATCCCTAGGTTTCTGGCATTCATCAGGCAGCAGCTGTTTATACTGCCAAGTGTTCTGTGCTTTTTTACTTCTCTATGGTGGGTTATCATCACTCTTGCAGAGATTAAAGCTAAACACATACGGGGCTGCATTAGCAAGAGCACAGCTAGCTCTGCTGGAAGTAGAGTGAAGTAATTATTTCTCTCTATTTGGCACACCTGAGTTGTCATCTAGGATACAGGGTACAGTTTTGGGCCCCCAGTACAAGAAGGATGCCAACAAACTGTACAGAGTTCAATGGAGGGCTAGTGAGATGGTGAAGAAGTTGGAGCACATGACATACAGGGACAGGCAGAAAACTGGGTTCGGTAGGGAAAGGGGAGCCAAGGTGGGCTCTAATTTCAGTCTCCCATTATCTAAAGGATATTACCTAGAAGAATAAGCCACATTCTTCTCAGATGTGCATAGGAGAGGAATAGGAGGCAGCAGCCATATGTTGAGCAGGGAAATGTTGACTAGATATAAGGAAAACTTTCTTCCCACTGAAGGTGGTTCAGCAATGGAATAGATGCCAAGAGATGCCAGGAAATCTTCCCCGCTGGAGATGCTCAGAAGTTGCCTTGTCAAGCCCCAAGCAACAGGTTGTAGTTTTAGAGTCAACTCAGCTCTGAGTAGGAGAATGGACTGGACACCTCCCAATATCCCTTGTAACCTAAATATTTCTGTGTGATTTTGTGATTCTATGATTACAGCCATCTTTAGGCTGTAATTAATATTTTTATTCAGGTTTGGGTTTGTTGGTTTTTTTTACTTCTTACCTTAAAAATCTCAATAACCAGCAAGTCTGATGTTGGAGAGACCTGCTTGAATTCTTAGGACTATTCAATGAAAAGTATGGGGAGCAGGGAGGAATGAGGTCCAAATGAAAAATTTGCATTAATGGTAGCAAAACCTCAAGTGGGAACTGGAAGCTAATTATCATGTTAAGGTGAATTATCAAATTAGATGCTGTTTCTGACTGTTGCAGAGACCAAGTGCTGGTAACAGCTGCAGCTGGGTGGGCTGACAAGGTCAAGGGGACCATGGCTGCTGGGGCAAGGGCCCTGCTGAGCTCTCCATCCCTAAACCAAGGCATATGTCACAGAAGGGAAGGCAAGCAGTTTAAATGCTCTAGGGAGTAAGCAAGCCAGGGAGGTGACTTCACTTCTCTGAAAGCAGGCAGTCCCCATGTCAGGAGTGTGACAGACTGAAGGCTGGAGTCATAATGGGATTAAACTCAAAAGAAATGCATGAATAATTTTCTACAATATTTATATGTATGATGCGCCATATTAACTGTAATATATTCTATTAGAGGATAATTTAATACCGAAATTCATTTAAATGATCAGAGCATGTGAAGCTATCAAAGAGTAGATGAAAACATCAGCACTACATTTAAAGGGAGATCAGGTCAGCATGATATCTGACATCCAGACTGATGTACACACATGCACTGATGAAAAATATGTGTGCAAGAGCAAGAGAGCAGCCATATGCACCATCAGAAGAGAAACAGGTGGCAAAGACACAGTCAGAGGAGATTTGTGGCTTCCCTCGTACAAAGCAAAAAACCCATCCCAGGCCAGGAAATATTTGCATGAGCTGTTTTCTGCGAAAATTGTAAAACAAAGGAGCCAGTGCATATGATTGGAGATCACTCCTAACAAGATGCAGAGGCAGTGATGAAGCAGTTTGCTGGGTTAAGCTACAGAATAAAGAAAGGGGCACTAACGAGGCATCTGTATGCATCTCACTCCAAAGGAACATCGATAACTGAGAACTGGCACAGGGCCCTGAGTAAGATCCATTCCTGAGGTGACGGGAGAAACCTCATCCCTGCTGTGAAATCTCACATCACCTGTTCCTTGGGATGAAAAAGTCAGCCCCCACTCTAAAGTAATATCTGTGAATTAACAGTTCAGTGATGGGTTTCAAATATTTTAAGTCATTAAACTTTATATAAAACCTGAAGGTAATGGAACACGTAAAAATTAATGAAATTGCTGAGTCACACCTCATAAATTTGTTTTGACTGGGAATCTCTATTCTCCTGTCATATGGCTTCAGTTTGTTCTTTGCCTTCTTGCTTCCTGGTTATTGAGCAAAACCACACAAACAGAGCACCGTGGGACTCGTGAACTGCTGACCTTGTGCAGCTTGGTAGATGCAGATTGATGCATCTTTGTTCTTCTGTTTCTTCTCATGGTTTCACAACTTCTGGATTCCTACTTTGTTCACACTAATCTTTGTATTTCTGTGGCAGATCTCCACAGTGCGATGTTACCACCTACATGTTACAAATCAGTGGGGAAATTGGGTTGCCTTCAGCTCGGATTTCTTTTACACACTTTCCCTCTCTCCCTGTGTATTTCTACTTCTCAGGCATGCCACTTCCTATTCCCCCCTGCCTTTCTATCTCCTCCTGCATCCCTCCAGGCCAGATCAGAGGCGATGCTGCTCCAGAGTTTACAGATCTCAGTGAGCAAGGCTCTGCTGTGTTAACCGAGCAAGCTGCTCTCATCAGCGGATGCTTGTAGCAGACCCACAGACTCCTTACAGGCAGCCCAGCTTATGGTGGTACTCATAAATTAAGTGGTGTCACAGAATGTCCCCAGGCACTGGAACATACTCATCAGTCCCGCTAAATTGCTAGTACATTTCCTGACACATTTTTGGCTGGGGACAACTCTTGCTCTCCCGAGCAACTCCTGGGATGAATTTAGGTGTTAGCATGGGCCAGGGACCTCTCCCATTAGGTGGCTGGCATATGGCCAGTTCATTTTGGAGGTTAAGTGAGTTTAATAGCCCAGACCATCTCATGCCAGCTGGTCTCTGTGCCAGAAACAGTCCAGGCATACTTGATTTATTAGCACATCTAGCAACGGAGGAGCAGGGCTCCCTCCCAAGTGAACATTGATTTCCATTTCATTTTAACTTCCTCCTCTTATTAAACTGGTTTAATTTCCTTCTTGACTTATTTTAATGATCCCTGCCTCTCTGAGGGATAGAAAAAGGAGAGCTGAGGTAGTGACTAGGCTTGCTCCAGAGAATGATGCCTGTAGGACCAAGTCAGGCCTGGAGAACATCTGCTTGAGAGCAGGGCTGGCAGCCCCTTGTTTCCTCCAGTACCGAACCCCAGTGGGTGGTGGCTACAGAGACCTCTCCGCAGGCTGGCACTGGCATGACACAGGAGGAAACTTAGATTAAAAAAAACCCCAACAAATAAAAACTCGGCAACTGCTCCTGATGCAGAGCTGGCCATCTCCTTTTCTCAGTGTGTTCCTGTGCCTCTTTCTTGCAGTGTGGTTTTGTTTTCTCCTCTTGCTATTGCTTGTGGCTGTGCTTTTGATCTGGCAGCAGCTCGTTCTGCTGGGGTGGGGGGGCCCCCCAGCCCTCCCTCCACACCAGGGCTCCACACCTCAACTTCCGCTGCGGCATTTCCCCTTGCGGTGCCTGCCAGGCGAGGGCTCAGGGATGCAGCTGCCTCTTGCCCTGCTTGAGTTAGGCTCAGCTGTGGGGCTCTGGGCTAAAGGAGTTCACCTCTTCTTCTCAGTTTAAAAATCTAAAACAAAGCTGACTCAGCTCTTTTACCAAATAGCAGTTCCTTTGAATTTACTCCTTAATGTTAAAGCAAAAGTCAGGTGAGCAGCAGGCAGGGTAAGAGACCAAGTGCAATGAATATAGCCAGCAGAGAGCAAAGTTATGACAGCAGTGAAGGTCATTTCACGGTCCCTACTGTCCACCTGGACAGTTTGACCTTGCCTCCATTTCTTCCTTAGCACTTCAGGAGAGAGCAGCTGCCACCCTGGAGCAGCTGCCACAGCTGGCAGAGGGAAGTGCTGCTGGGAGCAGGGTCCATGGGGTCACACAGGTGAAAGCAGCTGATCCTCCCCAAGAGAGGTCCCACCAACAGGACAAGGCAGGGTGGTGAAACTGCTGTGGCAGCACCAGCTGAGCTCCCTTCAGCCATAAAGTGCCCCATGCCCAGTCATAAGCCTGGAACCATGTGGAGGCCACAAGAAGTGGCTCCACCTCTGCAGCCCAGGCTGCTCCCTTCTGGCCTAAGGGAAAGCCAAGACCGGCCTTGCTAAAGCCACCGGAGGCTGTGACTAATTGAGGCACTGTGATGCACTCTGAAATCAGGTCCTCTGCACCCTTACAAGCCCTGTATGTGCTTGGGACGACATTTGGGTATCATCCCTCCTTAATTTTGTTCTGGTGAATACAGGGTCTCCACAAGAGGCTTTGGCAGACCAGGTGGGCACCGTCCCTGGGTGCTCAAGAACTGCTGTTGGGAATGAGGTGGATGCTCAGTTTCGGTAAGCTGAGCCCAGCTGCGCTGCAGGCAGCTTTGGCAGACATGTTTGTGAGACACTGGGGAGGGCAAAGGAAAAGTCGGGGAGACCTCGTCACAGCCTTTCAGTACTTAAAGGGATCTTATAGAAAAGATGGAGTGACTTTTTACATGGACAGGTAGTGATAGGAGAAGGAGGAATGGTTTTAAACTAAAAGAGGGTAGGTTTAGATCAAATGTTAGGAAGAAATCTTTTACTCGGAGAGTGATGAGGCACAGGAACAGGTTGTCCAGAGAAGCTGTGGCTGCTCTTCCCTGGAAGTGTTCAATGCCAGGTTGGATGGGGCTTTGAGTGACCTGGTCTAGTCGAAGGTATCCCTGCCTGTGGCAGGGGTGTTGGAACGAGATATTCTTTAAAGGTCCCTTCCAACCCAAATGATTCCGTGATCCTATGATTCTAACCTACACCAGGGACTGTTGAGTTTATAGTGAAGAACAATGAGTAGTAACCTGAACTCAACCTTAATGCCCCATGTGGAGGAATATCTGAGGTGGCTGACAGGCTGAGTAGGATACGCCACCTGAAAGTTGAAAAATTCAACCAGAAATGAAACTCCTGCTTTCAACAGTGCAGCAGCCTATGGAAGGGGAAAGCAAGTCTCTTTTCTGTTGTCCTTAAATTGAAAGGATCCCTCTTTTTCCAAGAAATCCTGCTCACTCAGCCCTGAGCTAATGGATCAGGCTGCATTGGCAGCTAGTGTCAGGCAGTGAGCCAGTCAGCCTGGATTAGCAGAACAGACCCCTCCAGTCTCAGCACGTACAGATGTAAGTAGACATCCTTACTTAGCTAGAGACTGGCATCTTCTTCTTTTTCCAGGCTTTTTTTAGAATAGAGTTCCCCTTCCTGGAGGGTAGGTGGAGAAGGTGATAGCAAGTGGCAGCTGGTAGAGGGCTGATCCCCAATGCATTTGCAGCCCTTGGGGATATGCAGTCACCAGTGACAGGCCCTCATATAGGATATATTTCCCTATATATGGGTTTAAAAGATCCATGAGATCCCCAGGCTCTGAGGCAGGCTGAGCTTTTCATAACTCCCTTTTTTACTGCCCCTTTCAGAGAAAAATCCAGGGAGACAAACAATTTTAGTTAAAATTAAAAGGCCTCAGAGAATTATACAGCCAGAAGTATTATCAAGTCAAAGGTTTAAGAGGGTTTTACAACAGACCTTTAAGCGGGGCAAAACCAGTCCATCTGTGCTGAAACAGGAACTTGAGTGGAGCAGTAAGTTCATATCATTAAAAAACCCAAAAACAGGCTGGCATCTAAGCAAAAGAAAGAGTTTCCTTACCTCTTTTCTCTCTGCCTCTGTGTTTCTGTCTCCTTGTGTTTGTCACCTGCCGTAATTGATCTCACCCAGCTACAGCAGAAACAAAAGAGGAATGAAGTTGAAGTTCAGCAAGCAGATGTTTGGTTGGCCTTGATGTCTCCTCCTCTCCAGCCGGAGCAACAGTAAGGTCTTGTTGCCAGTCCAAGTTCTGCTGACATCCGCCAGTTTCTCTAGGCAGATGGTGATTTTCCAAATGCACGTGATTTCTGCTCTGGGTGTGAACTGAAATGGACCCCAGCGGAAGGCGATGTATGGCAGTGCTGGGGAGAATGAGTGTGCAAAACAGAGAGAGCCTATTGGCCATATGGCAGCTGATGGAGGCCGTGACGGGGCCGAAACTTAGAAATGAATGTTTGGGAGCTGGTTCTGCTCTGCTGAGGAAGAAAGCTCACACACTAACAGGTTAGCTGAGCAGATCCAGACTCAGCCTGCACCTCCCATACTCTCTAGGGGTAATCTGAGCTTCATTTCCCAGCCCGTCTCCTGCACCAACACTAAGAGGTGGCACCTCTGAGGAGCTGGCCCAAGCCACACCTGCCTGTGGAGTATGTCTGAGACTTAGGGTGAGATTTTCTTTATAGCAGTGGTGGCTTTACCTTGGCTGTCTGCCTGCACCCACCCCACTGCTCTCTCATTCCCCCTCCTCAGCAAGGCAGGGGGAGAAGATATGAAAAAACCCTCTCAGGTCAGGATAAGGACAGGGAGATCTCTCCCCAGCGACTGTCATTGGCAAAACAGACTTCACTTGGGGAAAGGTTAATTTAATTTATGGCAAATTAAAAACAAATAAATTGATAAAATAAAGCGATAGATTAAAAAAAAATAAAAAAAGCTTCTCCCACCTCTCTTTTCTCCCCAGGCTCACCTTCAAACCTGACTCTTCTGTCCCTCCTTCCTTCCCCAAAGTGTCACAGTGGGGCAGGTCATAGGAGTTGTGGTCAGTTCATGTCACTTCATCTCTGCTGCTTCTTCCTGTTTATGTTATTCCTCTGCTTCACTGTGGGGTCCTTCAAGAAATGCTCTGATGTGGGTTCCTCCCATGGACTGCAGTTCTTCATGCACATCTCGACATTAGAAAGACATTTTTTTCAGTGAAAACAATCATTCACTGGAACAACTTCCCCAGGGATATGGCAGAGTTGCCATTACTAGAGGCTTGCAAGGTGTAATTGGGCAGAGTGCTAGATAACCTCATCTAGGAACCCAGCGTGGATCCTCCATAGGCCACAGCTCCTGCCAAAACACCTACTGACTCTCCATGGGCTGCAGGGGAATCTCAGCTCTGGCACCTGGAGCACCTCCTGCCCCTCCTTCTCCCCTGGTCTTGGTGTCTGCAGGGTTGTTTCTTGCACGTATTGTCCTTCCTGTCTCTCACAGCTGCTATGCGCAGGTTTTTACCCTTTTTTAAATACACTGTCACAAAGGAGCCACCAGCATCACTGATGAGCTCAGCCTTGGTCTGCAGTGGGTCTGATTTGGGGTTGTCTGGACACAGCTCTGACTGACATGGGGACAGCTCCTTCTCACATCTCACAGAAGACACTGAAGTAGCCCCTCCACTACCAAAACCTTGCTCTGCAAACCCAATATAAGGTTACTCTTCAGTAACCTGTACCAACCTGTACTGCTACAGAATCTCAGCTGTTTCCCTTCTCTGTAGGGCGGAGGAGGGGGCTTTTGTGGTTTTCCACCCACATTTGGTCTCTCTGTCTCTCTCCGAATCCCAGCCTCAGCCAAGAGGCGGAAACCCACTGAGCCCCAGACATGGCTGAGATTTCATCTCTGTGCCACCCACTCTTCTCCTCTTGGCAGTGACTTGCCCACTTGTCTGGAGGGTGGGGGTGTGAGATGCAACCAGGCTTTGGGGGGAGCAGGGACAGACAGCCACAGCAGTGAGATTCAGAGTGTGCCACCAGCTGTGACAGGAGCAGCCGTGATCAGGCCTTAAGCGTAAAAGCTTCTCAATTGGTTGTGACTTTGGAGAAAAATGATGTCCCATCTCAGAGACAAAGACACCTGCATGAGACAGCAACTTCCCAGTGTGGGATACAAACTATGGGATGGGATGGGATGGGATGGGATGGCATGGCATGGCATGGCATGGCATGGCATGGCATGGCATGGCATGGCATGGCATGGCATGGCATGGCATGGCATGGCATGGCATGGCATGGCATGGCATGGCATGGCATGGCATGGCATGGCATGGCATGGCATGGCATGGCATGGCATGGCATGGCATGGCATGGCATGGCATGGCATGGCATGGCATGGCATGGCATGGCATGGCATGGCATGGCATGGCATGGCATGGCATGGCATGGCATGGCATGGCATGGCATGGCATGGCATGGCATGGCATGGCATGGCATGGCATGGCATGGCATGGCATGGCATGGCATGGCATGGCATGGCATGGCATGGCATGGCATGGCATGGCATGGCATGGCATGGCATGGCATGGCATGGCATGGCATGGCATGGCATGGCATGGCATGGCATGGCATGGCATGGCATGGCATGGCATGGCATGGCATGGCATGGCATGGCATGGCATGGCATGGCATGGCATGGCATGGCATGGCATGGCATGGCATGGCATGGCATGGCATGGCATGGCATGGCATGGCATGGCATGGCATGGCATGGCATGGCATGGCATGGGCTCTCTGCCAGCATTCAGAACTTGTGAAAGCCCTTTTCTGAGATACAGCTCTCCTGCAAGAACCTGACGTACCACATCAGCATCTTCAACACTGTCTCACATGTGTCAAATAGAAATGTTCTTTCTGGTCCCTCGCTGCCAGAGAGGAGCTGTCCTGGGAAATAGAAAGAATTAAGAAAACTCAGGTTGGGATTGTAAGGCCATGGCATCTCAGTGCTTGGGGATCTGGGGCATTGAGCTGGTGCTTCAGTTTGCATAGATTCTGGCTTGCATTTTGTCTCCCCAGCTCACTATAATGCAGAAACAGCAGCTTGTTTTTAAACAGTTGGTTTATGTCACTGCAAATATCTACCAGAAATAGCATTCCCTGAAGGGGTAAAGCTTGCAAAATGCACTTGAACTTGCTGCAGAGTTGCAAGGAGAAGCAGGGCTGTGGGTCTGAGGAGACAAAGCTGCAGGCTTGTCACGTTGTGAGAATGCCTGTTCTGCATCCACTGTCACCCTAGGGTGGGGATCCATCTCTTGGAGCTGCTGCAGCTGTGTGGTGAATAGGTACCTCTGGGACCAAGGGTCACAGCGTGCAGTGATGTGTTTGTGTCTCTTTCATCTAAGCATCTCAAAGCACTTTGCTCGCATTAATTAAACATCAGAATCCAGAAGGGATGAATAATATTAGCCAGTCAGTCTCTCTTCTGAATGTAATATTCCTCATAAATATTTAACTGGTTTTTAAGTTCTCTGCAAGTCTGGTTCTCACCTCGCTGGGACAGTTGCTATATGGCACCCCTGGGGAAAGGGGCCTCATCCAGCATCACACACTGACCCTGAGGCACAGCAAGAATAGCCCGAGCACTACACATGCCTCTCCCCCCACAAACTAGTGGCTGTCATGTTTTCCTGCTTTATCCCCTGCAGAGGCATTCTGCACTATCTCTCTTTGCACTAATCCCATCACCAGCAATATTTTTCCAAGCTGGGGTTGGAGAGAAACAGATTCTCTCAGCAGAGAGAAGAAGCTTTCAGGCTGTGCTGGTAGATGGTCACAGTCTGCAGAGACGTTGAATGTCTCCAGGGAGGGGAGATAGAGGGAGGAAAGCGTCTCAGAAATCAGATGTTGAGAAAGACCTTTTAACTGGCTTCACTGGAAAGCCAAGGTGCCTCCAGAGATTGTCTCTTTAAAAACAAGTTCCCTGCACATCATTGGGGGCTATGAGTGTGCCTCTGTAGTCTGATAGGTGAAAGATACACAGATATGTTGGAAAATGAGTGATTTCTCAGCGGTATTGGAGGAAAGGAAGGACAAGCGTTTGACACAGCATAAAAACCATATCTTCAGGCACCTGACTGCCAGTGACTTCAAAGGGCAGGCGTGTTCTCCTTGCAACAGAATAGCTGACACCTGGCAAGCTTCTCGAGGGGCATTTCTGAAGCTACATGTGGGAGCTAGAAACAACAAGCTGGTTGGTGAGGGGGGCTGGTGATTTGCCCCAGCACAGCTGTGTTCCTCAGAAAGGGGGAAGGCTGGGGAGAGAGACCTCTCTGTGGGCACTTGGAAGCCTGAATTGGGAGGAAAGGGCACTCTAGGCAGATATCATAAGGATTCATTTGATGATCAACAGGGGAAAATCAGGAACCCTCCAGAGATGTTCTTCATGAGCAAGGGGTCTCCTGTACTTAGGCAGGCGGTGTGGAGTCTGATGGAGCAAGGCTAGCCAGGTGTGCTGGGAAGTCAGGGACTGCTTGGAGGGACAGAGGAATTGAGGATCACTACCTGCAGAGTGTGTCACCAAAAGTGTCAGGGGCTAAACCTAACCAAAATGAATCCCATGTTAAGGATGTGAAAAATGCAACAGGCAGGAGAGAGAGATGGCTGGGGGAGTTTTTGGGGACCTGTATGCGATGCACATTTCTTACTATCTCCCTATTAAAGACCTTGGCAAAAGCAAGGGGGAGAAGCTGGTGACAATAATAGTTTTGATGCCCGGCTGGAGGTGTTTCATCGGCACAGAGGGTCAGGAGTATCGCACTGGAAGCAGCTTGGGGCTCAGAGCATTAAAGCGGGACGCAGCACGATGGCACACGCTTCCCCAGCTGAAAGCAAAGGGAGAGAAGGACCTGGGCGTGCCGGGTGTCACCGAGAAGCGGAGCCTCGGCAGCGCGTAGCCCAGCGGGCACAGCCGGTGGGTGTGCCCGCAGCGGGCGCGGGAGTGCGGGAGAATCCCGCCCCACAGGGCACTAGATGGCGGCATTGGCTCGGGACAGGGAGCTGGGAGGGACGGCGGAGCAGCCGCCGCAGCTACCGGCCTCGCTGAGCTGCTCCCTCAGAGCTCTCCCGGCCCTGAGAGTTCATGGAATCGCAGGGAGGTTTATATTGGAAGGGCCCTGCCAGGGATGGAGCATCCACAACTTTTCCGGCCAACTGTTCCTGTGTCTCACCACTCTCACAGTAAGGAGTTTCTTCCTAATATCTAATTTAGGATTTTGAAGGGCTGGGGGGTGCCCAAGCAGAGGGTCCTAACTGAGCTCCTGACAGCCCTCAAAACTTGTTATGGAGTTTGTTGATGTGTCCTCCTTGGTCCAAAACCTGTGTCATTTTACATACAAAAAGGGAGAATACTGACCTCGTGACGAGAGAGAAGACACACAGTGCTTGTAAAAGAGGAACATGAGAAACCTCTAACCAGTAAGAATGAGAATTACCAAACCCGTGCAAAAGCTGCCCTTGTATGTGACCTCCTGTGTTCCTGGGCACCGGGAGTGTCCTGTGTCCTCCTACCATGAGACCCTGTGAAACCAATCCATTCAGGTGGGAGTGACACCCTTCTCAGAGCACACCATAATATGACAGCTTTTGGAGGGAGTCACATTGAATTGACAGGCCAGTGGGATGGAAACCTAGGAGAGAAACTCTTGAGCATGATGGAATCCCCAACTATGAAAAGACTGTCCTAGATGCTTTGGAACTTAGTGGGTGGCAAAAGATGCAGTACCCACAACAACAGCGTTCCTTAAGGAGCTTGGTTTGATGGTTTTGCCTTTAGAAGGCAAAATGAAAAACCCTATATATTTTGGGTTTATTCATCAAAGTGTTGAAGAAATACAAGCAGAGTACTAAGTCGTGGGGTTATTTGCAGGATTGGTGTTGATACTGTTCCCATAAATTTGACAAGCAAGTATAATATTCAGTGTGCCTTAGTATCCTACATAATTTGAGATCTGGTTTTAACTTTTTATTGTTTTTAAAAGGCTGTGCAGAGTGCACAAAGACCACAATAGATGTGTTTTTCTTGTTGTTCCTTTGTCAGATTATGCTATTTGCTAGCACTTAGCCTCTCACTGTAAATCCCTCAGAAGTCTGGGATGCAGAACATCTGGACCTAGTTATGATTTTTTCTAATGATGCTGATCTTTCTTACTGAAAAAAGATTCGTTTGGGATTAACGATTGTCTTCCTATTCCTTTTGGAGGAGTCCTACACAAAGGAATTTGCATGCATAACACTTCCTTTGCATTCCTTAAGCCCTCCTCTCTGTTAAAAGGGAATCCACTGGATTTCCTGTGTTTTTTTAAAGTTTTCATCCACTGTGCAATGAGCTTTTGTGGCAAGGTCTAGATAGCTGGGGAGCTACAGAGTTGAGTTTTGTGAGAAGCTGCCAGAAGCTTCCCCCATGTCTGATACAGCCAAAGCCAGCCGGGTCCAAGATAGACCCATTGCTGGCCAAGGCTGAGCCATCAGTGATGGTGGTGGAGCCTCTGGGATAACACGGTTAAGTGAGATTAAAAAACAATGAACAAGTGCAGCCAGAGAGAGGAGTGAGCATATGTGGTACAAATACCCTTGCAGACACCAAGATCAGTGCAGAAGGAAGGGCAGGAGGTGTTCCAGCCACCAGAGCTGAGATTCCCCTGCTGTCCATGGTGCAGACCATGGTGAGGCAGGATACCCTCCTGCAGCCCATGGAAGAGCCCAGCATCAGAGCAGGTGGGTGCCCAAAGGAGACTGTGACCCCATGGGATGCCCACACTGGAGCAGGGTCCTGGCAGGATTTGTGGTCCTGCGGAGAGAGGAACCCACACTGGAGCAGGTTTGCTGGTGGGACTGGTGACCCTGTGGGGGACCCACGCTGGAGCAGTTTGTGAAAACCTGCAGCCTGTGGGATGGACTCAAATTGGAGAAGTTCATGGAGGGCTGTCTCCTGTGTGAGGAACCCCTCACTGGAGCAGGGGAGGAGTGTGAGGAGTCCTCCCCCTAAGGAGGAGGGAGTGGCAGAGACAACACGTGATGAACTGACTGCAACCCCCATTCCTCTTCCTCTACACTGCTGAGGGGAAGGAGGTAGAGGAAATTGGGAGTGAAATTAAACCTTGGAAGAATGGAGTGTGGGATGGAGGTCTTTAAAGATTTGGGTTTATTTTCTCGATATCCTGTTTTGATTTGATTGGTAATAAATTCAAATAATTTTCCCATGGTGAGTCTGTTTTGCCTGTGATGATAATCAGTGAGTGATATCTCCCTGTTCTTATCTTGACCAATGAGCCTCTTTTTATCCTTTCTGTCTCCCATCTGGTTAGAGAAAGGAGTGGTGGAGCAGCTTTGGTGGTGTTGCCAAGCCAGGGTCAGACCACCACATTTTGGTATGTTGAAAATATTTATCTGAGTTTTGCACCTGTAGCTGTATCCTTACGGAAAAACGTCAGGTCTCTTTCCTTCATATGTCATTTGCTTTTTTTCCTGTTTCTATTTATTGACTCCACTTGAAACTGATTTCCAGATTTGTTTGCTTTATTGTGCAGACTCTTGGTCCTTCTGCCTCAACTTTACTGACTTGCCTTGTGCCATCTTGATTTGGAAATATTTTCATACTTCCTAGGAAGGAAAATCTAAACTGCATAAATACTTCCAGGCTTTTGCTCACTGTAACTGCACCGTGTCATGCACCTGCCCATCATGACAGGCACAGAGAACAGCTGGGTGCAAGCTCAGTGTTGTTGAACTTCTGTCAGAGGAGCAGACAAAACATGGAAGGGCTGGATGGAAGCAATGCAGAGAAAGGCACTGTGTCTCCGTGTGAACCAGCACTGCTTCCCTGCTGGGCTGCTGCTTCCTCTTCCAAAGCAAAGGACACAAGCAGAGTTGACCATGCATAGAGATGGGCCTGTGCAAACTGTCAGAGAGAAAGTCCCAAAGTCTAGGATTTGTACCTGAAAGGCAATGAGTCAGGAGGGGATGGGGAAATAACAAAAAAGGGGATGTGATAAAACATGGTAAAATGGTGTCCATCGAAGGTACGATAGATTTGGGAGTCCCTCTTTTCCTAGCCTTTGTGACAGAAGAAAAGAAAACAGATGGTGAAAGTGGAAAGCTTTTGATTCAAAACTGAGAGAGGAACCATTTTCACACAGTGAATAAGCAGATCCAAGGAATGATTGCCAGAGGAAGTCAGAGAGTACAAGGAAATAGGGAGGTTTAAAGACAGACCAGGCACACATTTGATCAATGAGAACATCCAGGCTGGTAACAGGCAATGCTGAAAATATTATCCACAGGAGGAGAGAACATCCCATTGTGTGTGAGAAGAGAGAGCAAACCACTGAGAGAGTATGACGTGGTCCTGATGAATATTGGATTGCCCCTCAGCCCCACGGGGGTTAACCAACCTTTTCTCTACCTCCAAAGCATCTGGCAGAGTGAGGTGATTGAGCTAGACAGATCACTCCAACCTGAAAAAAATTTGCAAGCGTTATCATTTGCCTAGGAAGATGCTGGTACCATGCTGGACTGTCTTGCCTTCACGTTGGTTCTGCTACAGGGTCTGCCTGAAATTGTGTGGGATGGTTGAAGCAGACACGTCTACCTCACAGCTCTGCTGCACTTCTCCAGGATTCAGTGGAGAAAGGGGTGTCATTTTCAGTAAAATACATGGATAGCTGAGCAGCTGAAGAGCTGCGGAGTCCAGATATGCTCCCTGGAGTGGGCTAGTTGTGACTTTTGGGTGCTGCTGCACTACCTGCAGTCTAAGGATCCAAGAGTGCATTCACTACCTGAGTGCCTGAACCTTTTTTGGGGAGGGAAGGTGAGAGCCAAGCAGTAAAAAGGTTTGTTTATGTACCTGCTGAAATAATTAAAAGCTGACCTGTGGTGACCTTCTCTCAAGTCAAGAGAATCTTCCATCCTGAACACGCAGCAGCCGCAGTCTGGGGACCCATACAGAGGAATTCACACGTATGACTCTTGTTACTAACAAGTGTTTCTTCTGGGGTGGCATTCAATGGCTGTTCAAGAGCAGTACCACAGTCCTCCATGGCTGTTCAGAGGGGAGGTGAAGAGCATTCTCTGACTACATAAAACCTAAACACACTGAAGGTCTTGAGAGGTAGGGCCTGGCAGACTCATGCTTACATTGCTAAGTACATCCTTAGCAGGAGGAGAGTGACAAAGAGCCATAACATCACTTGTAGATCTTTCAGAAAAATGTGAGGACTGAAGGAATAAATGAATGAATGAACAAGGACAGCCAGGTGGGAGAAAAAAAGAAAAGAAGGCTCTGAAACACATCAAAAAGGAGAGACTGAACCTGTGATTCTTCCTTCTCTAGTGGCATTAAACTTCCCCTTCCCCACTGTGAAAGTGTCAGAAATGAACAGGCAACTTCAGTAAAACAGAACTGAAAGAGAAAGAGAAGGCAGAAAAAGCCTTAGAAATGGCTTCACACAGGCAGACGTACAGCCGGCTCCATCAAATAGGCACAATCCTCCACAAGCACACACAGGGGTCAGCAGGGTTTTTTTGTCACATGGATTTATTTTAACTTCTAAAATGAGTTTCTAATAAGTTAAAATGCTCAAAATATGCAAGAGGGCAGTGAGCAAGGCAGTGAAGGGGGAAGGAGAAGAGAGGAGAGTGAGCATGGGGGAGAAAACATTGCCAGGCTGCAGGGGAGATGGATTCCAGCCATCTCCTGCATCCAAGTATTCCACCAGAGAAAGACTGAGAGAGAGGCCATGAAGAAGGGGCAAAGAGTGAGACAGAGATGTGGCACTGAAGCAGGGAGTCACTACTGGCTCAAATATTCCCAATAGCTCCAAAGCATCTCTGCTGCTGGCCACCTAACTGCAGCGGTGATTCTGCCTTGCCCTGTCTGCAACTTCCAGCCCCTCTGCAGGTACAGAGCTCCCAAGGTCCCCCTGGCTCATGCCATTCCTTGTCCCTCCTGAGAGGTCTGCATAGTGTCCATCTCACTGTAGCATGGCACACAGAGCTTCATCCTCCCATGCAGACTAGCCCCGATGTCCCTGCTTCCATCAGCATTCTGTTTGCTGGGTCTTCCCTTTCTGGTCTTCCTCCATCGACTTCCATGGCACACTGACTGCAAACATCCCTTCCAGTGCTGGGAAAGCAGGAGTCTTTGCCTGAAAGGGAAGCAAGATGCTCATCAGACATGGGAGGGAAACTGAATGGCACAAGTCTGCGCTTCTCCCTGCTATGGAAGACAGTTCTATCCTAAAGCTCCCATTCCCTCCTAGAGCCAGGGAACGAGACGCTCTCTGAGACATGTGATTTCTTCTGGGGAATGCTGGCTCAACATGATCCTCTGTGGTGTCATGGGCATAAGGAATACCAAAGTGGAACATGCCTAAGGGAGAGCAAAGACTGATCTGGGCAATGGTCAGGCCACTGTCAGGTTCGATGGAATGTCAGATTTTACAACACGCTTTCAGAGGGAAGTAATAAAGGCATGAAGACTTGTGCAAAATGAGATAAGAACAAGTTAAAGACAGAACGACTTCACAAGTGACTTCCTAGCCAGTGAAAAAGAGGTAGATCTCAGGGCTCCTGATAGCAGTAAAGTTTAGGGTGACACACAGGCAGTCAGTAACAGTAAGAAGGATGAGATTAGTTAGAGAATGGCATGGTAGGTGTGATCTCAGCTAAGAGAAAGGGACTAGGGTCTTGCTGACACGTTTCTGCCAGGCTGAAGGGAAATAAAAAGCACAAGCCTTCAAAGACCAGTCATTATTGGCACAGAGAGTGTGAAAGCGCTAATGAGTTAGGCAGCTGATAAAGTTGAGGAGCCTCATTTGGAAGAAAGAGGATGAGAATGTCACGCAAGACCTAGATATTTTAGGAGAACAGAGCACTAAACTGAATGACAGGATCAATGAAGTGCAACAGCATTGATCAGACATTGATAGGGTCAGGGAATTGGAACAGGAATTCCTAATGTGTGGGCAACAGCCCATCGGGTGTGAATGATACACCGTGGGGAGCATCCGGTGTCCCACCAGCGCAGGAATAGCAGATGTAATCTCAGAGGATGCCAGCAGAGAGAGGGAGAGAACCAGAGAAGAGCTCATATCTCTGCTCGAGGCACCTCATCTGCACTCTGACGGAGGATGAGCCCAGCGGGGAGTCTATGCAGAGAAGGGTGTGAATCACAGGGTGGTGGGGGTTGGAAAGACCTTTGGAGATGATCCAGTCCAAACCCCTGCTAAAGCAGAGCCATCCACAGCCAGTCGAGGACCACCCGTGGATGCAGAACCCCCTGCTGTGACACAGGAGCCGGGCTTGCTCAGCACAGCAGGGCCATGGGGGCATTGCAAATGCCTTGGGGTGGTGAAAATCCTGGCAGGATGAGAGCCGTTTAAATGAAAAGCTGGACCCCCAGGTATCCTATTTCCTGCTAGCTGAGGCTTTGCAGGGACACCATCAAGGGGTGTCTCTCCAGGGTTTTAGGCCAGAAAGGTTGGTTCTGATCACATTGCCCTAGACTTGCACAGTGTAGAGAGTCACACAGAAACCATAGATTTCTGGCTCATATTATCCTTTACCATCAGTGCTGATTAAGGACGGATGACGAAGAACTTGTCACGAGCTCCTCTTGCACTACCCACAGTGGTTTTTTAAAAATTTCCACCTTGCTTCTTTTGTGCCGCTGCCTGTCTTCAGTCTCCAGCCACTGGGACTTGCTAAGACTCTTCATCAATTCTGTCACATCCCTCGTCTTCAGCTCAAGGCAATTTCAAGGTTCCCAGCTCTTTCACCAGGGTAAGCTCTTCCAGACTTATCTCGCTCTGATCACCCAGCCCCTTCCCCACTAGAATTGTCATCGTGGGCCCTTTCCATGAGGCTAAGTAGGAGGCAGCTACATCACAGCTACTCCCAAAAGGTGCCCCTTCTCTGCAAAAGGAAACCCTGAAGGATGATTTTGCCATGCTATTAATTTGCAGAGCAATAATATGAAAACTGCAGAGAAATGATCTGACATGTTTGCACAGTTTTTTCCAGTGACATGCTGGGGAAGGATTACTCCTGGCCTGATCATGGGGATCATAAAGGCAAGGTAGAGTTTTCAGAGGACAAGATACTGGAACAGGCTGAGCAAATGGAGGGTACTAAGTTGCCATAAACTGAGAGCTGAGGTGTGACGGCTGAGCCAGAAACAACAGCCCTGCATAGACATCGGTGTCTGGGCATGGATACAGAACAGGAAATGGTTACATTAAAGCATCCAGCTAAGGAATGAGAGAGAGGACATCTACAAAAGCCTGGAAATTAGCCCTCCTCTACTACAGAGTGGCTTAATCTCTGCAGGAATAAACATGAAGCTTTTCAACGCTCGGCTGTGATTGTCTCTTAGGAGGTTTTCTTCCTTCTCTGAGGTGTCTGACCTGCCCCCAAAGGAATGCCATGGTTAGCCAGACCTGCCAATGCCCAGGGTACAGCTTTCACTCTGTGTCCATGACACCCTCAGCTGGCTGCCACAGCCCCATACCTCCCCTGGCCACTGTGTCCCAGGGACCTTTCACTGCTGTCTCTGGAGTACTCTGGGGAAGGTCAAATAAGGGTGGATGTACAGGAAAAATAACAGAAATGGGGTGATGGACACTTACCCTTTTTTGTAGGGCCAGAGCCACAACACAAACAGCAAGCAGGAAGAAGAGGGTGAGTGTGAGCCCAAAAGTAACCTGCCCACTGAGGACAGAGGGAGCGCTGGAGACCTGGGCACCTGTGAGGATGAACCACAGTTAGGAAAGGAGGGATGGTTGATTTTGCACTGAGGAAAGGCTAGGACTGCACAACAATAGGCAAAATGGGAAAGAGTGAGGGGAACTGGAAGGAGCAGCATGAGGAACTGGTGAAACTAAGAGAGATGACAAAAAGATGGGATCCAAGTGGTTCAAGGGGAGAAGGACAGGGTGAGGCTGAGGGAGGAAAGGGCACCACAGAACTAAGCAGGGTGAGAAGAGGTTGTTTGCAGACCCATGGGGGACAGTACCTGTGATCTGCAGGTCATATTCCACTGCTCCCAGTCTGCCTTCTGGGCCGTGTACACTGCATTCCCATGTGCCCATATCCTTTTGTGACACTTGGGGTATTTCCAAGGTAGGTCCCATCTGGGAACTGTGGCCCTCCAAGTTACGGGGAGTAGCCATAGCTAGCTTGCCCCTAGTGGGGGCTGAGTCAAGGTGCTTCCACTGGAAACATTCATGTCCCTGGGAGTGCGTGAGGCTGCAGATGAGCAGCAAATGATTCCCCTCAGAAACCGGTCCTTGGATGCTTGGAGTCACTGTGGCAAAGGGGAAAAAGTAACCTCAGGAAAGACTACAGGCATGTCCACATCTCTTCCTCATCCATCCTTCTTCCATGGAATCCCTTCTTTATTACTTCCTCTAATTTATTTTCTTTGTCTTTCTCAGTCTTAAGAGGAATAACCAAGTCACCCAGGAAAACCCCTGGTTCCAGCAGAGTCCAATGCAGTGCAATGCCCTGAACAGAGACCTTGTTTCCTGCCCCAGGGTGGGAACCCGTGACCAGGAGCTACCCATGCTCATTGCACTGACATGTGGGAAGGCTTATCTGCAGGGAGGGCGATGCACCTCCCAGTCTCTCCTCTCACCTGTAACCACGGCCAAGGTCACGTTCCTGCTGATTGTCCTGTGGCCCACAGAGACAGTGCAGCGGTACTGCCCTGCATCACCTGGCCCCACCACGGGGAGATGCAGGGGGAAGCTTCTGCTGTTCAGATTCTGGGACATGTCCCAGCCTTGCAAATGTCCTCCTGCAAGGTGGCTCCAGTGGGCTGCCACTACAGTCATCCCAAAGGCACTGGGAAGGTAGCTCAGACTGCACGGTAGATTGGCTGCAGAGCCAGCTGCAGCATAGACCACAGGGTTGGCTGGGCCATCAAAACCTGAGCCAGAGAAAGAAGACAATGTAGGGTGGTGCCTGGAAAGAGCTCCTCAGGGAGGTGACTGACCTGGGAAGTGAGGACAAGGTGGGAGCTGGGAAGCTGGGGCAGCTGGAGTTAGTCAGTCACACCAAAGGAATCAACTTGGGGTTGCTGGGGTATCAACATAGAGGTTGAGCTCACCTAGAATTCGCAGGTTGTATGTGGCAGAAATTATCTCCTTGTCAGAGTACTGAAGCTGGCAGCGCCAGGAGCCCGCATCACTCATGGCTGGATGGAGGATGGAGAGAGCCCCAGACAAGGAGCAGAAGGTCCTGGAAGTGGAGTTATGGAACCAGCATGTCTCCAGAAGGCTGGCCCGGTGGCTGGAGTTGCAGCTCATCAAGAGCAGCTCATTTTCTATCACAGGATTGGGTGGACTGAGGGTTACTGCAAAAAGAAGAAGCTGTTGGGCTGGGGGCTGAGCTAAGGCCACAGGGAAACTACCAAACCAGCCCTTTGTGCCTGCCCTGTCTTAACTTTATCCCTCAGGCAGCTGTCCCTTCCGAGCTGAGGGCAGACAGCAGGAAACTGCACTTTCCAGAGGGTGCTGCCTGTGCTCCAACCTGCCCTGCCAAACACAGCATCCCCACCCTATCCCACCTTTACAACCTTCCTGGTCCTAAAATCAACATTTTCCAGGTTTTCTCCTACCTGTGATTACCCCCAGCTCCACATGGCAGCTGTGGACCTCTTCATTGTATTTCACCTGTGCCTCATACAGCCCAGCGTCGTTGCTCCGGACGGGGTTGATCCGCAGGGAGAAATTGCCATTGTGTAAGGCGGAGTCCTGGAGCGACACCCGGGGCTTCATGCACAGTGCTGTCTTCTGCAGGCCCGAGTACCCCACTTCCAGCACCATGTGTGGCTCCTGGTGCACACTGGAAACAGGACAAGTGAGCGGCTCATGCCAGAGGCAAACATGAGATCAAGGGAGGGGGCAGGAAGGAGGGAATATAGGGAAGGAGAAAAGGGGCTCAAAGGTTCTCCAACACTCCCCAGTCCCCCCAGAAGGGCTCATATCCCTTTTGGCCCTGGTGTACCTTCCCCCATGCCTCTTCCACAGCACAGATATCTTGTCAGGCAGCTGCTTGGAGCTCTCCCTCATCTTTCTGGGGCTCAAGTGGCAGGGCAGCACAGCTGAACTTCCCTCTCTGACCCACACTTTCTGCTCCCTGGTTCTTTCCTCCGATAATCCTGGTAGGATGTGGCCAGCTGTAACAAGATGAAGAGTTGAGCAAAGATCGGGATTCAATATTATTCCGCTTTGGGGTGGGGATGCCATCTTTGACAGCGTGGGTTAGAATACAGGGTGATATCTGGCCACCTTCTGTGGAGTTGGAAGGGCACAAACTCTCCCTTCCAGCCTTTCCAGGGATCAAGTAACACCCAGACTCAGCTTACTGAGCTACTCTGCCCTCCCCAGTACTTTCAGCCCCTCTTACCGGTGAAAGCCAGCAGGGTGAAGGTGAGGAACAGCACCGGGGACACAGTTTTCATGGTGGCATCCAGGAGGGGGGCTGCCTCTCACTCAGGTCTTTTGTCTGATGAGGTCCAAAGATTGAAGAGATCAGCAAAAATGAGGCATGGGCAAAGAAGGTGTTAGCTAGAGTGGGTGGGTGAGCACGGAGGGGTCAGTGGGATGTGCTTGCTCTCATGCCGTCTCTCTCTCCCTCTGATCAAAGCATTTCCCTAAATGCCTTTATATTGCAGGTGGGCAGCTAATTTCCTCATATCACTAAGAAGATGCGTCATGATCAAGAAACCAGTACAAGGCCGAGGCACGTGAGGGCAGAGGAGGGAGGGACCAGAGACACAGCTCTAAGCATCTTTTAGTGGAAATTCTTTGGGTCGCTGTTGTTTTTCTTACAAGTTTCGCTTCTATATAGCCAGTGGAAAAAGTGTAGAAGACACTTCCCAGCAAGTACCCTTCATGTTTTTCTTTCATCTCTTACCTTTTTTGGTTTGATCTTCCCGTCTCTCACAGATTCTCTCTAATTGTTTCAGGGCTTTTGAGAACATGTTCATCTTTTTTCTGCTGTTCTTTCTTTTGTTGTTTTTCTTATTATTACGATTTTTTTTCCTTCTTTAATCTTTCAAATGTGCTGATTACTTGGCTTTTTCTCATTGGTCAGTTCATAGGCAGCATGAAGAAAGGGTCTCTGCTAAGCTCCAACCAGAGTACATGAGACTCATCAATCTAGAGTCCAGGGTCAGTCTGGGACACAGCTGAAGTGGTCCAAGGAGACAAAGGGGAGCATCCAGGAGAGAAAGAATAAGTACTGAAAAGAGGGGCTTCATGCTGTGGCACTACCAGTGTGAGGAAGGGACCCTCCTGCTCCAGCAGCTCTGGGGGAAACCCACTCAAGCCCATGTGCTGAGGGGGCTCATCCTAGATCCCAGGCAGCTGCTGACCTTTGCATAGGGCAATACATTTCCATCCACATGCCTTATCCTGGGGCCCCTTTTTGTCTCAGATAACCCCCACTGTTGTGGTTCACAGTTTCCAGCAACCCACTGGCTCTGAGTCTTTCAGACTTAATCAGCCCTTCATGATGGGTGTCAGACACCCAAGCCCCTCGGTGGCTCATCCACCAAGGGCTTGGGCTTTTTCTGAGGCTGAGAGAAGGGAGGTGACTCATAGTGACTGCTTCTTGACTGTGGAAGGATCCTTGCTCAGTCTCTAGTTTTCCTCAGCTGTGTGGTGAAGGTGGAGGATAAAAGAGTCAGTGCTATGTCTCCCTTCAGCAGACCTCTGTTGTAGTGACAGCTCTCAGGTCTTTCATGCCATGTGGCTCTTCAGCCTCCTGAGTAGTGGGATTGGTGTACAGGTGTAACCTTGTGTGCCTCCATGCCCCTGAGGAACTGCTCTGTAGTGGTCCTTCATGACCTCTCGTGTGACAGAGCCCAGGGGATTGCATGAGAAAGGAGGAGAGAAATGAAGATAGGAGAGAACTTGTGACAGTTGTCAGGAGGTGTTTTTTCCTCCTGTTCAAGAAAAACAGTTTGTGGTGACCAGTTCAAGCAGAAAACACCAACCTCTCTTTCCCTTGAATCAGCAGTGCAAGAATGGTGTGAGTGTGTGGGTGAAGACGAGAGAGAGAGGAGGGAGTTGGAACTGTGGTGGGGAGACACGTACGGCTCCACAGTCCAGCATCATCTGCTCCCCCTGTCCTGGCTCTGTTCAGGGGACACACTGAGCTCGGTGCTCTCTCCATCCTTCTCAACCCTCCCTGCACTCGTAGCCTTGGCACCCTGGCGCTGTCCCCCTCTAGCCCTCCAAACCATCCTTGGTGGGGTCTGTACTCTGGGAAATGCTTGTCTCTTGTAAGAACCAGCAAAGGAGAGGATGTGTTTCCATTCTGCTGCCTCTTCCCCGAGAGGTGGTCCCAAGGGACTGATGGACAGCCCAGGAAAATGACAGGCATTGCCTGGCGCTGGGGGGGCATTTGGGGCCGAGGGCTTATTGTGCTGAGTGAGCACGTTGTGAAATGAAGGTTTTGGAGGCGCCGTTTTACTCAGCACCAGGCTATCTTTAGCAAAGACACGGTGACGTCTCTCTCTAACGACCCACTTTAAATGCTGACTCCCTCGAATGGCATTTTCGTCATCTCCCAGAACAGGACCCCGGCGCACAGATAACACTGACCGGAGAAAGATCAGCACGGGAGCGTCTTCTCGGAAGCGCCTGTGTGGGTCCCCTGGGCAGAGAGGCGCGCGTGGGACTCTGGCAGAGCCATGGGGAATGACAGGCAGGCTACAACGGGAGTGGCCAGGGGCAGGGAGACAGGGGCCCGGCTTACTAAATGCTCCTTTGTCTGCGTTAGGCATTAGCAGCTTCAGCCAGGTTCCAGGCTTGCCCACAGCAGTCACCTTGTGCACAACCTTAATACATCGCTTTTCTTGTCTCTCTTGGCATGTCCTACAGATGCAAACTACACTTACCAAGAAAAATAGGAATAGAAAACACTATTCTGCAGTATCATTGAGTTAGTGTCACTGGAGGAATCTTCCGATGTGTTTCCAGATTTCTGTGATACCATGTTTTTCTCTGAGAGATTCCACTTTCATGTTTTGGTCCTTGCAGCATGAAGTCTGAAACTGGTCACAATCTTCTGCTTTATGCTGACTTTCTGAGGTGCTCCAGAATTTAATTGCAGACCTTAGCTGATCTAAGAAACCACACTGTGGCTTGTAGCCTGTGTTATCAGGCTGGTCTGGGTGTTCCTGAGATAGAGTGCTCGACAGAAGGACCTCATGTAAAATGTCCTGATTGCTGTTTGCCCAGCACAAAAGCAAACACAGCAGGCAAAAACAAGTTACTTACTAATAAGAGATAACTAATAACTCCATGGCAAGGGATTGTAAACAAAAAGCAGCCACACCTGGGGAACAGAAGGGAAAGTCTGGCAGGGATGTGATGTAAGCAAGAGCTGCTGGGCAGGTTGGTACTCAACAGGCACCTGCACAGGCAGCAGGGTTTCCAGGGATCAGACTGGAATTAACTGCAAGACTTGTGGCACTGACTGGGAAGCTTAGGGAGCTAAGGGACATCTAAGGTCAGCTGCAGAGGGGAAGTAGTGGAGCTGCCCTTCCCTCGGCACTTGGGACAGATGTAGTGGATACCAAGCCAACACCGTGTTGCTGCAGTGGGGTCTGGCAGCAGAACCCTGAAGCAGAAAGAACCCATGCCCACGTCTTGGCAGGCTTTGTGTGAAATGCATAGTGGAGAAATGCATCGAAATAGCACCCCTGGGGTACAGACATGCCAGCCACTCTATCCACCCAGAGGACCATGCTGGTTTCTACCAAGCCACTAACCCAAGATGCATTCTGTGCATGAAATTAAGTCCAAAGTGGGTACAAACTTCCTTTATCAAGGGAGGAAGTGGCTGCTCCAGACTTCTCTCTGTCCCTCTGTGATGACCGGAAGCAGCAAATTATCTCCAGAGGGGCAGGGTATACCACATGTCAGGGACACATTCACCTGAGGTGACAGGTCGCAAGAGAGTGAAGAGGATTGGAAAGAGGAAGTCCACATTTCTCAGCAGATCTGGGTGAAATCAAAATATGCCCCTGCAGAAGTTCTTGGAGCAGGAAGAGTGACTGGATGCCTGACTGGGATGCTTTTTTTGAAAAGGCCCTTTTTTAGAGGGTTTGCTGGATGGGTAGTGTCTGAGTCATCACAGGTCTCTGATGTGGTGCTGGGGAGAGTCTAGTGGTGGCCTGCTTACCAAAATCCCATGGGAACACGTTTAGGAAAGCAGAGCTTTATGGGGTTTTGGGACAAATCTGCAGCCTCTTTCTTTACAGTGCTAAAAAGTGAGCACCCGTTGTATGACAATCCTCAGCAGGCAGCTGAATATCCCAGAGCAACCTGAATTAGAAAGTCAGGAACAGCACTGGGGGGTGCTGACTGAAGCTGTGGGCTGCATTTCTGCTAAAAAAACCCTGGTGATTTAATTACTGGAGAGAATCTGCAGCATTCATGGGCATATTTGGCAACTGGCAACTTGTATCTGGCCAACATTCACTGTGGAGAAGTGTCTAACTATTCTCTTCCAAAAGATCCTTCCTGAGGGAAAGATGGGATGCTGCAGGATCCCCTTTGGTGGTCCACAACTACTTGTGGAGATGGTGATGGCTGTCAGTACGTTGGCCCATATCTAGTTAAATGTTGTCTTTGATGCCACAGCCCCTGTGTTTTGCAACACAGAGGGCGAGGTGGATTAACTGCAAAAACCCATGCAGCAGGCTAGGTTACACTTTGACTCACCTCTCATTACAGCATTCATGCTTTTAATCCAATGGAAAAATATGCAATATCCTCCCAAGCATCCCAGGGCTGCAGTGGGTTTTCTCAAGAGCAAAGAGGTACCCAGGAGCTCAAAACGTGGTGGCAAGGTGGTGTCAGGACAGGCTGGGAGGCTGATGCTGGACGTGGAGTGAAATCAGGGCACCCAGATTCCCCCAACAGACTGCAAAAAAAGCCCCTCCTTAGGTGTGGTTTCTTTGGTTTTCCAGTCTCTTCACAGTTTTGCAGGGAGACTGTACAACTGCTTTTCCTGGAGATGTTTTGGCCTCTGAGAACTCTAGAACAGATGTGGGTTGTGTCTGCTGGTCTTAGGACCCAGCAGCAGAATAGGGGGAACAATGATATTTCTCCTGGTGCCAAGAGAGAAAGCTTGATCTTCATATTCCAGCCTCATATCCCCATTGCTGCTGTTTCTCTCAGCTGACAATACAGAATCCCCTCAGAGAAAAATCACCACAAAAGAATGTGCCTTCTGCTTCCGGGGCTCAAATCCTTTGTGTGTCCTACCCTGGGCAGTACCATGGGTCTCTACAACACAGAAAAGCCACCTTGGTCATATCTCAGATGCTGTTGCTCATGGCACGGAGAGGTCTGGCTCTAGGCTTAGTTGCAGGTGTCCTCAGCAGCTGTGAAAAGTAGATCTGATCCCTGTGCTGAGTTTTCATGGTGCATCATGGTGCAGGAGAACAGGGGCTGGGTCTCATGGTGCACTGGATCTCTGGAAGCTGCAGGCAAACACTTACTAAATAGAGAATATGTTGTTTCTTTCTTAGTGGGAAAGCTAGATATGAAAAAGGAGAAGTAACTGAAGGAGCATTTGATGCTATGAGAAATCATTTGCAGAAGAGTGCAATCACAGGGAAGGTTGCTGTGGGTGATGGCATAGCAAGGAAGAGCACAGCAGTGCTCCAGCATAGTCTTGAAGAGAATAAAATCTCTGATTTGGTGATCCCCAGCCACTTTGCTTTGAATGAAAAATTGCTAGGGAAGGAGATGGTGCATTTTTAAACTGAAAGGGCTCATTGTAAATCAAAATGGATTTATTCCTTTATAGTTTAGTTTTCAGCTGGATCAATTCTCTGCGGCTCATCAGTGTTGACAAAAGAGAGGCAGCAGGAGAGATGAAAGGAAAGATGGGATTGCCCCTCTCTGCAACACTACGCATTTGTGCTGGGTTAACAGGATTGTGTGCCAGACTGCAATTCAGGGAGTGCTGGCAGCTGAGCTGTTTTTTCAATTTCCTCCCCGCTTGGCACCTCATGGCAGGTAGCACCCTGTCTTCTTCAGTAAGATATCTCCTACTGTCCCACTAAGAAAAAACCCTACAAAACCAAATAAACCCACTTGTTTGTTACTCACAACATCACAGGAAAATTCAGTGGGAAGGGACTTCTGGGTCTCCACTCCACCCCTCTGCTCCTAGCAGGGAGACTCTCAGACTAGACTGGGTTGCTCAGGGCCTGGCCCAGGCAAATCCTGAACACCTCCAATTGTGGATAATCACTGCTTAGTGTGCTCTTGCCCTTAGCACTGCAAAGACACCTCGCTGGCTCTGGAGCACCCCCATTCTCACCATGCTGGAAGATGACTGGCACTTACAACAGGCTTTCTTGGTGTAAGGGCTCACCCTCATTCACCCTCGAAGGAGGCTGGGACCAAAGAGATGGAACTATAAATGGACTTTAAAATACCCAAGAAGGGGTAGGGTCTCCTGTGTCACAATGAGGGCTGGGAGAGATCTGGATTCCCAAGATGCAGAGCCAACTAAATATTAGGAAGTTCTGCCAGAAGCTGGTCACTGGGGTGCAGTTGAGGCCATATGGAGAAAACATGGGTTTAAGCTTGATTTTATTTTATTTTTTTAATTTTTGTGCCATTTATGATTTTTCCTGGTTTTAAGAAGTTTCTGTTTGCAGACATCAGATCTCATTCTTCAGGAGGAGTATGCACTGAGCAGTGTTCTCTCCACTTGTAACAGGCTTCTCTGCCAGGTTTTCCTCTGAACGCCACAAAAGACCAAAGGACTCTCTTTAGCTGCACAGCGTGTGAGAGAGTAGAAGATAAAGCAGCTAATGCTTTTGTGTCCTGTGGAAATACTTCAGACCCTTTGCCGATGAGATGAAAGTGTCCTAGAAATTCAGGCTACGTGAGCTTCCAGTGCTAGGCTGCCATGTGATTTGTGCGACATCCAAATGCCCATGGATATCTTATACTGCCAAAATGTGGTTAGGAGGGCTTCAGAGCTCTGCAGGTGTAACTGTCTCTCCTGGCATGGTGCATATATTTGGCAAGGTTAATAGGAAGCCTCTGTCTCCTAAGACCCTTGGTCAAGTCACACTTAGAATTCAAACATAAGGTTCTATGTTGAGGAACAAAGTATGTGGATCACACTTCCAGAACAGAATACAGTATCCTGGGAAGACAAGACTCCAGGGAGGGAGATAGATGATAACACACTGTATAAAATGGGATCTCAAAGAGTGAACAGATTGTGTTACCTCTGTTTACAGCACAAGTTACTGGAATGTGTCCATATTTTGAAAAAGGATGTGGAAAAATGGAAAAGGATTTAGAAGAGTGGTTATAAAAAACCATCTGACTTAGGAGCCTGGGGATCTTGCCTTGAAATGAATGAACTCGAGGTGTTTGATTTCTGCTACCTAATCTGAAGAAAACAGTGATGAGCTCAGGCACAGTTTTACTGCAAAAGAAAGGAAATTCATTTTACGTGTCACAAAGATGGTATAATTCTTGTTAGAGGATGATGTGGAGACCAGGAGTATAAATGAGTTCAAATACAGATTGGGTTATTTGTGGAGGATCAGTTCCTCTCTGACTTTCAGATATGCTGACCTGGTATGACTGGCAGCTTAGGATGTCCTTGATTCTTGCACAATCTATGTTTGATATTTTTTTCCCATGAGTAGAAGATGAGAGATAGAGGCAGGCTCTCCACTCCAGCAGAGTAACACAAAGATGACCAGAGGCTCGAAATTAAACCCCAAAATCTGTCTGGAAAGGAGGTGCATGTTTCTCATAGCAAGGCACTGATACGGGAAGAACTCTTGTCATGGCCTCTTCACCACCTGCAGACTGTTAACGTGAAAAATGGTCGATGGCGTCCTCTTGTTCAGCCCTAGGATATGAGACTCTGCAGGATTAAGGAAACCAAGCCAGATGATCACCATCATAAGAATAAAACAGTACCTATTCATATTTCTCCAGGCTTTTCCCTTACTCACAGCCCTGACTGGAGGACTTCCGTAACAGTTCATGTGTGCCCTTTCTAAGACTCAGAAGTAACAGCCAGCTTGTCTTGCTCTGCAAGAAAACTCCAGTGGACAGAAACAGTGGATGAGCATGACTGCTGAGCTGAGGCACATAAGCCACAGGGAAAAGGAAGGAAAAAGCTCCTGGACTCAAATGAAATAAGGTGGTGGTGGCATGTGGGTGTGGGGACTTTCCCCTGAGTTTGGCAGGAACTGCCTGTTTTTTCCCTAGCTACAGGTGTTCAGAGGGCTTATTTGTTCCAGCCCTGAAGGAGATACAGGGGTTTCTATGTATTCATGATTTTTTTAAATTACTATTATTTTCTTCTGTGTGTTGCTTGTTAAGTCAAAATAAACATCACTCTGAAGGACTGGTAACCCCAAGGGCTCCGTGTGCCCCCTGTCTGAACTGTAAGACCAGACCAGCTTGTGCAGAGGAGGAAATACGGGCAAAATGGTCCAGTCATGAGCCAAGGTAAAGTTCAGAAGCCTTAATAATGGAAAAGGAGGCTACAGTCATACTGGCACAAGAGTAGTTATTCAAAAGGAAAAAAAATAACAAACCAAGAGTAACAGCATTTCCTGGTCTGTGAAAAATAAATAGTTGGGGTGGATATAAAAAATAGAAGTTTTCCAAGTGAAGTGGCATACTCATTCAAGGGTCATAAGATGGTCCAGAAACCTTATCAGGTTCTTGAGGGTGGGATTCCACCTTACAGCTGTTCTCCTGAGGAAAGTGATCCAAGAGACTCTCTTCCAATCTTGCCTTCCTGTCTCAATGCCACAGGGAATGACAGCCCCTGGCTACATACTCACTGCCTCTGGCACAATTTCTGATAATATGGTCCTTCATGGGGTTCTAAGACAGACCAATGTAAAATTCTGGTTTAAAAGGAGGAGGAGAAGAAAATGTGAGTGTGTAACTACAGTAGGGAATAACTAAAATTGCTTCCATGGCAGGTTCCTACAGGCAGCTGCCTGAGCACGACTGAGTGTATGATAAACTCTGCTGAGGGTGGAAAGGACAGAAAACTTTAAAAATGCAATTGTTGGCATGTAGAACTGAAGCTGTACAGTGTAGACCCAACTGCATGAGGGTGGGACAGTCAAACTCCAAGGCTCTACCCAGGGGATCCAACAAGGGAAGGAACAGTACTGGGAAAGGGTCCAAAATGCATTCCAAAATGCATATGTGCCTTTCTAGTGGAGGTCCCTTGGAGTTGCCTTGGACTCTCTAGGCAAAGGACCGTGTCCCCTGGAAGACAGAGACACCGGTGTGTGTTCAGATCAGCCTGTGGACATACAGCCAGGACCAATCTGACCGTGACTGACCAGCGACTTCTGAGTTCTCCAGGAATGGCGTGATTAGAGCCATTCCTGGTTGCTCCACGCTGAGAGGCAGCTCACAGCCTGCCCTGTGCCCGGCATTTTGGGCACAGAGACACCCGGGTGAAGGCTGCTCACAATTTTCCAGCAGTGTATGTACGGACGCGTCGGGTTTGGTGCCACCAGGGGGCCCATGTTAGGCCGGAAAGCTGTGCTTGAGGGACTCCATCCATCCCTTTCCCAGAGATAAATCTGTCCCAGAGGATCAAGGAAAGCAACATAAGGTGCACCCTCCACGCTGAGAGGTACCAGTCTGAGCTATGTTTGGTTGTGCTGCCTGTTCTCTCAGGGCGCTGCTCTTTTTCAGCACAAGCAGAGGTCTTGAAAAAAGAGATTAGGGCTCAGCCTTTGTGCCCCGAGTTAAGGCAGAAGGACTTGGTCCTGCTGGAGGTCACCCCGGAGTCCCCAGTGATAAGAACACGTACAGCACTAAGGTGTTCTGCTGTACAGCAGTTGGGACACCACAGGTGTCACCACTGTATCCCAATTCCATGACACCTGTCTTCCTTTCTGTCTGCAGTCTGGAATCCCATCTGTAGGCTTCTCACACTTGGAAGTAAAAGCAAAAGCAGCCCTGGGGGATACTGGGAACACCTATGGGGATCTTGCCACAGATGGGAGATTTGATCTGAAGTCAGGATTTGATCTGAAAGCCCTTTAAAGCATAGAAAAACTGAGGTGGAACAGGATCCTCTCCCAGCGAGAAACTACAGGCAGCATGGCATGCCATTAGCAATGCTATACCAGAATGCTTATTTCTACAGCTATGGAGAGGAATTCACAGACCATGAAGCAGTCTGTATTTTCTTTAGTTATGAGCAAAACCTCCTGACTCATTTGAATTACAAGGCTGGCTTTTCCAAACATCCCTACTGAATCTTCTGTGAAATTTACCTTGTGAAGAAACATCAAATTCCCAGCTCAAATCTGGGTCCATATTTACCATGCTGCTGTCCTGGAAGCTCAGGAGGTTTGTGGGAGCCATATTCGACAGCTTCAGTTCTTTTCAAGACTGGATCTGATACAGGAAAAAATTTTAAGTACCAAGAAACTTCCCATAAGAAAACAGCAATCAGCTATAAGTTTTCCAGTGGGATTTCTGGTGTGCTTATGGAAAAGCCTAACAGAGTCCTACCTGGGGTCATGCTGGGAAGAGCTGTCCAGCAAAGACCTTTTTGTCAAATCATTTGGATGTGCAGCAACAGAAAAACTGCTGAAGGATGCTTCAGACAAGGGGCTTTGAAACTTTTCATTACAAGTTATGCAGCCTAATAAATGCATCCTAAAATGATGCGTGAGGTGCTGTAAGACCTGCGAAAGTCTAAGCCATGACTCTACCTGAGCTGCCAGGGAGGTATTGACAGACACAGGTAATCACAGGGCTCTGGAAACTGGCTAATTTTGCTACATCTTATATCCTTTACTGGTTGCAGCATCTTCTATCTTGAATGCAGGGAGCCCCCATAACATTCTGGACTTGGGGACAAGATCCTTCATTGCAGGACATGTAGCCAAACACCCTGCTGACTTGACACCACTGCGTGGCTCAAGGGACTAAACTGAGAATAAAGCCTCTTGTACCCAGATAGGGTGTTGGAAAAGCTGACCTGGACTTTTTGAGATGCGATGTTTAAGATACATGGTAGAGAATGGGAACAACAAACATCATTTCAAAAAACACGGAAGGTCTATCGAATGTGCAGCTCCTACAGCCCCCTGGTGACAAGTAGCATCAGTCAGATGTCACCCACAGCACACACGAGTCGTGTTCTCTTCTTCCCTATTTCATGGGTGATGCACAGCAAGTCACCGAGCCTCCTGCCATAGTCTGCCTGCACACGGACACCTGACAAGGTGCAGTGTGTCTGCTCCGATATCTCAGTTCTGTGAGGCTCAGCTGAGGAACTGCTGGTGTGCACAGATACTTCCAGCTGGGACTCAAGCTTCCTGAACAGCCTGAGACAGGAAAGCATCATCTTCTGTGTCTAATAGGAAATGCCTCCCGCAAGAGTGAAGCTGTGCTTGGTGGCACCATGCTGGGCCCATGAGCCATGTTGTGTGGCTGAGACCCTTGAACACTTAGAGTCCTTAGGCCTCTCCCCACCCCTGTGACTGTCCAGGCTTTGCTAAAACCATAAAAGCTCACCAGGAAATAGTACTGGAGTTGTGTGGCAAGGTTTTAATCATGGAGGGGCTCAAGGATGGTTTCCGTGAGAAACTACAATGTGATGAACTGGCTGCAACTCCCTGCACTGCTGAAGGGGAGGAAGTAGAGAAAATTGGGAGTGAAACTGAGCCCAGAAAGAAAGGAGGGGTGAGAGGAAGGTGTTTTAAGATTTGGTTTTATTTTCTCATTATCTTACTCTGATCTGATTAGTAATAAATTAAATTACATTTTCCCCAAATCAAGTCTGTTTTGCTTGTGACAGTAATTGGTGAAGAATCTCTCCCTGTCCTTATCTTGACCCATGAACCTTTCTTGACATGAGCCTTTACTCTATTTTCTGTCCCCCATCCTGTTGAGAAGGGGAGCATTAGAGCAGCTTTGGTGGACTTCTGGGGTCCAGCTGGGGTCAACTCACCACAGAAGGAAACCCCAAATTCACCTACTGATGAGACGTTCTGTCCATCTGCAATATGTCCCGAGTCTGAGCCCACACATGTAAACACAGACTCCTTCCCTGAGAAAACAGACTGGAGCAGCCATGAGCATGTCTGCCTTTGACTCCGTGCTTGAAATAAGGGAGAGAGGTGGGAGGGAAAAGTACACGGGCTTCTTAAGGATCTGGGAAGGCAAGTTGTTTCAGTTTCCCATATGGCATATGGGAAGTGGCTGAGCAATGTGTCTCCTAACCAGAGAGACTAAAGAAGCCCCGGATCCCAGAGGGAGCGGTGGGCAGAGGGAGGGAGAAATAATTGGTCTTCACTGTTTTTTTAAAGCTAGTGCAACAAGGTGATTATGGACTTTCTGAAGCAAGAAGGGTTTTCCTCCCAAACCAGTGGTGGCTGGAGGGCTCACTTTTTCCAGGTCTGAAGGAGGGTTCACGACTTTGCCCATGTGATGGTTTTGATTATTCCTGTCTTGTATCATGTATTGGGTTAAAACTGGTGTGAAACACAAAAGAAGCTGGGCAGAGGGGATCATTTGCCTAAGGAGAAACAAGCAGGTGACAGCTATAAGATACAAAGAGCATTCATTTCTGGACTCAGCACTTCAAAATATCTTCAGACTCAGCTCAAATTTTCCATGGCAGGCCTCTATGTCTCCATATATTACAGAAATTGCTAAGGGGAAAGGGACATCTCAAGATCCCTTGCCCAACTCCCTTGGTCACATCAGAGCTGATTCCAGAGCTGCATCAGGTTGCTTAACCAGAAGCATCAACTGGCTTTATTCACCCAACAAGGCAGCAGTGTTGGTCACCTGCAGCAGCCTGAGCTGTCCCGGTAGGTTTGGCACCTCTTTCACAGCCACAGCCTTCAGGAGGTTTGCTCATCCCTCTGGAGGGCCCAGGTCCCACCTGTCCAGTGATCCCTACCAAGGAGCGAGGGGTCACTCACTCATCCAGGCTAAGACAGGGACCCAGCTATGACTTTGTGGTGGGTCTACCTGCTCTCTGCACTGGTGTCAGCCTTTGCTTTTCCAGACCACACAAAAGGGCCGTTGGAAGCAGAAATTGTCAGTCTAGAGGGAAGTCTAGCAGAGCCTGCAAGAGCACGACTGTGACACCTCCACAATTCCCTCCAAGCAAGCAGACCTGGAGGAGGAGGAGGAGAAAGAAGGAAATCTCCAGCACTGCTTGGCTGGCAGGACCAGATCTGCTGTAAGCTTGCAGCGGGTTCCATCAGAAGCAAGGAAGAGACAGTTGAGGGAGTTCTGCCCCCAGCTGATGAGGTTAACAGATGGTCACAGGAATTAAATGAAATAAGTGGAGAATTAGCACAGAGCCGAGAAAGGCAAATAAGGCCCCGGAATGGTACCATCACTTCTGAGGAGTCACTGGTGAAGACAGGCTTTGTTCTTACCTTGACACCAGCATGACATGACTGATCTCATTGTGGAAGAAGAATAAGGCTGAAAGATTAAAACACCTGCAGGCTCAGACGCAAACCAGGCACACAGGCAGGCTTGAGATGAAGTGCAGTGCAAAGTCCTGCATTCTCAACTTTTTCTGAAAATCTATGCAACTTCTTGATGTGCTCACTCTGTCAGCCAAAATAGCATTGGATACAGCATGGACCTTTGCAGATCTACAGGAAAGGAGGAAACACAGTGATTTTCTATTGTGTTATCTGTAGCCCTCACCTCGAGTCAGAGATGATGTCCTGCAGGTCACCAACATGAAAAAACCCAAAAGCAGATATTTTTCTATTTCTGTATCTCTAGCTGTATCTTCTAACTATACACAGACAATGACAAAGGTGTTCAATAAAACTAAGATGGAAGAAATAGTAGAAACCGTGGAATCAAGGGCCCATAGAGACACGGAGAAGTTGTCTGGCAGCCCTTTGTCACTTCCCTCTGTCCCGCAGTATTTCCCTCAGGGGAAAGGAAGGATGACTGCTCACACTGCTAGTGCTGGCCTAAAAATCAGCTGCTATCCCACTTCCCTCTGGATGATTGCCTGGATAGAGCCAGTGGTACTGGTGTTGCATCCACATAGGAAGCAGAGATGGAGCTATGCCTCCGTAACTTCTCATTGCCAAGCACATTCTTCACTACCCCTAGCCAGGCACTGCAGCGGTGGTGGGGAGGAAGTATGAAAGTTGTAATCTGCTTCTGCAGAGATTGTATCATCCGCTGATAATTTGTCTTCAGTACTGAACAGTAAAAGCTGGCTGCCAAGCAGAAAGTTTGGGGAAGTCCTGAGGACTTACCCAAACCTGGAACAGAGACTAGAATCTGTAATTTTTTTAAATAGAGCAATGCTTGGAATACCAAATTGCAACAGCGCAGCTCCAAGGTAAGCGCAGGCTGGAGCAGCCCACTGATCCCCGTGCACAAGGCGGGCAGGACCAGGGAGGGGTGTTGCAAGTCACTCCCAGCCAGCAGTGACCTGCTTTTGGAACGCAGCTCTCAGGGAAAAGTGCCTGAGCTGGCCGTAGCTCCAGCTGCCGGCAGCTCCACCAGGAATGGGTGCCGGGGTGAGGATCCCACCTGGGAGGCACCCACGGGCAGCAGGGGCTTGGCAGCAGCTGTGACCCATGGCGCCCTGCAGCCCAGCACCGGCATTCAGAGAAAATGAGAGCAGATGCATTGCCCCTCTGGAGATAGTGTTTGCACTTCCAGTGTCTGATCCGCTGCTGCAGTTGGACAAGCACAAAGCCGCTGACGCTCACACAAAAGTTGGTATTATTTACAGCTCCCGGTGGCTCGCTGTGCGACTGCCAAAGTACGAGTTTAAAAAGAAGAAACACGAACAGCAGCTTTAAAGGTTTGTCTGCACAGATAAAAAGACAAACGCTTGACAGCTCTCCCCAAGGCAGCTGGTGGGACAAAGAACTGAAGCTCTTGCCTCTTAAAAGCTCCCTGGTTGCCCTGACTGGTGCCGTGTGAGTCATGCCTGAAGCCAGCCAGGGCAGGGGGCCACGGGGCAGCGTACAGTGAGAGCAACATGGGGCTGGATCCAGCAGCTACAGCTTGGTTTCCCTTTCCAAACCCCTTCTGCCCAGTGCTGCGGCCCAACAGCAGTTCAAAGAGCTTCAGGACAGCTCTGGAGCTTCAGCCTGTGTTTGTGCCATGCCCTCACTGGAACTGCAGCATGACAGAGGGAGCAGGACCCAAACACGCTGCCTCAAATACCCAACACATGCCCTTTGATCAACCTCCAGCTGCCCTCTCCACCCACTGCAGGGCAAGCCACCTCTTCTTCCCACAGGCCAACTCCCACCGCCCCCTGCAGGATGTGCAGACAGCCATCCACGCCAGCAGTTTGAAATATTTTTAAACGCTTTTATTTACAGTGCTTGTTGAAAACAATATATATATTTGTATCTATCATCCTCGTGATGTCTGTGCCATAGAAAACGCTGTGGCTATATTGCCTTTAATTTACAAAAAATGGTCACAAGAAACTCTGAAGGGAAAAAATGGAAATCAAAGTTTGGTCCCCAATTGTTTCTCTTGATTTGTTTTAAAAAAGCCTCCAAATTAAAAAAATATGCAGCTCAGATGAATTTCATATATAAAAGCAACCCTTATCTTCCGAAAAATTCACGAGGGCCAGCTTGCTGTCATGTAAACTTGGAAAAAAAATAAAAGCTTAAAATAAATCCTGTCTCCATGTGTCGCTTAATAGAACCATTATTTGCTTGTAATATTGTCTTTATCTCTCAGGGTTCAGCGGGAAAGCGGAGAAGAGGCCTAGGACTAGGGAATGCACCATGAGATCTGTGCCCGCAGGCTCCTGGCTCAGGGAGGAGCTCTGGCAGCAGGGCTGGCGAGCAGGAGCTCTCAAGAATCTCATACCAATGACAAAAACAGGTGGGCAAGTGAGAAGGGGACAGGAGGTGCTCTGCCACCAGCGCCTGGTGAGGCTGTGTGCCCATGAAACCATGAGATTCTTGAGGGAAGAGGAGCACTGGTAAGCGGGGCACAGTAAAGGGATGCAGGGGACTGAGATAATTTCAGCTGGGGAATGTCATGGATGGGCTAGATCTTTGGGTGAGAAGGGAACTGCTGTCTTCCCCGTTTGAGAGCATTTCTAATCTTTCCTCATCTGAGATTGTGTGAAGCCAGAGGCTAACGGGCAGTGCAAGCACAGGCTGGAATGGAGGAGGAGAGATGGACGGAACAGGGGAGACGGGAAGGGAGGACTCAAGCTGAAGAGCCGTTTTCTGTCTTCTGTCTCTTTGGATCCACTTCATCCTACATCAGTCACGGAGAGGAGAAAGGAGCTACCATCAGTCACCACTCCAAGGCACACAATTTCTCCACAAAATGTTTAACTGCTGCTCTTTCCTCCATATGGAAATCTCTGTTAGGCCCACCCTGAATCCATTCCCCTCTAAAGCACCCTTGAGTGCCTGACACAGCTGTTCTGTTGGTCATGGTTTAGACGCGGACAGTTCCATTCAGAGGAACACCACACCCAGACTGTTACTTCCAGGAGGTGTAAGAAGCCAAAGCTCACATCACTTCAAACAGACCCCAGGGTGTACCTTCACAAGTGTATCTCCCGGCCTGAAGCCCAGGAGACACAGGTAGTTCAGAAGTCACTGCCAAGCACAACCTCAAGCACCTCGACTCTTCAATTACTCAGCACTGTGACTGCTGGTGAAATAACCTGGATCCTACAAGGAGTGTACAATGATGTACTATCCCCTTGCCACATCAGATTTGTTTACCCATCTGCTGCTGAAGCAATGAGACCCGAGGCCAATTTGAGATTCTCAGCAGCAGCATCCACATGGATTTGATCAGCACTCAGCAAATAGGCTTGTTCCTTTTCCTCACCGTTACTCTCACACTACTACTCACCTCTTCCTCCTCTGCAGATCGTTTCTCTGCGTGGCCATCCTGCTCTTGTCCATTCTCATCTCCTTCTAAGCACAAGTAAGAAAGGAAAATCACAGGTTAACTGAAGTCGCATTTAAGGGAATGTAATCTCACAGTCAAGAGGGCTCAGAGAAGGGATTTCCCTCCACAATCCTCCATTCCTCTGAAGCCTCCTATTCCTTCAATTTTCTGTACCTTCATCTTCATCACCACCTTCTTCTTCATCTACATCATCAGGATTCTCTTCATCGTCCTCATCAGCTCCGTTCTCCTCATCCTGAATGAAACAAATCAGTCAGAGCAGAAACTGGTGCCAGGATGACATTTCCATGTGCTCTTTGCTAGAAGCACAACAACTTCCAGAGCTCCAGACTCCAGTCTGAGGCCTGCATCGAATGCACTGTTACTCTGACACCGTTATTCCCACTGCCCCTGCTGAACACTCCTCCCAACCAGCCTTCCTTTACAAAGCCAATCCTTCCAGTCCATCCCCAACAATATGAAGCTCCTTGTCTCCCACGAGCTTACATCCTGACGAGCTGCTGCCATCCCTCCCAACAGCCAAAGCGTCTCTGTGATTACAGGCTAATGACTTAGCCAAGGCTCATGGTACATCTGCTTCCAGATCCCTTCCAACCTCCATCAATCTGTGCATTTCCTCCCTGCTCCTCCCCCCACCTTCTCCAACACACGCTCCTTGTGCACCTCAGGACACTTCAGTGGGTGCAGGACCACATCTTCTGTGCCACATTCTCCTACTTGTTCTCGGCACCATTCCCTTCTTTGACCTTTTTTCTCCGTGATGGGCTGTGCTTTAAATGCTGACTACACCAAGTGCTTCAAGGCTCACTCTCCCTTTACCTCTATGCTGGAGCTCCCTTGCCCTGCCCTCTTTCTTAATCTCCCATATTCCCTTCATATTCATTACCCACAGTGAGCACAAAAACCTCCCCAATGTCGCCAAATCTGTCCCTCAGAAGGGCCTCACCTCTACTATCTCCTTCTTTTTTTCTTTGTGGACTGCTTTCTCTTCGAGTTTTTCCTTCTTTTCTTTCCTTTCCTATATGTGAAATGAGGGGCGGGGGAGGAAAAAAACCAACAACATTCCGGTGGTCAGCGGCAATAAAAGATGAGGATGCCTAAACAAAGAAGGCTTGGAGGAGAGGCGGAATAGCGGGCGAGGAGACATATTAGGCGTTAAATCCGCCCGCCTGACAAAGGAAAACAGCAGCGAACGCGCGTCAGAGCTACTTTTAGCCCGCACACGCCTGTGGAAACCAGAAGTGGCACGGAAGAGTTTTAACGATTTATTAAAAAAAAAAAAGAAAAAAAATGAAAAAATAAAAGCAACCTTGTCCGTAGGATCGAGGCGTTTCCGGACCTCTCTCTCTCTCTCTCTCCATTCCACCCCTCCCTCCTCCTTCCCCCGCCACCCGCGGGCCCGCGCTTTGTGTCCACACAACTTTCCTGCTGCTCCGCG
>VYZT01022845.1:291342-312243 GCA_013400735.1 Pomatostomus ruficeps | reverse complement strand
GGGGGGGAGCGCTGCCGTCACCTGCCCGGGATGGCGGCGGGGCGGGGGGGCTGGTTCCGCCGCTCCGCCCCTCCCCGCCCTCAGCCCCGGCTGCGCTCACCGCCCTCTCCCCTCCGCAGAGGCCGCCCCCGAGCGAGGGAAGCATGTTCCGGCTGATGAGGGATGGCGAGCCGGAGGACCCCATGTTTGCCATGTGAGTCGGGGCGGGCATGCTGCGGGGAAATCGCGGCAGGGAGGGAGGGAGGGAGGGCTGCGGCACGGATCGTCCCCGGGGAGCTGCGCGCTGCCCCCGCGTCCCACCATGCGGGCAGAGGCCGGCCGGGCCCGGGCAGCGCCGCTGCGGCGCAGCTGTCTGGGGACAAACACAAACATCCTCCGGAGGGGCAGCGCGGCGAATAACATGGGTCGCGTCGGTCTCCTTTCTACGATATTGAAGCGTGGTCTTGGAGGAAAGCGTAATAAAGTAGGCCAAAAGGCATCGCAGCTCTCTGAGAGGAAGAGAGGGCTGGAATAACTAATGTTTTTCTTTGCGCAAGGATTTTTTTTTTTTCTTACGCAAAGTAAGGTTGCAGTTGAGATAGATAAAATCTGCTGCTCTGTCCAGTGTTTGTTGGTGTTCTGCACAGGAAGTCATTAATGGAGCTGGAGAAGGCTGCTGAAGCAGTTGTCAAGATGTGAGGAATAAAGTAAAGAGAAGACAACGAGTACTTTTGAAACACGAGTATTGAAATCTAACAAAGGTCCCAAGAACTCTTCCTGGGATTACTTTCACTGAATGCTTTTGTTTCTGTCCTCAGTCCAGAAATTGGATGCTATTGATAAATTTTGGCAGTGACACTAAATTGGCAGCCCTTGCCAAAGTGGATAAGGAATAGACTGTAATCAGGAAGAATTTGATTATGTTAAACAAGACATTACTAGAAATTTGGTGAAATTTATGCATGTGGAAGAATAGTCCATTTTTTGCTTATGAAGTCAGTAGTAAGCAAGAATTTTATCAGCTGTGAGCAAATTAGGAGGAGAGGAGACCTTGATGTCCCAGTTAGTCACAGAATGACAGTGTGTTCTCATTAACATGGCAGGTATGAGTCTAACTTTTATTATGGGAAGCATTTCCAGTAGAGACAGAAAAGTATTGGTTTGTAGTGGGTACTTCTGTGATCTCAGGAATAGTCTATGCTGTAGAGGTTATTATGCTCAAGAGGGATAATTGCAGGCTTTAAGATGTGCAGGAAGAAGCTATGGTATTTCCCAGAAGTTTCTTATTGTGGCCGCTGTATTCTGTGACTGTTTATCCTTACCCTCCTTTTCCTCCTCTCGCTTCTCCAGGATGTGTGAATGCATGCAGCCCGCAAAGCGGAGACTGCTAAAGAAGGGAAAACCAATTAGGGATCCCAGTTATTGTTCTCTTTCTCCCTCAAATCTGGAAAAGCTGTATGTGGTCTCAACCCTTGGGAGGCAGAGGGGTATCAGGCCATACAGTCCATTCTGGAGGTTCCAGTCTTGCATTTCCTGTTTGTGTGCGTGTACGTGTAGGGGTGAGAGGACAATATGTGGGATCTGCTTCCTGGTGCCATGAAGCGTAGTCCTCTTTTGCAGCCAGCAGGGTCTTCGTGCACCTCCCTACAACAGATGTTAGAGCAGTGAGGTTCTGGAATGGCCTTGGCCTTGCTTGGCTCCAAAGAAGTATTGAGAGCAGAACACCAACCTGCTTCTGAGCAGACAGCAGTTAGCACCTGAGACGGCCTCTGTGGTATAAAACCTTCTATCACGAGAAATGTGATGGAATCCAGAGTCCTTTCCAGCCCCAAGGATCACCATAGGCAACACAGACTTCTCAGGAGTCTGAATTTTCAGCTTGGGAAGGAAGATACAGTTGTGTAAGAAAAACTCAGAGTCAGGAGGAGTGGATCATATGGGGCTTTATCTTCACTGTTGTTGTCTCCTCCTTTCCAAAAGGGATCCTTTTGCCATCCACCGGCAGCAAATGAACCGCATGCTGTCTGGGAGTTTCGGGTTTGGGCCGCTCCTTGGCATCACGGATGGGACCACACCTGGGGCTCGGCAGGCTGGCCGCAGGATGCAGGTAACAGAGGGGCTGAGTACACGCTAGAATTTCCCAAACTGCCGTGCCAGTTTCTGTCTCCCATAGTTCCTGGGTTGGGCACCCCCTCGCCTCCACGCGGGTGGCGGGTGCAGAATTAATCTCTAAGGCAGTGGTGTTCTCGTCCTTCTCTTTGCTCCACCTGTATTAATGTGTTGAATGCAGCAGCTGTGTTCTCGGTTGAGCGGGAGGAAGGAAATAAATATGTGTTGTTTCTCAAGGATGTGAATTCATATAACGGGGAGAAATTTAGGAGCCATGTCTGGCTTGTTAGGGGTGATACGGCTTGAAGCCCCAGGAATCCGTGGGGCACTTTCTTGATCTGTTTGTAGAGCCTGAGTGTTCCCAGTTCTGTTTCTGAGAAGGATTAGTGTGTTCTGATGAGGATTTAGTGTTTGGCTGTTGCAAAGTCATTCTCTGTTCTGTTTTTCTGTTCTCATGGCAGGCAGGAGCTGTTTCACCCTTTGGGATGCTCGGCATGGTAAGTTTTCTGTTTTTCTGGGTCAAATTAGAGTCTTTCCAAGTAGTGGCTCCATACTGAGATTCATCAGCACTGTGTGCAACCAGTACTAAAATGTAGCCATCTGTGAGCATGACCAGATATCCTGCCAGGTAGGGAGGATGGGAATGTCTGAGGAGACCGGGATGAGCTTTAGATTTATAGTGAATGGAATAGGGAAGACGGTATTGAACTGAAACTGGAAACATCTGGTTTCTCTTGGACCTCTCATTGAGTTGCTTTGTGACTTCAGGCCTTTACCTTGTTTCCCCTCTAAGGTTTTAATTCTGTCCGTGAGCGGTTTTCGAAGAGAGAGTCTTAACTCTGTTTATATGGGGAAGTTATATTTGCACCTTGACCAGAGAAAAGCCATAAAGCTGTTATAGCACAATATTTCATGGGAATTGGGACAGTTAATATCTGGGAAGAGCAGGTAGTCCCTTAATAACCTCATATGTCTGAAAAGGAGCTGCAGATCTGGAGGTAATGGAGGAGCTGTGAGGATGTGAGGAAAGGCCTTGGCCATCAGTAGGCAGAGGGGATTATTGCACCTCCTTTGCCAGTGGTGGCAGCTGGAGAAGCCAGCAGAATACTACAGGTAAACAGGGCTGGAATGAGAATGGCTGTGTGTACGTGAGGACACAGCACTCGGAGCATGCTGATTTCCATCTTCCACCGAAATAATGCAGTGGAAATAGGTTATTCCAGATCCAGCAACTGTAGCTGCCTTGCTCTGCAGAATTGCCTCAATGAAAGAGACTTTAGCATCCCAGAATTTTTGTAGATCAGAGGAGGATTAATAAAACTACAAACACAGACTTCAAAGCATAACATTGCATGTGAGTAGTGCTCTGCTGGGAATGAGAACAAGAGGCTACTCGAGGAAACAAACAAAAAAAAGAAATCAGCAAGTTTGAATTGACATTGTAATTTTGTTTACATATTGCACAATTAACCTGTGAGACCTGCTGGCCCAGGGTGTTACTGCAGGTTTACAGGATGGAAAAGGCAGGTGTTTATAGGGGAAAATAAGCAAATTTGTTGTTATGCTAGAAAGAAAACAATCAGTGGAAACTTTATTCACTGTTAGTGCACATACTGAGATTTCTTCTCTTAACTTTGCTGAGTCCCCAGGCTCACAAACCCCAGTGCCTCGGCAGTTGGATCCAAACTAAAAGAACAACCCTTGCCAGAACATTGGGCAATTCAACCTGAGAGAATAGATAGAACAGCAACCCCAAATTCTGGGGATTTTTTCCTGCACTATTGAAAGAATGGAGAAAAAAAATCAAGGTTCTTCTTCTTAGGCAGCAGGTTTTTTTGCAGATAGTTTGCTGTTCTTTTCTCATGTCTCTTCCCAGAGTGACTATTCTTGTGTTCTCTTTTCCTTTTCCACCTTTTAGGCAGGTGGCTTTATAGATATGTTTGGGATGATGAACGACATGATTGGAAACATGGTAAGGACGCTTCATGAATGATTCTGGATTGAGGGGAGTGCCGAGGGTGCTTCTGCCATCCCTCTGATGTCCCCCATCTTACTGTGCTGCTTGGGATGGGGTGAGCCACACCTGCCAAGGTAGCAGAGGCTGAAAGTTTTGCTTGATTGCTGGGAGTCAGTGACACAGCTTGTTCCTGAGTGCAGGGAGAGGAGAGGGCTGAGGAAGGAAGTGTGGGGGTGGACTTGTTTAGCAAGAAATAAGTATTAATTTAACAGGAAGATGTATTCTCCAGAAAAAGGACCCATGGGGATTATACTCTCCCTATTGTAACTTCTTCCTACTTCATTGTATAGAGAGAATTAAATGGCATCTTTTCTTCCCTCCTATCCCTTCTTTCCACCATTCCCCATTCCTTCTTGCAGGAGCATATGACAAGTGGTGCTAACTGCCAGACATTTACCTCCTCAACTGTCATCTCTTACTCCAACCTGGGAGATGGGCCCAAAGTCTATCAGGAGACCTCAGAGATGCGATCAGCACCTGGCGGGGTAAGGAGGAGGCTGCTGGTTCTGCTGTGTGAGAGGGTGGGCTTTGTTTGCTGGCTTTGTGGGTGGCCACCCACAGCACTTTGGCTTCACAGTCAGCTGCAGTTCGAGGAGCACATTGTACTCTTGTGACTCACTGAACCATGCCAAGTGCCCCTGGGAGGAAATGGGAAGGGCTGGCAGTGGGGAATCCATTCGTAACGTTGCATCTGACATCGTGGGAGTGGTGGCAGTGCAAGGTGGCTGAAATACTGCAGGCAGGCAGGAATCACAGTGCCTTAGGGGGTTGGGAAAAGGAATGAAAATGTTGATTCCACGTGGGAGTCTGCCCCCAGATCCGTGAGACAAGACGAACCGTAAGGGACTCGGACAGCGGCTTGGAACAGATGTCGATTGGACACCACATCAGGGAGAGAGCCCACATCATGCAGCGGTCCCGGAACCACCGCACAGGTGACCAGGAGGAGAGGCAGGACTACATCAACATGGATGAAAGTGAGTAGTGCCCATGCCCTCTTCCCAGCAAAGCCAGGTGCCGCTTCCCCACCTGAGCTTATTTTCTCCCTGCGCAGGTGATGCAGCCGCATTTGACGACGAGTGGCGGCGAGAGACATCCCGTTTCCGGCCTCAGCGGGGTCTGGATTACCGGCGTCACGAAGGCAGTGGTGGCCGTCGGGCCGAAGGGACTCGTCTTGCCATCCAGGGCCCTGAGGATTCTCCCTCCAGACAGTCCCGCCGGTATGACTGGTGAACTCGGAGCGGACCTTGTGGGGGGTGCAGCGTGGCCACCCCCAAATCTACCTATACGCTCTTGTAAGTCTTAACAAGTTTCTTTCTTGCACTAATCTTATATTATTTTGGAGGTTTGGTTGCAAATGGGTTTTCCCACTTCGAGAGAGCAGGAGAAGGTGTGAATTTTGAGAAGATGCTGTGCTGAATGGGAAGATGGAAGTTGTTTAAGTTAGCTTTGTCAGGAACAAAAGAGCTGTGGTGTCAGCCTTAACTGATGGCTGAAATAGTATGACATGATGAAGCATTGCAATCTGTGGAGCGTTTATATTGTCATTGTATAGAGCTTAGAGACTGTTCGCTGTCCATCCAGTTTGAAATATAAGTAAGTGCTGGTGTCTGCTCTCCTGTGCTTTGAATAAGGCTCACTAGGATGTGATCTGATGCTTGAAAAGGGACATTTTCCTCTTTTTTTGATGTCTAGACATCAGGTTTAAACATGTCTTTATCTGCCTTCTGTCCTGCTTTCTAGGCACCACTTATCCTTTTTATGTCTTCTGTTTCCTTTCCTCCCAGGTACAGACAGTGAAACTCTGAAGCCCCTTCAAAGCACCACTTGGACCCTCCTCAAATTTAGTATTAACCTCCCTCCCACTTAAGAATTGAAACAAAGCAACTAATCTTCTGCATTGCTCTTTTTCACCCCATTTGGGTGCTGCAGTGGGGCGTGGGGAATCTCACTGATGTGCAAGGAACACATTAATTGCCCATTCCCTCTCTGCTGTCCCTCGGCTCTGTTCTTTCTGCCAGTAGTGGTGGGCATAAGGAGCTGCCACCTTGCCTCTTCCATCCTTTCCACTCTTTCTGTGCTGGGTTGGGCTGGTTCTGAAGTTTGTGTTTAGTCCCCTGTGAAAGGAATATGAGGGAATTCTGCTAGAACCCCCTGTCAGTCCCCTCACTGGGACAGAGGCTTCGATTCCCCTGCTGCTCCTTGGTGCATCTGTGGAGAAGCAGAAGGATGTGTGCATTGGAGAAGGGAGGAGCAGAACAAAAACTGGATCAGCCTGTGGGCCCCCCGACCCCTCTTCAGTCAGCTCCCCCACTTTTTTAATTTGTGAAACTTGTAACTAGATGTTTACTGAATAAAGAAACAAACTCTAAAGAATTGGTGGATCAGTCTTTGCCTTCAGCTGACCTAATTCTGCCTGCTGTGGAATTAAGTAACCTCTTTCACATCCATGGGAAATCGCTGAGGAGAAACTTGGTCTTAAATTCTAAGGCTTTGTTTTCTTATAGAAAATAGTCTAATAGTCTTCCCCTGTAGTCACAGTGAGATGATGCTCAACATGGAAATTGTGAAAGAAGACCCAAGAACCCACCATTTGCAAAAAATGCCCTCTAATTACTGTAGTTTTGCTGTGTACTCAAGGAAAATTGGTTGGTCTTTCTTGCTGCCTGGTCAGCTGTGCAGCCCTGAATTGGGCCTCTGGGTTTCTGCACAGACAGGGAATACTTCCATTATTATCTTATTATATCACTGCAACCGAGGCTAATGTTATGAATGACCTTTTCTTAACTTCTTCAATATTGGGTGAAACTTGATAGGCATTTAGGAACACAGGACCACGGAAGATCTCCTGGGTTCTTGGCCAGTTTCCTGCTCTGGCATGCACCCTTACACAAACCTTTTCATCAGTTTATTTGGAACAGAAAGCAGGAAATCAATTCATGACTTACACTTGGAAGTGGTGCACTGGGATCTTGCTGTGTATCCCTCCCTTGGACATGTGGGCGCTAAGAGTGAGACACCCTGCTGGGGACTGACTGTCTTGCCCTGAAAAAAGGATGTAGCATCCACCCTCTGAAAGCTCAGGGCAGAGTTTGCCTGTGTTCCACCCTTCAAGGAAGTGCAGAACAGGGCCTTGGGAGGTGGCAAGCTCTGTCCCCACTTCCCCGTGCTGTTTCATTCCATGGCAAACCCCAGTAGGAGTCAGAATAGTTTGGTTTGGAAGGGACTTCAAAGACAGCAGCTTGCTGTCCCTGGCCGTGGAGTGACTTTCTGGAGGTGTCATAGTCAGGGCAGGTCCTGAAGAGAGCAAGGCTGAAGGAGGAGCTACACAGAAAAAATCAGGGCTTGGTAGGGGTTTCATGGAAGTCGTCTTGAGGTTGCCAGACTGTGAAAGAAGGGACTGCAACAACAGCAGCCCTCATCTCCGGCAATCTTGAGCCAGTGCAAGATGTGGCACCTGGTGTTTTGATCCAGCAAAGAACCAGCTGGGCTCAGAAAGATGCTCACAGCACAGGGACAGTCACAGCAACCAGCTGCCAGGTCCTGGCCAGGTTCTGAGGCAACGTCTGAGATGGAGAAAAGGAAAGTGAATGTGGTAGCAGTGGGGATTAACATTGACCTTTGGTCGTGAGGATCCATTCCTCTTTGGGCATGGATTTCCTAATCTTGATCTAATCCCAAATCCTTTTATCTGGATTCAGCCTCTGCTCCCTGTTGGGTGCTGTCCTGCTTATGGATTTAGGTAGGACCCTTGCGTGCTCTTCCAGTCTGCAGCGGGAGGAAGGGTGATGTACCTGGCTGCCTGAGCCTTGCTAACTGATGTACAGTCATTCCCAAGGTCTTGGCCTTCTCCGGGGGCAGCAAGACACTGGTGGTCTAGGAATATGGAAAAGAAGTTCAGGGAGAGGAGAATTTCATGTTAAGACAGGAGCCCAGGGGAGAATTTTAGAGATCCCAAACCAGGAAGTAGGAGAAGTATATTGAGAGGGCGACCCCTTTGCTTGTCCTGAAGCTGACATGGTACATGAACTTCTGACTTCAGAAAGCAGGAGGGTTTTTCCCAAAGAAGGGATCCTCCCTGTGACTCCTCCAGTCCTGGGAGGCCCTTGTTCACCTGCTGCTCAGGCTTGTGCTGAGGAAGCAACCTCGGCTGCCCCACGCTGGCAGTGATCCCAGTGGGATGGTGCCTTTGGATCAGCTGTTTGAGGGGCTTGAGAGAAAAGAATGTGAAGGCCAGGAGAAATGGGGCAGATCTGTACTCCAGTGGGAATAATATGCACTGGCACCAGTGCCTTTTTCTGAGTGGCTAGTGCTTGGGGCTCTCCCTTTCACTGATACCCTGCTGATTACTGATGTAGTGTATTAATCCAATGGAAACATGCAGAGAATTGCACAACCAAGGATTTGCTCCTCTTCCTCCGTCTTCAGACAAGCCATGAGGAGCTCCAAGGTGTTGTAAGCAGTTGCCTGAGTCTGGGTGTGCAGCGCTGCTCTCATTGAGCTGCCTGAACACAAGAGCAGCCCTGCAATCAACAAGCCCTCCTTTACACCACACCTACCTCGGTTAATTTTTTCCTATTAGCTACAGTTTCAAGTGAAATGGTTTCTCCTTAAGAGAAGTCTTCCTCCAGTATCAGGGCACAGGAAAGGCTGGGATGACACTTCCATTTCTGAAATGCCTGTGACAGCTGTGCCAGCAAGATGGAGAAAGAGAAGGTTGGATGTTCCCAATGTGAAAATCAAACAGTATTTATTTCAGATGTGCAGGGCGTGGTTCCAAGTCATCCATATCCTTCCAAGGGAGACAAAATCCTTTCTTGCCCCTTCTCCCACAGCTGTCTCATTCAAATTGGACTAATTGAAGCACTAAATCAGTGCAATTCAGTGACACTACTGGATCTTCCTAAGGAGCAAGTAGGGGACCTGAAGTGAGACAGAGGGAAAGGGAGGTGGGTTCAAATGATGTGGAGAGAGGCTGGAAGCCTCTCCTACACTGATAGGAAGATGAATAGCATAACCTTGGATGAGAATGCACCAGGTATACACAAATAAACCAGAAACTCAGGTGGTTATTTTTGTTGTTGTACATTCAGTTTTCCATTAGGGCTAGTGGTAACTTGTTCCTTAAATGTTTCTGTGGGTAGACCTGAAGATCTGTGCATCTTTCATTGTACTTTTTGAAGCACTGTAAAATACTGGGGGAATTGTAGAATACTGGGGAGAAAGAAGTCTGGGAAAGTTAACCTGGTGCCAATACTTGTAAATAAAAGATTAGATGATATCCACACCTGCAAACCAGGTAAACTGACATTAAATCAATATAAGAGATGCAAAATGCATTAAATTTAAAAATAAAAATGTGTGTCTCAGTGTTTATGTGATCTCACTTCTCAAAATGGTTCCTGACCAACAACTGTGATAATTTCTGATTAAATTATGGATTGGGTTAAGAAAGGCACTACAGCAACCCAGAGTCAGAGGTTACACCAGCACGAGGCATTTTATCTGGCCACACAAGACTATGTTCTGATGTAAAATCAGTTAGTAATTAGTAAAACAACAAAAGGGCCAATATTATAAATTTTAGTTCACTGATAGATTTCAAGTAATGAGGGGGAAAAGAGACTATAGAATATGAAATTATTTCCAGTAGGATGTTGTTCTGAAACTAATGCTCATTAGTAACTTGATTAATGATCTGAAAGAAGGTATTAAACCAGTGCTGATGAAGCTTTCAGAGGATCCAAAGAACAATGAAAGTAATAAATGTTGGAAAAAGATGAGATGTACTGAACAGTCAGTAACTCTTGGTGTGTGTTTATTTATAAACAGTAGGTATTTTTGGCTGCACTGAATGCAGAAAAGACATTCACCCAGGGACATAAACATAGTCTGTGCTCCTTCAAGATGGAGGACTCCAGAAGGAATTGGGATTGGAAGACAACCAAGGAAATGAATGGCACTTGCATAATTCTTTATTTGTGCTGAGCGGCCACACTGGGATGCATTAGCCTATGTTCACCAAGAACAGAGATAAAATTTCTCCCCTTTGAAGAATCACAGAATGCTTTGGGTTGACTTTACAGATCATCCAGCTCCAACCCCCCTGCCATGGGCAGGGACACCTTCCACTAGACCAGGCTGGTGAGAGCTCCATCCAACCTGGCCTTGAACACTGCCAGGAATGGGGCATCCACAGCTTCTCTGGGCAGCCTGTGCTAATGCCTCATCCCACTCAGTAAAGAATTTCACCCTAATATCCAGCATAAACCTGCTCTCTTTCAGTTTGAAGCCATCCCCATTGTCCTGTTACTACATGCTCTTGTAAATAGTCTTTCTCCATCTTTCTCGTAGGCTCCCTTCAGATACTGGAAGGCTGCAATTAGGTCACCCCAAAGCCTTCTCTTCACTAGGCTGAACAATCTCAGTTCTCTTCAATTCTCTCAGCCCTTCCTTGTCGGAGAAGTGCTCCATCCCTCTAGTCAGTTTGGTATATCAGAGTAGTGAACCAGTTATGGGGAATCTGGGGATCAGACACTAAAAAGGACACCAAAGAAGACTCAAGGAGGGTGAAACAAGGATGACTGGAAGCCTGAAGACACTGCCTAGCACCACAGGGTAACACGAACTCAAGACTCCCGTGTCTGAGTTCACTCCACTGGAGCACGGGCTGGCATTACCTAAACGGGAATGAGGCTTCTGACAGCAGAGGGCTCTTCAGCCCAGCAGAAAACCTGCAGCCACCTCACGATGGAACTGGAAGTGAATGCAGACCTTGAGTGAGAGCAGTAGAGCACACCTCCGTTTCCCAGCTCTCCCTACTCCAAACCCCATGGGGTGTCCCAAAGAGAATTTGGGGGGTGGGCACAGGAATGGGGCGAGGGAGTTCTTGGCCACTCGAGAAGCCAAGCCATGTGATTATACCAGTCCCTTTGGCCTTCAAAAATCTGTGAGTAGGAGAGGGAAACACTGGCACAGGGCTAGACTGAAGGGAAAGGTGGGAAGGGGAAGAAGAAACCTTGTGACTTGACAAGGGCTTCTCAGGGACCACAAAGAGCTGCAGGAAACAGAGCTCTCTCTGGGCACAATGATTTGTTTGGGAAACAAACATGCACTGCCATGGGGCTGGAGTGTAAAATCCTACCAGCACCGATTCCAGTGCTGAAGAACAAAGGGATGTAAAATAGACCTCAATACAGTGTATAAGTTAAAACTGACTTGTCTGATTTGCAATATTTTTTTACTTTTCATAACACTCCAGAAAAATGGACTTGATTTTATTTTTCAGCCCTGTCTTAAATGTAACTGGTTTTTTTTCCTCCTGGGAATTTTCCTTTTTAAAGACAACACTTCAAAAACTGTTCCCATGGGGAAACTTCACTTTGGTTATTATTACTTTCACTATCTCCTCACATCTGGATGGCTTTTTAAATCCTGAGGGCACTTAATACAAAGTTAGAGTGGCTGAAAAAGGTAATAAAAGGAAGGGGAATAGAACAGACACTACTTATCTCCAACTGCTGGTGATGTAATGTCCAGAGGTAAGCTGGAATATTTGATACTAGCCTCACAATATCCATTTCTTACTAATGAGAGGAAAGGAGAACAAAGATTGCAAAGGAATAAATGCATGAGTAAATAAATAAAACCCAGCTAAATTGGATGAGGGTATCACACAGGAACAGCAAAAGGGCTAAAGTTTGTAGCATAAAGTGAAAGGGAAAAGGACTATAGGACCTAAAATCAAGATTTTAGCTATAAAGTGGAGCTTCTTTGATTATAACCATCAGAAAAGAAGAAACACTTTGGATCACCAGAGGAGAACACATGCAATCCAGGAGGCATTTCTTGTGGAATTCTGGTTGGTTCGGTTGTGGATGGTTGGGACAGACAGTGATGGAGATCTCTATATTTGGGTTTTAGATCATGAGGTTTATTGCAGAAGGCGTGGGGAAAGAAAGACTTGCCAGGAGCTGCCGGATGCAGCTCCAGGCAGGTCAGAGAAGTCTGAGAGCAGGCAAGAAAGAGACGAAAAGGTGGAGAAGTGAGGAAGAAGAGAGGAAGAGTGGAAGAGTGAAGAGTGTAGAATGAGGGTCATGCCCGTTTACAATACAATAAATCATCTTCTGTGTTGAATATTCTGATTTCCATTGACCAATCTAGAATAAGCTACAAATCTTACAACATTTGCCTACAGCCTATAAGAATCATTGCATTAACCTATGGTGTTATATTTAAAACTCTAAAAGTTGCTCTTTGGACCCTCTGATAAGTTTGCGGGGTCTTCTCTGACCCTTGGACCTGTTTGCAAGCAGAGGGCATTGTTTAAACAAATGGGGATTACTTCCAGCCGGCTATACCATTGTCTTCCAGTTGTTCAGTAACTGGAGTTGGGTAACTCAAAGCTTGTTTTCATTTCAATCTCACTTATAGTTTTTGCCAGGTAATCATATCTATACGGCTTTCCTATCCCATCTTCCCCAACAATTTCTGGTAGCTATAGGTGTGTCTTACTGTGCCCGTGAGAAATGCTGATCAAACTTCACCTGTGGAAGAGAACTGTGCTCATTTCTAGTCAACAAAGCTTAATTGAAGTGCAGGTAAGAGCACTTTTGCACTGTATTTGAAGAGCAAGTAAGAGAGAACGGAGAGCTCACGGTGCACGAGGGGGCTGATTTGGTTAGTTAAGCAAAGTGAAGTCTGTACTCCAGGGAAATAAACACCAGGGAGGAAGTACAGCTTCAGCTAGAGCCACGCCAACATGGGCACAAGAGAATATAAACTAGCTGTGAATTCATTTAAGCTGGAAATTAAAAAACTTCAACCACTACGGCAGTTGGGTTCTGGGGCAGCCTGCCAAGGGGACTAGTGGGGACAATAAAATTAACCAGCTTGGGGTTGGCACCTGAGAAGCTTTTCCAAGGGTTTATGAGATCATAGTGGTAAGAGATCGCACTTGGTTACCAGGACCCCCTTTGCTTTTGCTCCCACCAGAGATCATCCATCTTCCCACATCCTGAAACCAGTGCTAAATTCTTCAGAGGCAGATGCAGGCAAAGCCTCCCCAGAAACATTTTCTCCTGATCTGAGGGGGCTGGGGCTTGTGCTCAGAACAGGAGGGTGCAGGGTTGCTTTTAACACATGCACAAGTTCTACAGGAATTCTGAACATTCCTGTTACCGTAAAAGGGTCATGGCTCTTGACTCCAGCTGACATTTTGCTGCCTATTGAATTCATCACAACAGGAGTATAATTGCACACTCCACAAAGAATTTTTGCAAATGAACTCCTTTCTTTGGCAGTGGAAGAGCCTGCCACCAGCAGAGGAGGCAGACAAAAGTCCAGCCTAGTTCCACGCTGGACCAAGAGAGATGTTCCTGGAAAACTGTGGAAGATGGGAGAAAAACACCCAAAAGATGGGGTGCCTGTGGAACCTGTAGAGAAAACAGGTGGGTTTTTATATGAGTATTTCAGTTAAGCAGTGACTAGTACTAGGAAAAGGGATGAGGAAAGAAAAGCCCTGCAGGTGGGAACACAGGCAGACTCCCATAGAGAGGATAGCAAAAAAGGGAAAGGGGTCACAGAAGGAAAATGAGCAGCTATTCCAGGGCATAAAAAGGAGACAAGAAGGATGTCAGAGATCTGAGAGATGCATTTGCAGCAGCTGACATGAACTGTGAGATTCTTCTGACTACTCTACCTTGCTCTGCATCAGAATCCTGCAGAGCCAGGGCCTCATCCCAGGAAGGACGGTCCAGCCGTGGCAAGCAGCTGGCACAGCCCTCAGTGGCTGCTGTTGTCAGGTGGTCTTTGTGCAAAGGTACAGCCCCAGGGGCAGCAGAGCAGGACACACATTCCCTGTGTCAGCTCTCTCCACATACCAGACTGTGGGCGCCCACATTGCACCGAGGGCCTTTGGAGGAGCAGTGAGCCCCTGCCCTGCTGGAGCAGAGGCGAGGCTTCCCTGCATGGGGCTCTGGGGGACCACACAGCTGCACAATCACCCTGCAGACAGGCAGATTCAATCTGGCTGGCATCACCACGGCCTGAGCAGCATTCCCGTGGGATGCTGCAGCACCACTCCTCAGCTGGCACAGGGAGCTCACAGGAGGATGGAGGTGGCGGGCACACATCCTGCTCCTGGGCGGGGACAGGGCTGCATCCTCCCTGCTCCCCCCAGACAGGCCTAAGGAAACCTGCTTTCGAGAGATTTGCCCCCCAGCCAGTGTCACTGGTGCAAAGGACACTTGGTAATGTGTAAGAGCACTTGGATACACACCAGCCCATCCATTCATCGGGAAGCAAACCACCCTGCCAAAGGCTTTCTTTGCAGAACAGAGGCAATGGCAGCCTCAGCAACCCCAGTGAACAAAATGTTGACTCCCTCTGAGCACACAAAGACCACCTCTGACTCCAGAGGTACCTTGGCACGGAGCAGTGGGGGATGGGGAGAACCTTAGAGAAGTCCTGCAGGGCGTCTGCCCGGCTGTGATGCTTGTCCCCACTCACCAGGTACGGATGGGTGCTGCAGCAGAGGCTAAGCTGCTGGCAGCAGGTGCCCAACACTTCCACCACCTTCAAGAAGGGGAGCAGCAAGCTCCCCAGAAGAAAGTGTGCCCAGGAATGCAATAATTACCATCATTAACCTAAATTCCTAATAAGAATCCCTGGTTACCTCTTGGCATGGGGCAGCTGGAGGTGGCTGGCAAAAGTTGGGCATTGGTGATAGGGCAATTCGGGTCCTGTCCTACCTCCTCCCTTTTCTGAAGCCATGTGAAAGCCCCATGTAGCTACCCAAAGAGGGGGTTGCAATGAATCACTGCACAAGAGCTATTAGACTTTCTGTGCTGGGGATGGCAAATCTCCTGTTCCTCATGCTGGGATGGACATTCCTCTGTACCCTCTCCTCCACACTCCCCTAAACCTGATTCCCCTGCAGGGCTTAATGTGTCCAGGTATTTCTGTTCTCCTCTACTCAGGGTCTGTTTTCTCAGTCTTTTCTTTGGAAAAAAATGGGTTAAAACATAAAGACATTTAAAAATGAAAACTTATAATAATACTCAGTACTTATCTCACTCTTGCCATCTTCAAAGTGATTTATAAATGTTAACTAATTAATTAATCTTCACATCTTCTCCAACTGAAATTCAGAGTCACGGCTGAAGTGAGCAGAAAAATAAAAAGCGTGGTTTTCAGGTGAAGGGCAAAGGCAAACCTATGCTCCTGCCCTCTGTTTGCCATCCAGCAAGGCAATTTGCAGCAATACTTTCATTCTGCACTGCAAGCCTCTCATTTATTTTTCAGTCCTACCAAAGGTCTGAAGTAATTTTATGTGCTACCTCCAACTTTCCTTGTCTTAATGGAGGTCTTAAAAGGTGCTCCCTTTGAAAAGTAAACAAAATGGAAGACTTTTAGAGCTCTGTTTAATCCCAAACTCTCCTAAAATCCATAATACAGCCAGCCTTGAGAGGGGCACACAGGCAAATGGGAAGCGGGAGCACGGCCTATCTATGGCTGTGCTTGGCAAATGCTGCTGCCAGAGGGATGGGCTGACCCTGGGAGATGAAGGTGAGTGGATGTCACGTAACACGGCTACAGCAGGACACAGCCAGACTTGTGCCAGCTGTGACTGAGCTGTGAGGATCCGAGTCTGGGGCTTCAGCACAGCCCAGGGCTGGAGTGGCAAGCTCCCCCAGACCCACGCTGGTCCACACTGGCTGTTGTCACCCATGTGGGGGTTTTGTGCTCCCAAGGCCAATTGCAGTGCATGCACAGTGCTCAGGCACTGCCCTGCCTGGCCTTTGCTGCACAGGGTGTCACATGAGCACTACCACACGCAACCAGCCTGGAACTCTTAGTGTTGGCTTCCAACTCCACTCCTGGGATCGGCAGCCTGGATTTAAACTGTGGATTCAGGGCATTTAAACAGACCCTTTGTGTCTAACAACCACAGCTTGGTTAAGGATAGCAAAGCCCAACAGAGCAGAGAGGAGCTGAGACACTTGGGGCAAAGAGCTGTTACGGCTGCTCTTCCCAAGCAGCAGCAGGTTCCTGTGGGACACAAACATCCTCCTTCATTATTAGTAACTTCAGCTCTCCCTGGAAGTGACACTGCTCCAGCCCAGCTCCTGCTGGACCTCAGCCAGTGGCTGCTAGGACACATTCTTTGTCCGGCTGCTCAGCTCCATCCCAAGCCTGTTCTCCTCACTCTTTTTCATCACACCCCAACGGCTTTGCAAGCAACAAATCTTCCAAAGGGTGTGAGGTGCCAGACATCTGGCAGGTGCTTGACAGGTATCACCTCCCCTGTTGGCACCTCAGTCCCAGACTAGCCTTTCCCAGGGAGCTGAAGATCTGATACACATGGATGTTATTGCTGCCTGCAGACAATCACAAACGCAGCAAGAGCAGTGCCTCTCCTCACTGACAGAGACAGATGAACGTGATGTGACGCACAGGGAGAAAGGCTCAAGGTGATTTAAACAAAAGCTGGAAGCTTTGTCACAATCCCTCCCTACAACTTATGGAAAACCCGATTCATCAGGCAGGCTCCCTACAGCTGTAAATTCGTCAGGTCTCTCTGGGTGGGTTGACATAATCCTGACCCAGCTATCCCCTCATGTGCTCCTGCAGCCAGATTTGTGTCTCCCACCTGGACAACTTCATACCAAAACTCTCCCACTTGGCACTTCTGTGCCAGGCAACTATAGCTGAGGTGCTCAATGCCTGGTGGCACAGAAGGGGGGGAAGGTGTGGGGTTGCCTGAGCTCTTGGGAGACCCCAGCCAGTGAGAGCAGTCACTCCAGGACAGCTGGCATATCCCTGTCCCTGGCAGAGCCAGCTGGTGTGCCCAGCCCTGTCACCACACACAGAGGGACAAACAAAGCTGCTTGGAAGTTTTAGGAGTTCATGGGTTCGGGTGACCAGGCTTTCCCACAAGCAGTCAGTGCTGTATTACAGCAGTCTGGAAATAGCAAAGCAGTGATATTGCAATAAACCTGCATTTTGGGGGGTTTGAGATCTGAGATGGCACCTTGCTACCACCAAAACAGGCACAGTCTCATCCCCCTCCCAACCTCCTTCACAAGACTTGCTCACACCTCCACTGCCTTGTCTGCAGGCACTCACCTGTCTGCACACGGAACTGACCCAGGAGAAAACCCACCCCAGCCAGTGAACCAAACAAGTCCCCATAGAGACAAAGCTCACAGCTTTCCTTCACCAGGTTATTTTTTCCGTGGCTTGCTCACACACAGAAACACAGGATCAGGGAATCAAATTTTAGTCTTGGCACAAGGCGCAGAACCAAGCGGGGGTGGGAGTTGCAGTGTCAATTTACATTTACATCAGCTACACGTCGTGGAGAAGCAGTGTGACACTGACATCCGTCTGACTCGGCTCCAAGCCAGCCTCGAGGAGGCATCCTTTGAAGAATGTTAGTTTTTTTCCTCGGCATCTCACAGGACTCATTTTCACTGATTTGGATTTTTTTTTCCAACCAGACACTACCACCACCCAAGAACAGCTTGTGCAGCATCTATACTGTGAGAATTCACACATGTGGGCATTGACTCCGTTACCTTCATCTGTCAGGCAAGTCCCCACATCACTTTCCATTCTGTCCACGATCACAGGACACAGATTATTGACACAAATAAGGACTTTTTCTTCGCTCTCTGCACTTTCCTCTGACACTACCTGAAAACCACCTTTTGAAGGGTTTAAAGGCAAACCAACCACACAAGAAACACTTTAAACAAGATTTATGATTCATTCCTGCTTTATGGCCTCTCATCCCAACAGAGATACTGTGGCACTACCTTTGAAAAGGGAACCGAGTATTTTGAGGATATTCCACCCCAAAATGGGACAGAGGCTCTTAATATCACAGCTTATTTTGGAACCTCCAGAATCAGCGTATGAGGCAAAGAGACACCACCCACAGTAGCACAGCTTTGTATAGATATGTCCATAGATCTATATATTTATTGTTTTATATATATTTATAATATATTTATATATTTTTTAAAAGAATCCCTCCAAAAACTACCCTCCCACCTAGTAAAACAAAGATTAAACAATCAAAGACGGTGTCCTGGAGCAAAGTATCCCAGGGGTCTCATAGAGCCAAAACAACTGCTGAGCACCAGCACCCTCTTTGCAAGCTTCTGTGATGCCCTGGGGGTGCCAAGGTGACTGTCACACCTTTATGGCTCCTGAAATTCACCTGTCAAAAGACAGGGAGAGAGAAAGAGAGAAACACGTGGCCATGGCAACGGGGGCTTGAGCAGTTGGGGAAACAGCAACATGTACAACTTGAAGCTCAGAGTGTGAAATGCTGTGATGAAAAGGACGGAGACACTGCCTGGAACGTCGGTAAAGAAGATAGGAAAGAGAACAAACATGCAGGAGAGTTAGTTGGCAAGATGGATCTAGGAGAAGAGTTCAGAAGCATCACATTTGGGACCCCTGCTACCCCTCCATCCCCCAAATCTCTTCCTCTCACCCTCCCAGCTGTGAAGGGAGATCCAACTAGTTTGATTTAGACCAAATCTTCGCACTGCCCCGGAGCCTGTGGGCACAGGGAAAAAAAATTAAAAAATAAATTCAGAATGTACACTCCGGCTCCTATCTCACCTCCTTCCTAGGTGCACAGAGAAGTGCACGGATGCTCACACACACGCTCTGTGTGCCTGCACTGCTCACCCCTTGGCTTTGGAGGTTTTCTTGCTCGCCTGGCGCTGGTTGGTGCCAGGGGCCGGCTCCCTGAGCTCCGTGAGGTGCTGCTCTGGGTCTTGGGACGTGGCTGCTGCAGCGGCCGCTGTTGTCACTTTAATAGTCTTCTTCAGGTTTGCCACCTGCAATAGCAGCAAAGCAAGAACTAAGGGATTTCCCAGAGCTGGTTCTTTTTGGCTATGGTTTTTTTAGTTTCACTTTGGGGTTTTTTAAAATTTGTTTCTAAAGGAAGCCCTGAAGCTAAGAGCTGAAAGCTCACATCAAGCGAAAGAGCCAACATCTGTCCAGGCCCTGCACTGCAGAGGAGTATTAAGCTGATTTAGGACTCTTCAGGCACAAGTCTCTGGGGGGTCTGGCCTAGGGAAAAGGCAGTGCCTCACTTCTGCAAAGGCTGTAACAACCACAGGGTACTGGTTCCAGTTGTTTTTAAGGTGAGGAGCACTGGCTGCTCCCTGCTGCACCCACTCACCTCGCTCTCTATCTGCTGCTTCAGGGCCAGCTGTTGCTCTTTGTGCTGGTTGGCCCGGCTGACCTGCTCTTCGATGCCGGACAGGACAACCTCACAGCCCTGGCACCTGGAGAGGAGACCCAGAACTGAACAGGCCAGGGAATTGGCACAGCATAGAGAGAAACGTGAAAGACAGCAGATTTCAACTCCAGAGGCCAAAAACACTGGGAGGTGACAGCTATGCCAGGCAGGGAAGACACAGGGGCAGCAGTCCCATGTAATAACGCAGGGAATTATGTCATTATCCAGGAGGGGGACATGTAACAAAGCCATGCTGGGTTAAGAACTACAGATAAACACTCAGGAAGCCTCCTGCCAGCAGCCAGCACTGTCCCCACCACCCCTCCAGCCACAAACAGGGGAATCTGGAAGATTATTTTTGGAAAATTACATTCTGTTGGAGTATGGGAAAGGGGATCAAGTAGGTCACCTCCCAACACCACCCACCCTTAGTGACACACAGAAGATCCAGGGAAGCCACCAGCCACTCCTGCAACCGTGTTAGTACTGGGGGCTTCCTCCTCACCACTCCTGCAATGTGCGGGTGATGGTGCTAAGCTCCTCCCTCCGGATGTCCCTCCCAATGCTGTAATCCACCTCCAGGCGCTGGTTCCGTTGATCCAAGCTCCCTCGAAGCACATCTGCATACACAGCCTCAATCACCAGGTCCTCCAGCTGCCGGACATTCTTCAGCTGCAACTGCTCCAGCAGCACTGAGTAGGGGATGCACTGTGGAAACATGATGGTAACTAGCACGAGGTAATCCCAGTGGGAGAACTCAGGAAAAACAGGGCCACTACCTTGATCTTGGCAGCCAGAGTGACGACTGACAGGTGCCTCAGTTTGTTCTTCTGGGCCTCTGTCAAGGGAGGGAGGTTTGCTGCTTCAGCTGTTGTCAGGGGAATGAACAGGGTATTAGAATTTATGCCTCATTTCTCAGTTCTGCACAGAAACATCTGTACCACACCCGTCTCCTAAAACGTCTGCACACCAACCCCCCAAGTGGTGCTTCGTCTTGCCAAGCCATCCCCATAAATTCTCAGCACAAAAGATCTTTTCTCAGCAGCTTTTCCTCCTCCCACCCTCAACTCAGCCTCTCTAGCTGTCCCATGCCTTATTTATGCGGGTCTGCACATCCCAGTGGATACCTAAGTCTTTCCCCATGCCCCTCAAAAACGCCTTTGTCAGGATGCTCTTTGGCAGGTGGCAAATGGCAGCGTTAATTACAGCCAGGTACCCCGGTAGTCTGGGGCCCAAACCACAAACCAGGCGTGTGTCGGGCCGGGGGCTCAGCCCTGGCTGCATGGGGGGGCTGTTGGGGGAGGGAGGCCCTCCGCGCCCCGGGTCTCCGGCGCGTTTCCCGCTCCGCGGGATCCCCACCACCGGGCCGGGGGGCTCGGGGTCCCCGTCCCGCCCCCCGCCTCACCCAGGTAGTCCGCGTAGGTGCCGTAGGCGAAGATGGTGAGGAGACGGAACACGGGTGAGAACTCGCTGTCGGCCAGCTGCGGGGACACAGGGTCAGGCGGCGCCGCCGGGCCGCGGGCAGGGCCCG
>VYZT01022845.1:252202-282882 GCA_013400735.1 Pomatostomus ruficeps | reverse complement strand
GAGGGGTGCTGCATGCCCGTCTCCAAGTCATCTCTCCCCGTCTCCTTCCCTGTGTCCTTTCTCCCCCTTTTTCTTTTCCCTTTCCCCATCTAGGTGCTCTGTCTCCTTCTAGCTGGCTGTCTCCTTTCTCCCCCTTCCTTTTCCTTCTCTTTTAGTCTGGAGCAGGGGATGCCTGAGGGGCCGGGAGGGAGGGGGTACAGCCGAGAGATCGCTGCCTCTTGCCCTCCAGCTCCGGGCTCCATCACAGACCTGTTGTGCTGGAGCACTGGAGCCTGCGCTGAGGAAGGCGACTTCAGCCAAATTGGCGCAGCTGGAGAAAGGAAATAGAGGGGTCAATTCCACCTCCTACCTGGCCAAGGGTGCACCATGCAAGAGAGAGCAATTCAGATGTGGAGACTCAGCACTTGAAGCACTTGGATGCCCGGGAACAGTAGGAAACTGGGAGGCAGAAGATTGTCAGACTCATGACATGTATTGCAGGCAGGCACTAGATGGCAGGGGACCGGCATCCTAGAGTGCTGCTTGGAATGGGGCCACACTCACAGTTCCCAAATGCAGGGAGACTTAAGCTCAGAGGACCATTGATGGGCTTCACACACCCATTCCCTTGCTATGAAAATTTCCAAATGCAGCATCACCCTTCCAGCCCTGCATTCTGCCCCAGCCTAGGATTGCAATACCCAGTCCGTAAGTGCTCACCCTGGTAGCCTGGCACGGGAATTCCCATCGGCAAGTCACTGAACGCTGCAGGACCTGCACTGACTCAGGGCGAGCAGTGTCAGCCCCTCCGCGATCCTGCTGGATCCTCCTGGGTGCTGCTCAATCCTCTCAGCCTCAGATATCAGGTAGAGCAGCCTGACGTGAGCCACTGCATTCCAACTGCCAGCCCCCAAATTCGGCCAGCTCTGGGAGATGCTGCCCCCAGCCCCACGCATAGCTGGAACTCTTTCCCCAGCTGGGCTTGGCATCTCCACCCCAGGATACCAGCATTCAGATTCACAGTCTCAGCTGCCAAAACTCCTCTGAGTGCAGCAGAATTGTCTCCCTGGGTCATCTGCTCTGGGGTTCCTCCCTTTCCCTGTCCCCACCCAGCCGAATACAGCAGGGCATATACATAACCCCTTTTCACCAACACCGGGGTTCATGCTTCCTGCTGCCAAAACAGTAATTACTACATCTCTGCCTCTTGGACCATGAACTCCGGGGTGTTTGTGGCCACTGAGAAAAATAGAGGTGTGGTGTGCCCAGGGCATCATGCAATGGGGGATGGGGGGGGGGAAGGGGGCGGAAGGTTCTTGCTGTCAATGCCTGAACTCGCTCTGCTCATTGCTTGGAGATAGCTGCTAGGTTCTGTGGTCCCAGATCACAGTCTTGTATCAGTAGCTGTCACCATAGCCCTTAAGGCTGGCTGGGAGTTTAAAAAATGACAGCCAACCTAGCATTCCTTCTCTGTAAGGAGGGCTGGGTCCCCCTCAGGTTTGTTTTGATTTTTTCATCACTATTTTGAGTGGAATCGTTGCAGTGGGGGAGCTGGGCGAAGCAAGGATTTGCATGAAGCTCTCGATGCTGCGGGGTTGCTAATGGCGAGCATTATTTCAGCCAGCAATAAGTTTCAAAATCTTGGCCCAGCTCTTGTGAATGTTCCATTTTTCAGGGTCATAAGCCTCTTTACCCTTCTTCCATCCCTCCCCCTCTCCCCAAACTGGTTGGTAATTTCATTGTTCCAGTGGAATATATCCGTCATGTGAGGTCATTGCTGCATAAGGAGAGGTGATTGATTGCTTAGGTCACTGGGGCCTGTCCCATGCTGGGCTTTGAATGCTGGTTTGGAGACCTTGAACCGGACTCTGTGCTCAAAGGCGAGGCGATGTGGGGTGCAGAGGGGCACGGTGATGCATTCCCGGCAGCTTGAGTCGCCGAGCAAACAGACTGCTGCATTCTGAACTAGCTGGAGCGCTCTGAGAGCAGACAGCTTCATTCCTAGAGGCACAGTATCACAGCAGTGAAGCTCTAGATGTTACAAAAATACAGATAGATCATCATCTGCCAGCTGAGCCAGACAGAATCGGGTGCAACTTTTTTCCCATCCCCGGATGGAAGGAGACTCTACCCGCTCCTCACTAACACGGCTTGTGTGCGCTTGGCTTCATCCAACTGCACTCCAGGCAGAGCTGATCTCGGCTAGGCATCGAGAAAGCTGTGAGATTCTCAGATTTTAAGGCCGGAGGGACCATTTTGATCATTGAAACTGACCTACAGCAGAGCACAGGCCAGAGAATTTCACCAATTTAATTTCCTGCGCCAAAGCCCATAACTTCTGATTGAACTGTAGCATCTCTTTTAGGAATACAGCCAGGCAAAGGCTGCAGGCAGTAGGGAACACACCACCTGCCTAGGCGAATTGCACTGGTGTGTGACCCTCTTTATTAATAGTATTGTTCCTCATTTGAATTTGTCAAACTTCAGCATTTTGTAACAGAAGGTTACAGATTGCATTTGATGCGAGGGATCTACAGCGCATGGCTGGCACCTTGGTTCTTTTATTCCTGTGATGCCTTTTTTATTTGGATAGGATTTATCTATGGCATTAAGGTATACAAGAATCCTGAACACAGGGAAGGAGTTATCGTAAGTGAATCCTAGGGCTTTCTTAGGGCACAGTGGTATCTGAACCCCAGAGCTTAGGGTGTCACATTTAGGGTTTAGTCAGAGCTTCCTGCTCTGAGCAGGAGTGCAGCAGGTTTTGCTCCTAGCCATTAGGTAGGATATAAATTCCCAGCCCTCCTTGCTATATATGGTTGGGGGCATGGCTATTGAGATCTGCTCTCTCATGTCCCAACAGCGGCAGGTCCATGCTGCGGAAGACTTACAAAGAGAGAGGAAGCACAGATGGCTGTGGGGAACAGCAGCAGGATTCATGCTTCCATCCTGCAAATGCAATGAGAGCAGCTCCCAACAGATTAGCCCCAGTCTGGACTGGTAGTGGGATCCATATGCAGTAGCAAAGAACAGTGTAATTCTTACTCACCGCTTTCAAGCACCAAGATTCACAAACTGAGCTCAATGAAGTGCCCTGGGGAAATAGCTTTGTCATTCACACTCTGTCGTCTGTACATCACAGGACTGGAACGCTGAGATGAAGGCTCTGTACCTAGAGTGAAAGTATACAGGTTACTCTTCAGACCCTAGGAGTAGCCCTGTCCAGTTTTTTTGCCATTAGACCTGGGAAACACATATGAAAGCAAGAGCCTTGCCATGAGGTACTGGTGCAGAAATCCAGTCTCTCTGCTCTGGCACACAAAGGCTTATTGAATGGTATAAGGTGGGATTTATACTCCCAGGTGGTAAGAACACTGGCACCCCCTCCTCCACTCTGAAGGTCTACCAGTTTATTCAGGATCTACACTGGGAGCTGCATCCAGAGCTGAACGAAGGGCATGTGTTACTCTTGCCCTCCAACGTAGCAGGGTCTATGCCCAGGACACAATCCCACTATCGGTGGCTGACCGCAGAGTGCCCCAGACATGTTTTGTCTGCTGGTTTGTCAATAATCCACAGGGACATCTATGGTCCATTTCGAACACAAATGCTCCAAGCACGGCGGAATCCAGCCTAGACTGCCTGCTATTTTCACCTGAAACCTTCCTTTGCTCCCACACCTTCCATGTCATGGGAGACACCTCTGTCCTGCTCCCAGCTCCTCCACAATCAGTCCTGGGTGTGCCAGTGCAGGACACACTCTCAGTCTTTGGCCACAATCTGATTAACAAACCAGAATATGTTGATAGAGACCGACTGACTTTGCATCATTCCCACACTCATCTGAAGCCACCTTGGGGGTGGGGGCACCGGGAGTCACTGGCTCTTCCCTGTAGGCAGCAGAACCCATGCATAGCTGTGTCTCCAGTCTGAGGCTTGCACCCCATGTATGGGCTGTCAGCTCCTCAGCAGCATGTGCACTTAAGGCAGTCAGCTCTGGGGCTCACCCCCCCTCAGCTCATTCCAGACATTACCTGCTCCATCGGGCTGCAATTTAGACAACCGGATGTGAAAGCCATCCAGGATTTGGCTCTGTAGGGTTTCTTATTCCCAGGTTTTCAACCCTGGAAGTCCATAGTCTGGGGTGTCATTGCTGGAGCTCACAATCTCAGCTGAGAAGAACAGCGATGTCTCCATTATGAGACCTCCCAACAAGCGAGGAGAGTGCAGCGACCCCAGCATTCCTTCACCCAGGCACGTTTCTGAGGGTAGCGCCATCAGTGTTAGGAGAGTGCTAGAGGTTACACGTGCACCACTACTGTACCACACTTCCCTGTGGAACTGGCACTGAGGTCTACCTGCACCTGGAGAAGGTCACCCCTAATAGGATGGCACTGTCCAGACACACATCTCCTGCTTCCCAATGCAAAACAGCCCCCAGTCCCCGAAGACTTGGGCTGTGACTGAGAGTGCCGTGCCACAAGCAGAACAGGCTCTTCATCCCAGGGAACTACTGTCCCATGGTGAGTCCCAGGCATGGCTCCAGGCACTTCAGGCCACCTTGAAATCCCTCCTGCAACTTGTGTGCCCTTTAGCCTGGGGATTCACACAAGGAGGTTGTTCATGCTTGGAATGCCCTTCCTTTCAAAGTCCAAAATAAATTCTGTCATGGATTTGTGTTGCCAGACATGATCTTCCATGGTATCATGATCATAATCCAGATGGCCAAGATCTCGCCAGTCTCTGGCTTCAGAAGAAACTTGCTCCATTCTGCTGCCTCTCTGCAGAGCTGCATTTTAATACTGAGTCCCCTTCAAGGCCTAGAGGTTCAGGAGCAAAGTACAAAGAAATGCTGAGAATAGCTCCTCTTTTCTCCTCATCTTCATCTCAGGATCCCTCCAGAGACTGATCTTGCCCCGGAGGGAGGGGCAGGGCACATTAGCCAACAATTCTTTTTTTTTCTGTGAACTTTGTTTAAATATTTAACAGAAGGAAACTAAAAATATCCCTGGTTAATGCAGCAGGAGCTAGAGAGCTACTTACTCTTGGGTGCCCTTCCTCCTGGCCCCTCTTCTCAGGTGTACATCACAGCAAGCACCAGGCTCTTCCCTCAGGAAAATGAAGCCTCCCATCCAGGAGGGGCTGCAGTTTTAGTTCAGGGCATGGGGTGAGCAGGGGCAGATGGCAATAACCCCTTGGAAGCCGGGAGGTGCAGCACAGTTGGCTCAGGGCTGGAGGGGCAGGGTTGGCTCCCTCAGCCAAGCATCCCTGTTTCTCCATCCCGGCAGCCAAAAGAGGGCATGACCATGGGTTGTCGGCATTCATGCTCTCCCCTTCACGATGGAAGAGCAGGCTGAACACCTCACATGACTTTTTTTCGTCCTGTGTGTGCGTGCATTTGTGGAGAGGATCTGGGGTCAGGCACATAAGAGCTCACCACAGAAGGGCCGGCACCATGCTGTGCTCAGCCAAGGGAAGGGGCAGGCAGCATGAAGGGCAGCTGTGCTGCCACCGGGCTGATGCTGGAGCGTGCTGTGTGTCCGGGGCAGAAATCCAGCTGAGGGGACCTGACCTCACTCCGTGTTTTTGCTGCTCAGACGTGGGAGGTGGGAGAGAAAAGGGAGGAATAGGGGAGAAAGGGAGGGATGGGACAGTGCAGAGGACATTAAGACAAGGAGTGTGGGAAGGTAATTTCATGTTAGCTAAGAGCAAAGTAAATACTAAATATTTGATAGGCATATTTTTTCTTCTAAATTCTTTAGTGAGGTTGGCATTTTCTCGCTGATTCACTCTTTCTCAATCGTCTTGGTTTACCACTCTTGTGCTTCCCCTCTCGCTCCCTCGCTCTGGCACACAATGAAGAGGCTCTTTTTTAATAAATGGATTACACACTCCACACTATAAATAAACACAGGAATTAAGATTCCAACTTGTTCCAGTGATAAGCAAACAAAGATGCCGAATCCCCCTCTCGGCCCTCAGACAGAAGAGTCCCTGGGGAAGCTGCGCATGTGCCTGGGCACGTGTGCTCCAGAGATCGTTCCTTGCTTTTGTGAGCATATGCTAACCTGTGTGTTTCTGCGTGGAATTGGCATTGTGGGGGGGACAATGCACCCCCGTGCCTGGGGGGTGTGGGAGCAGGAGAGGGTGCACGTGTGTGTGCATGGACTCCCCTTATCCTGCCTGCTGGGGCCGGGAGCTCACTTGTGGTAACTCACACTGCCTGCAAGAAGAGAGCCGTCACCACTGTGTGAGGGGACACTGACACCCCTCCCTTTTGGTTCCCAGTGAAGAAGATGAGACAAGATCCTGACTGAGCACAGACACTGTTGCATCTGAGATGGAGCCCAGTGCCTGGTAGGTTCACAGCTTCCCTCATTGGCAGGTGAGGCGGGAAGAAAACAGGAGTGTGGGTGGTGGGCTGCTCCCGGCTGCTTGGCCTTTCAACAGGAGGAACATTTCAGATCAGGCTCTCTTCTTCTTCCCCCCACCCCGCAGCAGGATGCCTCCACTCCTCTCCCGCATCCACTCCCTGCCGCTGTGGCATCTCCTCCTCGTCGTCTTGGCCGTCCCTCCTCCTGGCATATGGTCTCTTCGCTCTCGGGGCCCAGCAGCCACTCGGCCCCTTTGCACCCGCCGAAGCCCCTCAGCCCCGCGCTCTATTTGCATCTGGGAAAGGACCTCGCAGCCGGAGCGGGATTCCCGCTCGGATTCCCGCTCGGCCCTGCCGCGCCAACGTGCCCTGCCCGCGCGGGGAGCAGAGCTGAGGCACGTGGTGCGGCTGAGGCGCCAGGCCACGGGGGCCCGGCCCGCCACCCCCTCCGGATTCGAGGACGGCATGCCCTCCTCCCAGTACCCCTGGGCCATCGTGTGGGGTCCCACGGTGTCGGATGAGGATGGAGGGGACACAAACTCAGCCAACCCAGGCTTCCCACCGCTGGGATACACCTTTGTCTCACCGCATGGGATTGCAACGGCACAGCCCAACTCCCATTCGCTCCTGCACAACGCGGGGCTCAACCTACGCGAGACCCCAGCCACCCTGCGGCCCTTCTTGTTCGGGCCCCGGGGGGAAGGTAAATCTGCCCTTTACTTCTTTGACCCCCTGTCCCGTCCAGGAGCAGATCCTTCTGCAAAACTTGTCAGGAACCTCCCCTTGCCCTGCTGCTCTCTGGGGACCGGAGGGAGTGGCTATCACAATCCCCACTCCTCTGTCTCACAGGTGTGGACCCCCAGCTGTACGTCACCATCACCATCTCCATAATCATTGTCCTGGTTGCCACTGGAATCATATTCAAGTTCTGGTGAGTGGGGTTTGGGCCAATGTAGGCTCTCACTGGGATGGTGTCTACAGGAGGACTGTGGGTTTGGGACCCATTTTTCCCAGGGATGCGGATCTGGTGCTGCAATCCCTTGCAAGGTTTGGCACTCGGCTACGCTGGGCTCTAATGCTGAGCATAGCGGAGTCCATCCCACAGACATCTCTGTCATCAAGGGCTGGGGCTTGTCTCTTTACCTCACCCCTTGCTCTCTCCAAAGCTGGGACCGTAATCAGAAACGCCGGCGTCACTCGGGGCAGCAGAGCAGTGGGAGACAGCAGGAGAGCCAGCAGCCCCTCACAGACCTCTCCCCCACCACTGTCAGCATCCTGGGGCCCTACGGTGATCCCCTGACCCCCACACCTGAGGCCGAGGAGTCCAGGCAGGGCCAGGAGGGTGCGGAGAAACTGGGTGGCCACGGGAAGAATGCAGCCTTCCAGCTCAACCGGTGAGTGGCCAGTGAGCTGGGGCAGGAGGAGCTGGCAGGGACAGGGGGACATCACACTGAGGCAGGGCAAAGGTGACGTTGGTTAGAGGGGGTGGTGGGTTGGGACAGTGTAAGCACTAATTAACTTACAATTCCCTCTTTCCCCCAGAATCCCACTAGTGAACCTGTGAAGCTCCTGGGAGAGGCTGAGCGGGCTCTCCTACCCTTCTGTCACAGCTGGCGAGCACAGACTCCCGCCGCCTCTGCTACCCCAGGAAAAAACAACCTCCTTGTGCCACGGCCCACTACCACCACCATTATTAACTAACTCCACCAGGACATGCCTGGGCAAATGGATGAGCTGGGCCTCCTTCAGCCTCCTGCTGGGGGAAGGTTGGGGACCCATCCTGCCCACGCAGGACAGGGTGATGAGAGAGCGGAATGGTGGGAGGGAAGACAGCTGGTGGTGGTGTGAAATCTTGACCTCCCCGGCCCCTCTGCCAGCATATGTGCACAGACACACTTGGATCTCCATGACTCTCTCACCAGTGCATGCCTGACATCGGGGGTAGGCAAGGTGGAAAGGCATACCCCTGTCCCCGTGGGCCCTCACCCTCTGTGTGTCCCTTCCCATGTTGTGTGCTTTGCAGTGAACATCTGGAGTTCAGTGGCTGCAGGATTGCCCACCAGGTGACTTGGATGGTGGCAACTTCGTCTGTTCCTGAGACCTTGGCCCTCCTGAGAGTCCCAAGAGTGGGTGAAACTTGGGCAGAAGAGGCTCACAGAGCACCTGGGCCCTCTCAACAACCCATTTCCTTGAAGGAAACATTCTCTTACCCCTAGATGGAAGATATTCACATCTTTCCAGTTTCTTTCCGCCTAACATTCCTTTGGTTTTTTTCTCTTCAGCTTGTATCTTTCTTCCTCTCTCCGTCCACAGTTTTTTCCCTCAGTTTCCACCCCCTGCCACTTCTCTTGCCAGTTAAAGTTGCAAAAGATTCCTTTAACTTTCCAAATGTTTTGATCTGTTGAAAGCCTCCTTGCTCCCTCTCCACCCCTTCAGTCTCCTTCAGCAAGGTTTTTCCAAATAACACGAGTCTATGGTGATGTTTTCCAGAAAATCTGAGGTCAAGCCCCCTGTTCACCATGTTATTTAGCAAGTGTCCTGTACACAGCTAAAGCTTGGCACGCATAGCTGGGCATAAAGAACTTGAGTTTTGCTGGGCTGAGGAAGAGAATTGCTTTCAGACACTCCTGGCACAGGCAACAAGGCAGCAGACAGGACTCTTCACCTGGGATGACCAGTAGCAGTTTAGAGTTGTCCTTGGGAATGCTAGAAGGGTTGCCATGTACTGCTGGTAGGTCCCTCCTGGAGTGCAAGGTGACTGGAAACCCACAGTGCTCACCAAGGGGACGACAGAGCGGATATTTGGGCTCTCAAGTGAAGCTTCATTCAGTTCCCCACCCGGTTGGAAACTGAAAGCAATGGCACAGGTGTCTGTCCAAATTGGTTGCCTGTGCATGTCCTTCGGGGCTGTGGTGGTCTGTGGGGCAGGCAGCCACACTGTCACTTATTTGTGGGATCAAGATCCATGCATCTCCACCTCTTCCTAGGCATGGACCCATGGGTGTCACTTTGAGGAAGTGTGAGATGGAAGATTTCAGCTTAATGACAATAGTTGCTCGTAGCTTTTATGGACACTTTCAAATGAATCAAAACCCCACACTGACAGCCACTGAGGTGAAAAGATGCACATTTAGGTAAGGTTTCCCCTACAGTGTACAAACACCTTCAGCTGCTGGACTGATGTGGCCAGAGGCAGGAAAATCACCCTCCATTTGAAGGCCCTAATGCATCTTATACAAGGTCTCTGACAAAAGTCATCTTGGAGAGAGGGAAGTGGCCCTTTCATCCTTTATCTTTGTATTAAAAGCCTATTCTTTATAGCACGAAGCACAGGGAATTTCATAAGTGGCCCAGTTCTGCCCGTTTACCCAGCTGAACTATTAGGTGTTCTTGGGTCCCATCTGACTCACTGTGAAGGGCATTTAAATGAGAGTGTAAATTACAATAAGCTTCCCAAAAACAGTAGAGATTTGGACAAAATGACAGGTCAAATAAAATTACTGGCTTATTAAAACCACAGAGTGGCTGAAAGATGTAGGTGGAAAAGGACTCTGGAGATCTCTAGTCTAAGCACAGGTTGAGTCTGTGCTTACAGCAGGGGATATTAGTGCTTTACCATAGATCGATCTGTTACTGAACCTGTTCTTATTCAGGATCCACGCAAGGCTTTGCTGGACATTGAAGCTGCAGATGGTCAGGAAAGGACCAGGTGGCTGTTCCTGCTTGCTGCCCCATTCACTGCTGCCCCTGTTCCCCCTCTCCCTGGCATGTCCCTGCTGGGGAAGGACATCTGCATGCAGCCTGCAGGAGGCTGCACTGCTGATTGCTGGCAATTTACAATACCTTGAACTGGTTGAAGTAATCTGCCAGACCAGATTAATTAGATTGTTCTTTGATCAACAGCAATTGTTGAAACAAGGCCAGAGTTTAGACTCTTCCACTTCAAGGGCTGTCCTTGGACTTTCTCTTTCCACATGCTGCATGGAGGGAAGGTTTGTAAGAAAGTGGCAGGGGACCACAGGAGGCATAGTGAAAACCTTTTCCAATACTTGGTTTGGGGAAGCCCTGAGGTCTCCTGGCCAGGCTTTTGAAAATTCTGCAAACAAATCAGATTTTGGTCGTTTGGGGTTTTTTCCTCCCCCTTTTACATGTCTCTGATTTTGGTAAAAGTATCTCCAGGGAGTGAAGCCTTTCATGGATATTGTGGTAAAGGGAAAGCTGGTGAAGCTGTGCAGAGAAAACTTACAACAACGGAAGCTTGGGTATGATGAACATCTTTTCTAAGAACAATTTTCCTAGCCAAATACGCTTTTATGACGGTCATTCAATCTCTCACACAAAACAGGTTAGATACAGGGAAACAACTTAATTGTCCTGCCCAAACATTCATTCCTATGCTTTGTCCCTGGAACAAAACACTCAGAACATATGTGGACACACAAGCTTCTTCCAGTCAGTAATCTCACTGGATCTGTTTTCTCCATGACTGGAGCCTTATAAACCATCTTCCCCTACAAAGACTGGAGCCAGAGGATGCCTGAGGTCTCCAAACTGGCCCAGGGTAATATTTTGTAGGATGTGCACACTGATGGGCTGACAGCACTGAGTACCAAGCCAGGGCAGAGGACAGCACCTTCTTAGTCACAGCCCACTAGGTTTCCCTGTCTTCTAGATGAATGGATGAGAAAGATTTTTATTTTTTTTTCCATTTTACAGAGAGAAGAGTGTGCAGGGAAACCAACTGGAAGTGTTCATAGTCTTGGGCTAATTCTGCCCAACATTTCTATGCTATTATAAGGGAACATCCCGGTGAGCTGAGTGAGATGAAGTAACTGTGTCTCTGCTGAGCTCCTGGAGAGCCCTGCCTTTGTTAACACAAGGGTGGTCTTTCTGTGAGTGCAGTGGAAGGGAAGGAAGTTCCTGTTTTGAAGCAGGAACTGGAGTCTCCTTCTCTTTACCCAAGAGAGTGGCATGACCACAAGGCCAAATCCTGCTTGGGCTTTCCCATCTGGTTGGCTGCAATTGGTAGGCAGGGATCAGACCTCTGGTGTGTGCTTCCACACCTCTCCTCCAGTCCAGTTTCCAGGGGCTCACATCCAGCCAAGCATCCCAAAATTTCAGAGAGGGCTATCTACCTCTTCCTCAATGGCACCCAAGTGCCCTTGCAAATCTGGTCCCTTCATTTCCCACTCCATTTCCCAATGAAGAAAAATGCTTGGAAATGAGTGGTTTGTTCATTCCCTGCAAGTTCTCAAACAGGACCACCTTGAGACTGTTCTGAATTAAGCTGTGGTTTTGTTTCTTTCACTCTGTCAAACCACATCTGTGGCACAGCCTTAGGGCTGAGACCTGCAGCACAAAAGTCCTGGGTCAAACTCCAGCTCCCCAGCTGCAACCCTGCTAATGTCCCACTGTAGTCCTGGCCCTACCCTGGCAGGACCATAGAAAGAGGTCCCCTTCCTTCACCAACTGCTGGCTCTCTACTCCTCTTTTCCTGTTGTTTTCCCTCTTCCCACTCCTGTCCTGTACCATGGTCTCCCTCCTGGTTCTCTCTCCCCTCCTACTGTTTCACTCTCCCTGCTCCTCTCTTGTTCTCCCTTTGCCACTCAGTCTCGTTCTGCCGGCTTCCATCCTTCCTTCCAGCCTCCCTCCTGCTCCCCTGCTCAGTTTCGCTCTTCCCCCTGCCCTGCCCTTGTGCGCTGTGATATATATTTTTGTAGGATTTCTCTTCTCCTTGTGGTGAAATATTCAAATCTTGTGGGATGTTAGTTTCAACATTTTTAAATAAAACTTTGCAAAATATTGAAAGCAGACCTCTTGCTGCTGTGAAAAGCGCCACACTGGAGAAGTCACAGTGGGATGAGAGGGACTGCACCCTGGGCAGACCCCAGCAGGATGGGTGCTCAAGACTCCTGGCATCCCACACTCTCTTCTTGGGAGTAGAGGGAGAAATTTGGCCCCATGTCCATCTTGCCTTGGTCTCTTTGCTGGCTAAAGGAGCTCTTTGACCACCCTCATGCATTTCCATGGGAGGTGGCCCCTGGTGGAGGAGGAGCTCTTTTTCACCCACTTCCCCACCCAAAGCTGCTGTCCTGCCTCTGGAGCTGCTGCTTCCCAGCCACGCGCTGGGGCTGCCGGCTCCCGCTGGGGGCCAGGGTGTCCGGGAGAGGTGAGAGAAGCCGCGGGGAAGGGAGGGGGATGCAGCGTTGCAGGCGCAGAAGCCTCCCTCACTCTGTTCCCCGCGGCTGCCTCCGCAATTTCTATTTACAGCCCTGCTGCCTCCCCTCCTGGCCACAGTGCTGCTGCTGTTGCTGGTTTCCAGGGCTGCTCTGTAATTAAGCATCCTTGTCTCCTGCAACTCCTCCACTTCGCGAGCCCGGTGGCAATCGGGGCTGGAGGCACACCAGGCTTGATGGCCACCCCGAAGGGCTGCTCCCCGGCAGTGGCTGGAAGACTGCTGGGGATGGGGATGGTTCCCAGCCCCTGCTCCCTCTGCCCTGTCACTGCCTGAGTCCTTTGGCCACTGGAAGTGTCCCTGATACTCTCTGCTTTACTGTAGGAGGAAGCAGCAGGTTTCCCAGACCAGACCTAACCTCGGACTCTGGGGTTTCTGCACACTGGAAGGACCCTTCCTGCTGCAGGGCCAGGCCCCTCCACATGGTACCCTGTGCCCTGTATAGGATCTCTGTGGGTTGAGGTGCCCTGGACAGGATCTCTCTGGTTGGAGGTGGCCCCAGGCCCATGAGGGAGCAGAAACACTCCTGCAGTGGCTGTCATGGGGTACACACACACACAAGAGGCTGAACAGCACCTCTTCTGCCCCTGTGCTGAGTGTGGGAGGGCAGAGTCCTTCACTCCTGTTGCTTTAGGTGGAAGATCCTCTCCAGTCAACCCGTTTGGGGCTGGGCAAGCCGGAGAGACTTGACAGAGGTGGCGATAGATTCTCACTGTGCTGAAATTACACTCGTGTACTCATTGGTGCAGTGAAATGTTTTGCACAAACCTCATCTGCTTCCAGCCAGAGCTTCAGCCCTTCCTGCTGACTTCTCTGTCATCAGATGCTTTTCCTCTGGTGCCCTCTCTGCACAGACTGGGGCTGCAGGCACTCACCCAAACATACCCTTTTCACCAGGACTCATTCTCTGACTCACAGGAGAAGCTCCACAAGCTGCCCCTTATTCTTCTGGCTTCCAGCACTGACTCCTTGGTCTAGTCCCCTCCCCTCTCATCACCACTCCCCCCTATATCACTCCTACCCACCTGTCCATGTTGGCTTTGCACCCTTCCAGTCTGGTCCCAGCCCTGACTCCTTTTCCAGCATCTCCCTTCCTTTCCAGTCTCCAGCCTTGCCTCCTTCCCTTGCATCTCCCCCACATCCTGGTCTCCAACAGGGAGCTACCACTGGGAGTTGCATTCTGAATGAAGACTGCAGAGATGGGAGGAATGAATGTTATCATTTAAATCAAAGAACATCTAAAACCTGTACAATGACTTCAAGACACATAAAAATCACCCTAATGAGTGGTCGTAAAACAAGCATGAGGTGTTGCTGACCACTGTGATTTCCTGGGAAAGAGAGTAGTTCAGAAAAACATTTTGAAAACATCTCCAAAATCTGGGATTCCCTCCAGCTGAGTGCCTTCTATAACTTACAATAAATTATCCCATTACGGGAAGAAAAAATCAGGCCACTGTCAGCTGGAAGTGTCTGTATTGCAAGGATGTGGCAGCAACCAACACCACTTGCTTACCTCCCCTGCTCAAGGACCTTCTCCAGAGGTGTGGCTGGAAGTTAGGACTCCATGTGCTCTGCCTCTGCCCTCCTCACCAGGCCTGTCCTGTTGGATATCATTCCTTTGTGTGCCTTCGCAGTGCACCTTGTGCGAGTGCCGTCCCTACACTGTGGGCACGAGGGGAGTGGTGGGAAGACACCTGTGGAGCTGTGGGCATCCCTGTGCTCCTCAAGGCAGGTGTGGAGCAGGCATGGCAGTCTGGAGAAGCTGTGCTAACTCAAGTGTGAGCCTTTGTGCAGAGAGGGATGGAGAGCTTCAATCAGAGGTAGCTCTGCACTCTGCTAAAGGGACCTGGCTGTGTGGATGGCCATTTAATTAGGAGAAATGCACAACTTGAAACTGCCATAAAGAGTCACACTGAAACAAGCAACCTCTCATTTCAGCATCATGTAAAAGAGTTGAGTAGTTCCCTTGGTTCACTCCTGCTTTGATCCTCAGAGGCAGAATTGAATCTTTATTGAGGGCTGCTGTGTCTCCGAGTGCACATTGCACTCAGTGAATAATAGGCCATTCAGTGACGCATTCCACATTGATCCAAAGCCCAGCTTTCTCTGGGAGTGACCAGAATACAAGCAAAACCATCTTCAGACTCAGATCAATCCTCACAAGGGATCTGGAAGGGAAGCAAATGCCAGTCTCTGCTCCGGGGCCCTGTCCTGCCTCTCTGTGGCTCCTAGTTGGCACTCCAGTGGCAGGAGAGCAGATGCTCTAGGGCAGACAGTCTAGCTTGAAGCTCAGACTTTGTCAACAGCTGGACATACCACAAGGGTTCAACAAACAAGCAAGCAAACAAGCCTGGGGTGACTTGCTTTCTATCAGAGGAACCTGCTGTGATGTCTACAGCATACACTGGTCAAATCCAAGTTACAGCCTGGCCTGGCTAGGGAGACAGTTGGCTTCCTTGTTAGTTTGCCTATGAAAGGATGCCCCAGAATCACAGGCATCATGATTCTCTCAGGTACCATCTAAGCCTTGATAAAGTGAAACAGCCTGTAGAAGCTTTCTGAGCCCTTTCCAAACCAAGGGGCAGCCAGTGGTGGGTGTCCTCTGCTAGTATCAGTGGAGCCAATCTAGCCACCAGGTTAGTGCACCGTGAATGGACACAGTTTTGCCTGAATGAGCTCATTAACCAAAACATGAGTGCACTGGTTAAACACACCTCCAGTGGAGGCTTGTGCTGGTCTTATTACGTTGATTCAGACACATCTGGCAACACCAGGATGAGTTATCTAAGCCTGAGATGGTTTCTCTCCCGTGCCTTTTTCTGCTTTGGCATCTTTTTTTCCTCATGTGACATATTACACGTGAGTGAACATCACACAAATGAGGTCAAGGCTCTGCTTTAGCGTTACCCTGTGTTGGCTGGATACACAGCAGGAACCGTAAGAGGTTCCTTTATAATGAGGTTTCTCTTATACCAGGTATCAGGGCCTCCATGACAAAGCTGAAGACCAAAAATACTGTCCTGGATAAATGTGGGTTTCTTGTAGCTACTCACATTGGTCAGCTTACTCGTAGTTTCCTATGCAGATATGGGGAAGTGCAGGATATGGGGAAGAGAGAGATTTTTCCCTGTACCTTCAAGTTAGAGGAGGGCTGGGACAAAAGGGTGACTAAGCATAACACTGCCTTTTCCAAGGTTTTGGTGACAGTTCTTTGTTGATACTCAGGCAGTCCTGCAGAGAGAAGCAAATTGCCTAACTAAAATATAAGGAGCTGAGGCTGTCAAGCAAAGGCCTAAAGAGAGGTTTGAGGGAGCAGGAACTTGAAGGAGGACAGGAAAAGGCAGGGTGAGGAGAGAGAGGGCAGAACCAGAAATTGTGGCTAGGATTAAATGATGGGGCTGGAAGGAAAAGCAGGATCAGAGGAAGGGATCAGAATAGAAATTTAGACCTAGGGGGCATTAAAGGTGCTGGGTAAATGAAGACGAGGTGGGTGAAGCAGGGCTCTGGGAGCTCACAGGGATCAGGATACTGACAACACTGAAGTCTCAGTTTAGCCTGAGCACTTACCCAGCTCCCCTGATCCTTCCAGCTGTTTCAGGAGCCGCAGTTGAATCCTCCCCTGCCTGCCTGTGTCCTCAGGAGGGAAGCGAAAGCACATGCTCATGGGTCAGCCCTCAGAGACTCACTGCTGCAGTTCTGACCCAACCCATGTGTGAGAAATGCAAGACTCGCACAAAATGTGAGTCAGGGGCTGAAAGTCCCTTTTGCAGGTTCAAAGGTCTCAGCGCTCTGATGTTTGCTCCAAAGGATAATACATTCCCACTTAAGGGATGTTGTTCCCTTTTCTTGCTTCCTTATCTATGTTAGTTTTCTGGGCATCATTTTTCAGGAGCTGAGATGGAGCCCACTTTATGTGACTTACAGAGGTACCAAGAACTAAGCCATAGGGATCACGCTCTGAACATGCACAGCACTGAGACCACCAAAAATGAGGCTGTCAGTGTCCACCCTTGGGCTCCCGGAGCCAGTCTTTTGGCCTCTAGCCTTTACCACTAAAGGGTAAGGACAGTACCACCTGGAACGATGCCTGGTGAGGGAGGAGTCCCTCAGACCTGGAAATGAATGCACTGGAAAGCCCAGAAAGAATGATGCATGAAGAAAGTGCTCAGCAAAGTTGAAGCCAGGGATGCAAATATGAAGGAAGGAGTGAGGAGTGGTATGAAACAGCAAGCACCATCCTCTGTACCAGAAGGGTCTGCTGGAAAAGAAGCGCATGATAACCTGACTCCAAGCATCTATCAGGATGGTGGATGAAGGAAGAAGCTGGTGTTTCACAACTTCTGAGCTGACTTTGCATCCTGGGTGGTTGCTTGCTGCCATTTGTTTCCTTCTTCGGTGATAATTGTATGTAGTTTCTCTGCACGGTTCACTGCACAAGTGATTCCACATACTCGCCCGAGCTGTGCTTTATTGTACTTTGTTTAAATATGCAAAATTGTATGCAACTCCATGTGACGTCTTATGCAAATTGCTTCTTGTGTTACTGTGAATATTTGAAATTAATTTGAGTATGATCACAGCTCTGACTCCAAAGCCATTGTTTAGACTGAGCACTCACCCAGCTCCCCTGATCCTTCCAGTTATCTCAGGAGCAGCAGCCTGAGCCTCCCCCGCCTGCCTCAGCCCTGATCCAGAGGAAACGTGCACTGGAGATGACACAGCTTAGACGAAGGTCATGTTTCAGGCCTCTGTTGAGTTTGCCAGTTAGTGCAGCCAGAAACGGAGTATTTAATGGGAAAGCTGGAGCACCAAACTCATGTCCCAGAATGGTCCACAGATGTGCACTCATGGGGAGCAAATTTCAATCCCTGCAGAACCAGGCTAAACTCTGGACAGGGACATGCCATCCAGTGGTTCGACAATTCACCAAGATATCCAAAGGTATCTAGGCTTAGAAGAAAGCACTGGTGTTACAACATCAGGAATTAAAGATGCTTTTTGGAGAAGCTTGTTAACAATCTGTCCTTTCTGGTGGAAAGTGGATCTGCAGATACAAAGTGAATGCTCTAAATACAGGTGCCCCATGTTTTTAAAAATATTAGACTCCATTAAAAACATCTACTAAACACACCAGCCATAACAAAGGCAGCAATATATTGTCTACACTAATCTCTGAACACATTCAAGCCATTTCAGCAACATTCTTCATGCTAATTTTCCCTTTTCTCCTCTTCTTGCTTATGAGTCAGCAGCCAGACTTGAAACCCCTAACCTTCATCACTGAGGAAAGATGTAGATGTCACTCTGGCAAGGCCTTAATCATCTCCTAAAGAACAGAAGAGAGACAGTGAGCCACTGAGTTTGCCGTAACTCCCGTTTTATCCCTAGCTCATATAATCCACCGTAATCTGGCAGTGAAGGGTTTCATGCAAGGATTTCTGTGTTGGGCAGTGGAGTGCAGGTGGGTGCTGGGAGGCAGGGGTGGCTGGAGCTGTGGGCCCCATCCCAGGGCTGCTGGTGTCCAGGGCTGCTGTTGTCCAGGGCCGCTGGTGTCCAGGGCTGGCAGCAGAAAGGAGCGAGGCAGGCAGTGCTCTAAGGCAGACGCAGCTGGTTCACTGTAGCACCCAGCCTGCAGCTGCCCTGGGAGAGCTGCTGTCATCCTTCCCCTTGACAGATGCTCCTGGGGCATCCCCTTCTCTCGTCCCCTTTTGCCATCCTGTGCCAAGCTGGTCTTATTGAACTGAATGCACACTCTGGGAAAGGGGAGATGGATGGACCCTGGCCACTAACCAGTACCCTGGCTGCTCAATAAGCCAGTGGGGAGCTGTCCTCAAAGCCCCTGAGTGCCCAGCTCACTCTCCCTTGGGCTGCAGTGTGGAGGAGCCCTCTTCTGCTCATCAGAAATCCCCTCAGATCTGCAAGACACCCAGCCATCACCTGAAGCAATTGGTCTTGGGCCTGCCTGTCACATGCTGTCCCCTCCAATTTCCCTGTTTAGCTCTCTGCATGCTGAAGGCAGGAGGATACACATTCTGCACTCCCTGGGTAATTACAGCCCTACAGCACTCTGCAGTATCCCCAGGACACTCTCCCACAGCCCCATACAGCCCCACTTCCAGGCGAGCCCCAGGCACCCAGCTTGGCTTGAGCTGCTTTAAGGGCCAAGCTGTTATGAAAATGTCCTGCAATTGCATAAGAAGACAGGACTGGCATAGATCTCCTGGCCTGTGGCAGGCAGCCCCATTGCATCCTCTTGCTCAGAGACTTCCAGTCCCAAAACAAGTTGTCTCCTGGCCTCACTGCTGCTGTTGAAAGGCTGTTCCAGATCCTTGCACTGGCAGGTGGGAAGCTTCTTCTAATTTCCACCTCAGTGTACCCATGACCCAGCCTGTGATAACTCATTTTTGTGCCAGCATTGTCCTCAGGCTTAAATTCAATGTCAAAACCCTTTGTTAACACAGAGTTAATGTTGCTTGGTGATAGCTCATTCATTCCCAGAACATTATGTTCATCAAAACGCAAACTTGTGGAAAAACAGGGCATTTAGAGTTAAAGTACGTGCCCAAGCAACCTTACTTGTGCTCCTTCTGAGCTGGCAGCTGCCAGAGGGACTGTCAGCTCTCTGTCTGCATTCACTGCGTCAAGTATAAAGTGTTCTGTGATGATCAGTGGGAGGGAGTGTTACCTGGGACCGGAGGGCGTGAGCAAGGAGGGGAGAGCCAGTCCCTTGGGGGCAGGCAGGGAAGGGGGGGCTTCTGGCTGCCATATCTGGGATGAAAGGCAAAGTGTTTCTGCCCATGGGATACCTAGGTTCTTTCAGTGCACCACTTTCAAGGACGGAAGGAGATTACATGTGATTAGGATATCCTGGGGTAAAGATTTCACCAGGCACTCCAGTCTGCAACAACACCGAAGGCAACAACTTTCTGGCAAGTGTCAGCTCATAAAAACACAGCTGTGTGGCATCAGTGCTTTGGGAAGCGCACGGCAGTGCTCACCGAGAGAGCAGGTCCTGACCCACTGCACTGCAGAGTCTCTGGGGTGGGGGAAGCCAGCTCCAGCAGCAAGTTTAGCCAGCCCAGCAGGTTTGGCACAACCACAGCTGGGGAGGATTACTGTGATTTTTGGCAGCGTCAGGCTGTTTGCCCTTTTGTGCAGTTGCAGTCACGCTGTTTCTACCACAGAGGCTGCTGTGTCTAAGGTGAAGGATGCTAGGAGGCTGCCATGAGCTTCAGCCCCATCCCAGGCTCCATATTAAAGGGAATTCAGACCAGGACTGCCAGCATGGCTACAGAGGTGCACAGTGCATGAAAGCCAGGGCTGAAAATTTTGGAAATTTTAATACATGATGATTGCAGAAGCTTCAAGCACAGAAGCAAAGAATGGCCAGAGGGACTCCCTTTCTACACCACTGCCCTGTTACCCATGCTGCTGCCATTTCCAGCTCACCTTTCTCAGTACATTAAAACATTAGTGCTTTAGAAACTGCTAATGTTTAAAACAAATTTTCTTACAGTGTTTGCTTCTGGGTATGTATTTTCTAATGAGAGACTTGTAGGAAGTTCAACACAAAGGGCAGCTACAAATCCTGCCCTAGACTTGTAGAAAGTTCAATACGAAGGAAAGCCACAAATCCTGCCGTAGACAGGCTGCTCAGCGTCCTTCCATCCAGCCAGGCTTTGTCTTGGGCTCCTGATCTCCAGAAGTTTTGGGGGAGCGAGTAACATTTCTTAAATTTATTCTCTACTTTCTGTAGTTTCTTACATGTGGAATGTGTGCAGCACCTGCCCTCTTGCTGACCCAAAAGGGTAGCTGACCGTACTTGCCATAGCAAGGATGTGCAGATGATGGGAACTGATCTGGGGGAAGATAAGGGCTGTCAGCTGGCAGGCCTGGAGGGCTCCACTCCAGAAAAAGGAGACAAGGAATGAGCAAAGAGCACTTTCTCAGGTGGCAGCTGCTCCTCAGACAGAGCCAAGGCTTCTGCGACAGATGCTCACTCTGCCTGCAAGGCTGGAGGAAACACAGCCCCAGGTGACCGTGGTGCTGAGGGAGTTCCTGGAAAACACAAGCATCCTTGCTAAAATGAGGCCCAGCAATGATGCAAAAGATTTTCTAGGAACTCTTGAGTACCTAGGTAAGACTGAGAATTGCCCTGAGGATGTGGAGATCATTATGCCAGCCTGTCTGGGAGGAGGAGCTCAGCCAGCTGAGTGGGAAGGAAGCACTTGAACCTGCAGAATGCTACATGCGCTATCTCTGAACTCACCTCCCCTGATCCAAGGACTTGCTGCTTCCAATGAGGCACTGGGCAGGAAACATGTGCCCTTGGGTCCCACATTTCTCCAGGCAGAATACCTGGCCACGTCTAGATTCCCTAAAGACGTGTTTAGAGAAGCTTCCACCTGGAGAATCAGTAAATAATCCAGGAGCTTTTGGGTCTAGTAAGAGGGCCCAGGAACAAGTTCGCAACTCTTGTGCATTCAGCTCGAATAGTGGAAAACTACCCAGAAAGCAGACAGCACCGTGGAGTGTGAGGAACATAAAGATGGAGAGTACAAAATGAGAAAAGGACAGTGCTCTGTCAAAGAGACAGAACACGCTTATGGATACAGGCAGTTGGATCTGCTTGCCTCTGAAACAGAAGAACTACATCAAATCCTGATGGGATGCACCCACAAATGCTGAGTGAGCTGGCAGAAGTCATTGTAAGGCACTCTCGATAACTCTTGATTGGTCATAGCATCTGGAAGAAGTACCTGAAGACTGGGGAAAGCAAACATCTCTCCTGCTTTCAAGAAGGAGGATCCAGGGTCAGTCAACTTCACCTTGATCCCTGAGAAGGTGATGGAACAGGTAATCCTGGAAATAATTTCCAGGCACATAGGTGACAAGAAAATCATCAGGAATAATCAGCATGGATTCACCCAGGGGAAGTCATGCTTGACCAACTCGGTAACTTTCTATGGTAAAATGCCTGACCTTCAACAGGACCTTTGACACTGTCTCCCACAAGATCCTCCCAGACAAGCTGCTGATGTATGGGCTGGATGAGCAAACAGTGGGATGGCTGAAACCTGGCTGAATGGCCGGGCACAGAAGGTGGTGAGCAGTAGCACAAAGTCTGGCAGGAGGCCAGTACCTAGCATTGACTCCTGGTTGATGGAGGTCCCCTGGGTGATTCCTCAGCAAGGGCAGGCTGGACTAGATGACCTCCAGAGCTCCCTTCCAACCTCAGCCACCCCAAGCTGTGCCTGGACTTTGTTTCAGGCAGCAATAGCTGAATTGGACTAAAACTGCAGCAGCAGTGTGACAGAACAGGTTACTGAAGATCCCCAGTCTGCCCTGTGTCCCAGGGCTGAGTACTCTGGCACAAACAGAGTCATGGCTTCAGGAGATGGCAGGCTGAGCCTCTAACAAGGACATGGTGACTTCCCCATCCCACAAAGAGGTGGAATGAGAGAAGGATGGAAGAAATGAGGAGCTGGTATGGGAGAAAAAGACATGATGGACAGGGACAGGGAAACTGTCTGCAACTTGCTCTGCTTCTCATCAGGAACTCTTCTTTCTGGCCATATGGCTATGTGCCTTGCCTGCTGGGGAAAAAGGAGTGTCCAGGTATGTGATATGGGAGAGAAACAGTGGCAAGCTTGCAAGATGTGCTGTGACTAGCTAACACTACTGCTGCTGAGCTTAGCTCTTTGGGAACTACAGCACAAGGAGGACGATGAAGTAACCCTGGGAGATAAGCTGTCCAAAGTACAGTGAGAGGAAGCAAGGCAGCTGGTGAGTTCTCCCTGCTGATGTTGTAAACACATCTAAAAAATTACTTCCCTGAACATGATGTTTACCTGAAACTTGGGAGCCTTGCCCAGAGGGATCTGCTCCAGATGCTGTGAAAACTCTGGGATACAATAAAGGTGCAAGAGCTGCTGAAACCTGAAAAGCCACCCAGAGTGATGCAGCCCAAGCCTGTTAACTCTGAAAACCTCTCAGCATGTTTTAGTCCATAATGAATTCCAGAGAGGTTCACAGTGCACAGACTTGATGCATCTCTGATGTTGCAGACTGTGAAAACACTTGTAGCAGACCGTCCTTCCACGCTTTGTGGTGCTTACCCAAGGGGCTCCTGGCAGACTCTCTTATCCCTAGAACCCAAACAGCAGACTACTTGTCCAGCATTGAATTTTATGCTGGCTGGATTTGCCTCCAGCCCCTTCAGCTGGTCACAGCCCCGAGCCCCTCTCCCCCAGCCTCTTTCTCATCCCTGTCAGGCAGCAGCTACACATATGAATTCGCTTTTCCTCCAATGTGCACTTCAAACCTGAAAAAACCCTCCAACTTCAATTCATCAGGAAGATCACATTAAGCCCATCTAACCTCGCTATCTGACAGGGTAACTGCACTAGTGGACTGGGGGGGGGGGCATGTAGTAGATGTGATGCATCTTGACTTTAAAGCTTCTGATAGAGTGAAAGGCACAAACAGTGGAAAAAGCCCACAGTTGGAATTGCCAAAAGATGCACACAATTGCCAAAAAGTATATACAGCTGGTCTGGGGAGATTGCACTGTCAGGGTGGAAAGGCATTTTTCAACGGGGCTGGAGAAATCGGTAGATTCATTTTCATCACTGAAAGCTTAAGCTGTGTGGTAGGAAAAGCTTTTTAACTATCGAGCAATAAAACGCTGGTCTAGATTGGCCAGGGAGCCTTGTCACTGTAGGCTGTTGAGAACAGGTTCAACAAATATCTGTCAGGAATGAGTTGTGCTTACTTAATCTTGTCGTCGGGTCAGGAGGCTGAATTACATGATTGCCCGAGGTCTCGTCCCAATTTCATTTCCCCCAATTAAATTAAATAAACCTCAGAAATCATTGTCAGAAGCAAGCTGCAGCAAGCTATACTTACGGCATCCCCCTGCCCTCAGTCAAGTGTTAGATCAGCACTAATCCCATCCAGGTGTAAACTAGGTTCAAGACCTACCACTCTTCCCCCATCACTGAAAACCAGCACGATGAAACCCTTTCAGCTCTGCTGCACAGGCACGTGGTACATTTAGTTCAGACTGGCTTTTGTGTATTTCTCCAAAGAACCGAGCCTTTTCTGAGATGCTGGGTTTTTAATTTCCTTTCTGAGAGAGCTTATGGAAGCAGGCATTTATGTGGGAGAAGCATCAAGTAGTTGCCTGCATAAAGAGCACAAGACTTTGGACTGATCTCTTACCCTTGAAGGAAAAGCTCTTTGGGGGATGGAGCAGAAAAATGTGGGCCTATAGGCCTGTGTTCAGCGCATCTTTTCTTATAATGCTGTGCTTGTCGTGCTAACCCACTCTGCCTGCCAAGGAAGCACAGCAAATTGCAGGGAGAGGTAAATCTGTGCAGCCTTAAAAAGAGCCAAACTCAGAAGAGAAAGGGACTGCCCAACTAAATCATGGCTGAAGTCCTTTCCCTTCTATAATGGCTCATTTCGCTGTGCACTTTCCTGTGTATAAAATGGATTTTTAGAGAGAAGTTCATCCATTCCAGCCTTTTGCTAAGCTAAGGAAGGCTCCATGTCTGCTCACATGGAGAGCAGGGGTAGGCACAGAGACAGATTCTGTTATTTGAGCACCCCCACAGTGCTGCCAGCCCCAAGCCCACTTCTGAATATGAGTGACAAATTGTATATAGCATCCTAAATAAGATTAATGTAATGATCTCTTTAAGGCTGTTGTCTTTGTGATCACGTCACATCAGGGCTTCATAATCATCTCGTGAATGATGAATGCACCCAGATCTGTCTCTTCTTCTGTCATTTCTAACCAGCGAATCTCTGTGTGTAAAAGACATTCCTGTTAGCAGAAGCAAAGAACAGGACCTTACACTTCTCTGCTTCAGACTGTGAGTAATTCTCCTAAATGCATTTAATCAGCAAACTTCCTTTTCATGCTGCTTTTTGCTGAGCTAGAGCCTTTACCGCAAGCAGAATTATTCCCAAGGCCAGTGACATTCCTCCATGGTGGCAGTTCCCTTTTGACTCCACACATCATCTGCCTCTCCCTGGCATTTTACCCACCTAAAATTCTCCTACTAATTCCTTTCACTTCAGCTTATCTAGCTGCCTTCCAGCCCTTACTGCATCAAATGCCCTACTGGAATCCAACTAGATTAGATTTACCAATTTCTTTTTTCATCCAGGTAAGGGAAAGGACATAAAGAAAAGGATCAAGTTAAGGGCACACAGTGCTTTTGTTGATAAACCCATTTTGTATTTGATTCCATTTTCCACTTACTGCTGTAGCTTTAATTTTGTTTTCCTTCTGTAATTTGTTCTTAACCTTATACTCTGTTGAGACTAGACTAATGGGTTTGAAGCTGCCCAGAGTACTTTGTTTTCTCTCATCCTGAAATATAGCTCCTTTTTCCCAGCCCTGACATGCTTACTCTGAAGTTGATAGATATGCTGCAAATCTTTGCTCCCAAAACTGCTGCTTTCTCAGACAGCTTTGAAAAAAACCCCCACAAATATCAAGGTAAGGTGGTGAGCTCCAGTCTTGCTGCTATACTGCTTCTCGAGGTTTGCTTTTGCTTTAATACATCAACTTACTGTTCTCCACCCTTTCTTCTTTCCTGTTCTCCCACCTTTTTCAGCATCATCCTTATTGAGAAATGACACGAGGCAGCTGTAAAGACCCACAGGTGTTTTAAGCAGCACTGTGGTGAGCACTGAAAGTGGTGTGAGGAGTGCATCACCCGAGCACCTACCCCTCTGCTCTCCTGGTGAGCTGAAAGTCACAGTTTAGGCTATCAGAGAGGCATGTTTCTCAAAAAGAGGGGGCCTGAGAAATGACTGTTTAACTTCTGAAAGGGAACAGGGATTCCCTGAAACTCATCACAGATTCTCTGACTGCACAGAAACATGCAGACACCTAAGCCTTGAATTTAAAGGAGTTATAAAGGCTCTCTGCTTCTGAAGAGCTGAAGATCATGTGTAGGGAGAGAGCTCATATGCTGCAATATAATTTTAAATGACATTTCAGTGATAGCTGCTGTTCAGAAAAACATGGGTGTCACAGCTTAAGGAGTCACCCCCAAACTAACCAGGTCCTGCTGTTAGGAAATTCAGCTGTAGTGTGAAATGGGACAAGTAGTGCTACAGAGGGTGGCAAGCCAGCTGGAGAAGAGACATTCGTGCAGAAGGGCTTTACAGATGCTAATGCTGCTGTCAGCATGGATGCATTTCCATGGGGCCAAACAAGCATACTGCCCTTCTGGCTTCCAGCATTGTGAAGACACTGAACATTGGCTCATGGCAGATCAGCAGCACAAAAACACTGACCTACACAAAAAACCAGGTGGGAAGGGATCTCCAGAAGTCTCTAGTCCAATTCCCTGCTTAGAGCAGGGTAACTCCAAAGCTAGACCAGGTTGCTCAGGTTCACACAACATCTGAACATCTCCAAGGATGGAGATATCCCAGTCTTTTTAGGCACCTGTTCCCCTGCTGAACTGCTCTCAAGGGGAAGAAATGTTTCCTTATTCATGTTTAGAATTTCTTTGTTTCAACATTTGTCCATAGTTTCTTGACCTTTTACTATGCTGCCTTCTTGGAGTCTGGCTTCCTCTTCTCTACAGCTTTCCTTTAGGTAGGAGCAGACAGCAACTAGACACCCCTTGGTCTTCTCAGTTTAACAAGCCCAGCTCCCCCAGCCTTCTCTTTGTGCATTGTGTGCTCCAGCCCTCCACTGTGGGGGCTTTTTGCTGGCCATGTACAGTTTGTCAACATCCATCTTGTACTGAGCGTAATCTTCCAGGTGGGGCCTCACACTGCTCAGGTGGATGGCAATAAGAATTTACCTTGGTCTGCTGACTATACCTTTGCTAATGCAGCCTAGGCTTCAGGGAACCTTCACTGCTTGAAGGGCTCACTGCTGAATCACATTTAAAATGCTTCTTGATATTTTTGTGGGGATCTAATAAAATACAGGGGGTATTGCCACAGAGAACTTATCACCCCGCTGGAGCAGGCTTTGCCTGTGTGTGTGTGGTGTGCTTTGGCCGTGGCCACGCAGAGTTCCCCCTCAGGCACTTCTGATGTGACTGTGATTTTTGCCCTGTCCTGAAGGTCCTCAGCCATTCTTGCTGTCATGACACATCCAGCGAGTGATACTTTTTCCTCCTTCAAAATCATGGGATTTGTATTCCTGGCACATTGTCCAGAAGTTTCAGTAACTAACTGCCCTTACAACACTACAGGGGCCAAATGAACTCAGCCTCGAGCCAAGGCTGACCCAATCACAGGTTGTTACATTCCTGCCCAACAGGGACCTACCTCCAAGTTCCCAGTTCCAGAGAAACCTACTTCTTTCCGTGAAAAAGCATTGGATCGTTGCTGCATATGCTTCGAATTCCAAAGTGTATCCCAGGTGTGTGGTTTCTGCTCCTTGCCCTTAAGAGAGCGAGATGCCACTATAATGAAATGATTCAGGCTACCAAGCATGTGCTGGATAACACACATCTATAACTCACCATTACTGTGTATTTCTAAAAGCTTAAACAACACTAAGCAGAAAAGTTATCAAGCAGGGGAAAATGCAATCTATTTCCATGAAGCAGGAAAAAAAAACCACCAACAAAAAAACCCCAACCAAGAATGATGTGCTGAAATGCTCTCTGCTGTGTGCTGCCAGGGGATTTAATCAGCCGATTGCCAAAGAGATGTCAGTTCCTTGAAAAGAGTGAGGACAACACGCCTTGCTGCGAAATGTACTCACAAGATTAAAATACCAGCTGCAGGATAAACCCAATATTGTCCTACAAGCAGCTAAAAATTTGGGTGAGAATGAATAGCTGCCATCCTTAAAATGTGTGTCACTACATCATCACACTTTCCAAGTCTATCTGTCCATCTCTGCCTACTGGTCAATACCCCCAAAGATATCAGGCACTACTTGAGCCAGCTTAATGAGCATGTCAGGCCAGGTTTAGCAGCCCTAGAAGCCAGCCAAGCAGGATCCTATGACACAAAATACCACCTATGTTACCGGGACAGCCACTGTGAGCAGTGCAGTTTACACACAGACAACAAATAAAAGGTGTTCAAGCAGAGAGTACAGTGGCACCACAGGAGGATGGTCTGCAATCATAACTGAAGGTTCAGGGGTGGATGCCTTGTGTTGGGGTGGTAAAGGAAGAGAGAAATGGAGGAATTGGGAGAGTAGATAAAGAAGGAAAGTGCTGAGGTGGGAACGTGACAGTCAGATGTGATTGTGGAGGAGGCAACAAGGATGGGAGATGGAACAGACAGCCAGCGTGGAGGTGTGGGTTTGCCACGCTCCTGGGCCAAAGCTGCGCAGAAGAGCTTGTTACAAAGGTTGTGAGAGAGCAACTGTCGTGGTAACCGGCTGGCTTTCTCCACACATTTTCTTTTCTGAGCTTGTCAGGAGCTGGTGCCCTCAGCAGGAGGTGGGAACCCGGCTGTGTTATTCACATGATTCTGCTCCCAGGAGGGAGGCCCCACTAACCTCCACCTACCACCTGCTCCAGGGCTCAGTTACCTCCTGCAGTCACTTTGCATTGCTGCTGGCTTATTTTCTTGCTGCAGAGTTGTAAACCCCCTTCCTAGCTCCCAGCCCGGGCTGGCAGTGCTGCTGGGTGAAGCCCATGGCTGGTGCAGCATCCCACCCCTCCTCACACAGCTCTGAGCCCTGAGAAGGCACAATCTGAGCCAGCTGGATAGATGGAAGCTGTACCAGAGCTGGCCCTTCTAAAGAAATGAGCTAGGCCTGGGGGTCTCCACTACACACATCATGTTACTTGCTGTGGGGCCAGCTCTCAGCATAGCCTGTCTCTGTGCATGAGCACGGGGTAAGGAGGGCACCACTTCACCCCACATGGCTCCTCCTGCCCAGAGCACCAGTGGTTTTACACAGGTTTTTATTCACCACACTTCTCAGCTGAGCCCAGCCGGTCAGTGTTATGAAATCCTAGAAGCCCTAAACACACATATGTGGGACACGGGCATGCCTCACCAGGGAGAAACCAGCAGTGGCACCCAGGATGCTCTTCCCTGGTGTGGAGAGGAGCAAGGGTAGGCAGGATAAGTAAAGGGAGGCAACAGAGAGCTGGGAAAGAAGGTAGAGAGATCAGCTTTACTCTCCAGAGACACACACCCGTGTTTCTCTGACTTTGCTTCCGTCAAAGGAAAGGAGATAAGACAAATCAAGTGTCTGTGGCAGATGTTAGTCACGCTGCCTCACGTGCTGCTGAAGGGTGCTTGGCAGTGTGGGGCAGGAGGTGGAGCAGAAAACTCCAGGCACCCTGAGAAAAATTAACCACTTTGTCCCAATCCTCAAGTGACAATTTTCCTTGCTAGGTACAGGGCATTCTGACAAGCACTACCAGTTATCAAGTCCAGGCCAGCCCTCTTGTTTGAGGAGACTCTTGGTCCTGCTTCTTTCTAGGCAGCATGCAGGGAGGAAGAAGGCTATAAAGGATTCTCTGGCAAAGAAGAGAGAAGTAAAAGAGATGTCAGTGCCAGGCTGGAGTTCCTCTTCCAAGGCATAAGACTGAATACATTTGCTGCGTTGCAGAACAAGGAGAGAAATGTCACCTTCAGAGGTGATCTGACAATCACAAAAATAAATTACATAGAAGAGAGGGAAAAAAAAAAACACAACAAGATGAGCATTTGTGAATATTCATGAGCAAGTCAAAACCCCCAAATTAACAAGGAAATTAATTTCCAAACTGATTAGGCTGCCAACTCCTTTTATTTAAATAAATCAACAATTGCCTTCATGTGACTCCTGCTGAAGACCGCAGAGCTAATCCTGACTCCTCCCAGGAGGAAGTTTTGTGCCGCCCGGGATGACCAATACCCCAGCAGGTCTGGGGACAGGCAGGCGCTGTGGCTGGAGCCGCCTGCCTCAGCCGCCGGGAGATTTCCCTCTGCCCACTGCTCCGGATGCTGCGGTTTCACGATCGCCCGAGCCAATCTAACCGCTGGCTGCTGTACTTGTGCTCTCCCTGGTCCCACCCTCTTACTCATGCTGGCTCTGAAAAGCTGTTCCAGCATGCCAAGCTGGCAGAAAACCCGTGCAACAATTAAAAAAGGAGATTTCTCTGAAGTCAGAGCACTGAAACAGCTCAGCCAAACGCCCGGCGCGCAACACCAGAGGTGAGGAAGGTAACCTAACCTGACCTGGGAGGTGGGCCCAGCGCCAAAGTTAACCCTGCTACGAGTAGCGGAACGAAGCGTATCTTGTCCTAAAGTCTCTTTCCACCTGAAGCGTTTAAGAGCAGAGCAGCAACAGCCGGCGCGGCTTGGTGATTTTGCGGGGTGTCTCCAGTTTGGCGTGGGGGTGAGGAGCCAGCCCGGCTGAGCGATCTCGTGGAGCGGCTCCGCGATGTCTCCCGTAGGAACAGCCCCGTGCCTTCTCCCGCACCGTGCCTGAGGCTCCAGGGAGTGACTGCCGCCTGCTCTTCCCGCTGCACGGCAACGTGCCCGGCAGTGCCGGCGCACGGCGGGCAGCGGCAAAACTTGGGTGGGTTGAATCTGTGAAACTGAGTTCTCAGCGACTGAGAGCGAGGGTGAGTTGCAGCCCCCTCTGGGGTCAAGCTGTGAGCGGTTACAAATACAAAAAATTGGTATTTGGGTGAGGTTACTCGGAGCCTCCGGCTGCGGGAAAGGGGTCATCCTGTCCGCCTCCACGCCTGGCCTTGCCCTCCTGTTCCGGCAAGGAATGAGATGGTCCAGTTTGCCCGTCTGGCAGAAAACCAGCCTGCGGGAAGTCCTTTCAGTTGGGTTAGCAGGACAAACATGTTTTACAGCGTAGGCTGGGGCTGTCCCATGTGCTGGCAGCCAAAAGATGACCTCCAGAGCTTGGACCATCCCGGCGGGCCGGGACCGTCCCCGGCCCTGGCAGGCACAGTGTTTGGGACTGCGGCTCTGGATCAGCCCCGTCCCGCTCTGCCCCGGGGCGGCGGCGGCCGAATTACCCATTCACGGCGGCTCATGAATATTCATGAGGAGGGCCACCTCCCCCGCCCGCTCGCGTCACGTGACGCCGCGAGGCCGGAAGCGGCCCTGCCGGCGGGGCTCGGGGACGCC
>VYZT01022845.1:221900-251868 GCA_013400735.1 Pomatostomus ruficeps | reverse complement strand
GTCCGCCCGCCCGCCCGTCTGTCCCGGTGTCGGGTGCTCCGCCACGGCGGAGACACGCTCCGGGCCGGCCCCGCCCTCGGCCGCCGCGGGGGGAGGTGGGTCCGGGCCCCGCGGGGAGCGCCTGCCCCGCACATGGCCGGGGCTGTCCCGGCCCGCGGGCCCCGCGGAGCGCCTCCCGCTGCCATGCGGGGCCCCGGGCGCCCCGGTAACCGAGGCGGTTTGTTTGCAGAGCCGGCCCTGGAAGGAGGAGAAATGCAAGAGGAGGGAGAGTGAGAGGGGTAAGGAGCTCCCGGAGCTGCGTGAGTGACCCCCGCCCCTGCCCCGGGGGCTGCCGCGGGGTGGGAGGAGATGGATGGGCCGCGGGTCCCGGAGTTGGGGGCTTGAAGGCCTTTAAGCTCCAGGGTGCGGGAGAAGGGATTGACCGCCTGGAAAGAGCTGAGGCGCAGGGTATGCCCTCTGCCAGGCACCTGTTCCAACAGAGGCTCGCCCGGTCGGGGTGGAGGCTAAGAAAGTGTCGGGGTACGGCACCAAAGTTCTATCTCCAATGTGCGGGTTTGGGATCCAGGACTTTGTCCGGTACATTTGGGATATTCCTGGTGTGTGTTCAAATGCGCTTGTTCTAAAGGTGTAGCAGCGTTTGAACTTTCTGGTTCTTACGTGTTCCGTGGAAGCATTTTTGCTTTTGAACTAACAGCCTGTGTGGCTTTCAGCATCCTTAGTATTTTGCAGCAATTAAGCCTAAAAGCTCCTTGTCACTGAACAAAGATCTTGGGCAGACATAAAACAACAGTGTAAATTGTTCCCGAGTACTACATTCAGGGCCTTTTGTTGACTGAAAACTCCGTGCCGAATAGGAAATAAAAGCCAGGCATCTGGAGGATAAAAAAAAAGGTGTTAAAAGTCAACCTCTGAATAAATACCTGCATATCCAACCTTGATTGTGCCTTCCAGAAACACAGCCTCTACCTCACCGTATACTTGCACGTGCTTTTATCTGTCTGTTTATGATTAAAGTGATGACCTGCCAAGAAGTATAAATCCAGCACGTTAAGTATATGATTCTGTGAAGTACTCTATGAGATCTAAACTCCAGATCCCTTGTCCCTTGTGAGTTCTCTGGTTCACTCGGTTGTTTATTTGGTGTATGTACATTTGTGGTCTGTACATAGAAAGTGTTTTTGGTTTATATCAGGAGGGTACGTTGACATCTGTCTGATACTAGACTGGTGAATAGGAAGAAGGTCCCATCTCTGGCCTGTTTGTGGAAGCTGGGATGATGAAGGCACTGCAGTGGGAACGTGCTGTGGTACAGGGTTGAAGCTCCAGCCCATGTCTGGTAGTTATAGAGCAATTGGAAGGGTTACGTGCAGAATTCTGGTAAAGTAAGTGTGAGCAGCGTCTAAGTGGGGGCTGCCAATAGGGGTGCATGTTTTCAATACCCTTTAGCCTAAAAATGGGGTAGGGGGGGGACAGCTGCGGGTACTAGGACAGTAGGCTGGTGGAGGAATCTTACCTTTATTTTCTGCCTTTGGAAGACTGGCTTGCTAGTGAAATTGCATGAAAGCTTCAACTCTACACCATTTCTCCTTCTCCTCCACATTCTTATAACTCCATCACACTTCAGCCTTCCAAGCCAAAAGTTTGAGGCCTGATAATACACTCAAGCATGAAGATTTTTGGGTGGGGAGGTGGATTCTAAGGGAGTTTATCGAAATCAGTGTAGCCGTCCTTTGAAGAATCAGTAAGAGCTGTATTTTGACTTGCATGCTTTGTAAACTGACCAAACAAAAGTTAGATTCTCTGTGAAGTCCTGGTAGAAGACTAGATGGAGACAGGCAGCCACTAAGTACCCTGGCCTGTGCTAGTCTGGACTTTGGAATCTGGAAATGGATTTGCCTTTCATTGCTTGTTCTCTTTAAATAAGAAAGCTGTTGTGAGATTTTTGCTTAAATTGGCATCTTTCTGTTTAACTCCTGAAGTTTGCAGTTGCATCCAAGGGAGTCTTGGACAACTACAGGGTTTCTTTGGAAAATGCATCTGATTATTATATGAGACTTTATGTTTTTGGAGAGTCATGTTCACTTTGGTGTTTCTTATGTGGAAGCTAAGCAAATAAGGGCTTATTTATTTTAAAAACAAAAACAAAACTAAGCAAAAAAACCCCAAACTTGGAAATTCCAAACAAAATACCCCTCTTGATTCAGGTGGTGCTCAATTGCCAAAGATGTGTTATCTCTTAATGTGTGCCCATCCTGTGGAAGAAAAAAGTCATGTAATTAGGCGTTACATGCATAGGGCCGTGCTGTGGGCAGTGTACTTAATAATTAATTTGGCTCAGAAAAGAAAGCAGAGGAAGGAAGGTAAGAGTCTTGCCCCATCAGCCTCTGATTGAATCACAGCAGTGTAAATCCAGAGTAACTCAGTCAGGCAGCGAGCAGTCTGACTGCATGCCACCAACGTAAGGTAAATAATTTATCCTTAAGTATGTTTATTGGTTGATTTGCAGTGAGTGAGTGAGGCAGGAATACTTGGCCTTGCTGTTGCATGAGCAATTCATAAAAACAAAATTATCGGCTAATTTAGTTCATTTAAATACTGCTTCTCCACATAGAGGAAAATTATCTTTGCATTTTGGCTCACACACAGCAATTCCACGTGTATTTATTCTGTCCTGATATACTTCTGTAATGTGAATGTTTCATGCTACTGGGGGCTTGCCTCTGAGCTTCCCTAGTGATTAAGATAGACCCTTCAGAAATAATATTGTTTCATTAATTAGACCACTGACAGACCATAGCAGAAACAGGAGTGGAACAGTTTGCAGGCAGCTGCATGAGAAACCTACAGTGGTTGCACTCTCTGCCAGATATATTCTGAGCCTAGTTTTTACCTACCACTTTTGCCATACTTGTTTAGGGATAGATGTATCTTCTGCTTCAGAAAATACTGTTTTGCTAATTTCTATAGGTTTTGAATAGCGTTTTTGGAAGTGTAACAAACTTTGTCCACTAGTGCTATTACACAGAGGAATGTAAGGCTTAGAAAGGAAAGTGCTTCTTCAGTCAGGTGTTCCCAAAGAGATCACTCCTCTGTGTTCAGGAGACTCTCTTTTGGTGTCTAACTGGTCCTCTGAATGCATGGAGAGTTGAGATGGAGCAGTGGGCATTTGGCTGGGGACAGAGTCCTACCGCTTCTTGTCCCAAAGATGGGAAGGAATTGGGCAATAGAGCGGTGACATGATCTCACTTGGAAATAGGGTATTTCAGGAGCAGGGGAATCAGGTAATTTTCCTACTGCTTAGTCTCATTGGAGGAGAGCAGGAATACTGAGTGATGTTTCTGTGTTTCTTTCAAGAGTGGGGCTGGGGTGGGCAGCAGGAAGTTAGGAGCCCTAAGTTTGATTCTTGGTCTGCTGTGGCTGTCTGTTATCTTGGGCAAGTCTGTTTTCCTCTCTCTGCCTGTCTTTCTTCCTGTGTAACATAATGCTAATGTCCCTTTGCTGCATCTGGGTTCTTAGTGTTGAGCTGGGGTGGAGGGACAGGCAACATCCAAAATTTTCACTGCCTGTGGGGTCAGACTGTCTGTGATGGTGAAAACCAGTTTTCATCTGTATTTGCCTGGTTGCAGATGCACAGACTTCATTTATGCCATGTACTTGGGTGGATGATAATTGGAAAAATTTGGCTGTGTTCTGGGTTTCTAGTCAGTCCTGTTTTTTGCATGGAGGACTACTGGGCAAGAGGCATTTCAGATGGACCCAAGCCCACGGGAATAACAGGCACCTTTTTCCCCTGAAAATAATTTTTTTATTTGGGCAGATAGCTCAAAAGGGGGGAGAAGTTGCTCAAGAAAGACGGGGGAGATTAAGGAACTGTCACAGCATTAGACTGAGTCAGTTCCATGTTGTAGTCTTTTTGGGTTTAATGGGTTTTTTGTGTGTGTGTGTGTCTGTCTGTCTTCCTTATCCTCCAATCCTCTTCCCTTCCCCCTTCCTCCTGCCCCCTGTGCCCAGCTAGGATGGAAGAATCTCATTTCAACTCCTCCCCGTACTTCTGGCCAGCAGTGCCCACCGTCTCGGGACAGGTAAGATCTTCCAACCTGTTACGTTGGTCTTGCTTCCTGTTAGAAGTTTATGCATGATGAGTGTTCCTGTTGCATTTCTTGCTCAGCCGAATGCTGGGCAAAGCTGTGCCAGGGTATGCTAAAACCTGTCCTTCCCCCCGTTTAGATTGAGAACACCATGTTTATTAACAAGATGAAGGAGCAGCTACTGCCCACAGAGAAGGGCTGCAGCCTGGCTCCCCCCCACTACCCTGCCTTGCTGACAGTCCCCACCTCTGTGGCCCTGCCCACTGGTATCTCCATGGACTCAGACACCAAGCCGGAGCAGCTGACGCCACACAGCCAAGCCCCTGTGACTCAGAACATCACCGTGGTACCAGTGCAGTCTGCTGGGCTCATGACAGCAGGTAGGGCACTCCAAAGGCTTTGGCAATGTACAAAGGGGACTCTGGGATGGGGAAACATGAGGTCCTGGAGAATCCTTATTGGCCTGTAGATTATTCCCAGCCTTACTGATGGTGTGGGCTGCCTTGGCATGGTTTCATGGTGAATCTCTAGGCACTCGTACATCCACCCTCTTTATGGAAGTTTGACTTCCAGCAGTGGAGACTGGGAATGCCTTGGGAGGGAAAGCACGCCTTCTCTTTGTGTTGTAGTCACGAGTAGGTGCTTCTGTGGGATAAGGAGATTGGGCATAATTGGAGATGTAATAACTGACTTCCTCCACCTTCCTTTGTTTGCAGGTCCTGGTCTGGTGATAACTTCCCCGTCAGGTTCTCTGGTGACCACAGCCGCCTCTGCCCAAACCTTTCCCATCTCAGCTCCCATGATTGTCTCTGCGCTACCCCCTGGCTCCCAGGCAGCCCTGCAGGTGGTTCCAGACCTGTCCAAGAAAGGGACAACCACCCTCACTGAAGGTGGTGGGGGTGGCGGGGGTGGGGGAGTTGCCCCCAAACCACCCCGGGGCCGGAAGAAGAAACGATTGCAGGAGTCGGGGCTGCCAGAGATGAGCGACCCCTTTGTGCTGACAAACGAGGATGATGAGGACCAGCACAAGGATGGCAAGACATACAGGTGGGGAGTGGGGTTAAACCTTGATCATAACATTGCATGGGGATGGGCGTGTATTTAACCCTTCAGAGGGTTACATGGGGAGGAAGAGATCTCTGCCTTGTTCCTAGAGAGTCCTTGAGTGTAGAATCTTTGAGCTGCAGAAAGAATTGAGTTTTCTTTCTGCTCAGGAATATTTACAAGCTGATGGGTTGACCCAAAACTAAGGATTTCCTTTCAGTGGACAGTCTTGATTTCCTGAATATATGGTTGTTAATGTTACTAGGTTAGTTAATGACCGGGATGTTATGGAGGCTTAACTATATCCTTGATGGCACAGCCAGCTAGTATGGCTGGTGTACTGCAGGGTACAGTGCTGTGTGGTGCAGCTGGAGCACTTTTGGTGTAGCTGAAAGCCCTGGGGTACTTGGGTGCTCCTCAGTTAGGACTCCAGTCTGTCCAGTGTAAAGACTACAAACTGGAGACACACAGAGCAGGAAGTGAACTGTGGTGGTAGTGTCTGCTCCTGTGTGTATTTGCCCCATGTGATCTCCTCCTATTTCAGCACTCCAAACAAAACAAGGGAAAAAATGTATTTCTGAATGAAATATAGGGTGTTTCTGAGCCCTAAGTATGTCAGGTAAGAGGGAGGAGAGTTCTGAGCCCTGAGGTTGGGTTTCTGAGCTTGGAGGGATGTGGCTTGAGTTTACGAGTGATGGGGAGGGGAGAGATAAGCTAGGAGGGAATGAATACTTGAACCAGAGGATAAGCAGTTGTGGGTGTTCTAGAAAAGGTGGGAATGAGACAGAGCAGAAAGTGGTAGGGAGTAAATGTGATTGTCTGTCTTAAGTGGGAAGAAGGAGCACTTAGGGGTGATTCAATGATAGGTGTTTCTGAGGATGATTAAGATAAATAAGAGGTGGAGTAGTAGCCAGATTGAAAAAAAAAAAATAGAAGATGGTCCCTAGGTCTTCTCACTTCCCTACAATGTGCCCAGGATCCCATCTCAAACAGTTTTCCTTTTATCATCCTAGATGCTCTTTGTTTTGGTACAGATTTAGTTATCTTTCTGGAATTAAGCCATGGAATATGAAGGCATCTACACAGAATCTGTGCACCCACCTCAGGCATTTTTTCACTTTTAACGATAGCATTTTTTAAATGTTTACATTTTTTAATCAACATAGTCAAATGGGTACAAAACTGGAGCTTGGATCAGCCTTTTTATCATAGCCAATGTCCCACTTCTTCCACTTTGAAAGTATAATCAGCGTATGGTGAGGAAGGGTGGGAGTGTTAGGTAGCTTGCTATTTGTAATCCCACCATTTATTTTGGGCCATAGCCACAGTTCCACACTACTCAAGATGCTTACAGTCTGGGTTGCTAATTAGGTTGTTAAATATGTATTTACAGGGGACACAATTGGCAGTGAACACTAGAATTAAAGCTGAACCAGGGCTTTAATTATAGCTCCTTGTTTACTTGTAAGTTTGGAAAAAAAATGCCCAAGACCAGGTGGAGTGACTCAGCAGAAACTTTATGAACACGCATAGTCTGTGTAACAGCTCATGAAAAAGGCTTTACAGGGAAAAAACAGATGAGTATATATGTGGGAACTTGTAATTTCTTTACGTTTAAGATATCTTTACGTTTAGTCTGAGTGTGGTACCTCTTCCTCCAGCCTCCATCCCAAGCAGGCCTTCCTCTGAGCAGTGCTGAAGTGTGAGAGAGCTAAATTGAGATTTATTGAAGACCACCAAGGAGTACTTCTGCCCTCCTTGAGATCTGCTCTTTGGGTGATGCATTCCATGTGCAAGTTTGGAACTAAAAATGATTGTTGGAAAAATAAAGGAAAGCGCTACCTTCTCTTGGAGCTGTGGGAGAGAAAACCTTTGTGAAACATAGTAAAATTGTTTCTCTGTAATAAGCATATGAATAGACTCACGAGTTAAAACCTTGAGGAATGCTGGGATCCTTCTGTATTCTAGAGGATGATTTCTGTAGTTCCCGTCACTACAGTATGCAGACATATGCTAGCTAAATTAAGACTCTGGGTGAGGTTCATCTACTCCTCTCTCAGGCTGGAGGAGGAGTTGGTTGTGGGATTCATGACTAGGTTTGTGTGATTTCACTGGTTCCCATGATGAGACACTGAGAATAATCTACTCAGATTCCTGGAAGGAGTTGTACTATATTGATCAGTGTGATTTTTTTTAAAAAAAATACCCAATTCCTAAAGCCTGGGATTATTTTGTCAAATTTAATTATTTTTTTAAGCTTTCTTTTTGAGCTCTGTGAACTCTCTTGTCTTGAGTGTCTGGGCAGGTGGCTAATATTTGTAATTCCTGACTCCTAGTGTGGTCTTGAAGACAGAGTAAGGCCTTGAATGAGAAGCATAGCCAGACAGATGTGGAAGGAGTTGGAGCACAAACCTTGATATATATATTGCAGCTCATCCCATTCTCTACTAAAGGCAGAGATGCCTGCTCCAGCAAATGGCAGCTGTTTTGCTGCTGTATCATCTCTAGAAGTGAATTAGTAGGCTGCTGTGAAAGCGGTGCAAGAATCTTTATGACTAGGTTTTTATTTGTAAGAAAAGGTGTGAGGCTTTTGCGAATGATGGCAATACTCGCAAATCTTTTACGCCTGTCCTTAGGGTTAGTCTGGCCTTGGTGCTCTTGTGTTGTACTACGGGAAGAATGCTTGCACCTGCAGGGGACAGCATCTAACCCAGTCCCGTAAAGCATGTTCCTTCATGAGTAATGTCACTTCAGTCTTGTCTGGATTCATCGTCAGCTCTTTGTTAATCTTCCCTGACATCTTTGTAGAATTCGCGTTTTCTTTGGAAAATGAGATCAGCATCAAGAGTCTTTCTAGAAAGATGCTGGCACTGTGAAGCACATGGCTTCTTCCCAATGCTTTAAAAGGTGCTGAGGAAAAAGTAGTAAACAGGTCCTGGATACAGTAGGATTGCTTTTTAGTCCTGGTGTGGTGCCTGTCCCTGTGCACTTTTAGAAGCCTATGGTGTGATGTGATCAGTGGACAAGACTGACGAAGTGGTTCAGCCGCTCTGGATCAGATATCAATTCTCCCTCTCTCTTGACAGTTCTCTAAGTAGTTTCTTTTCAAGAGGAAGAGAGCTTTCTATAGGCATTGCTAGGTTCTGGGATTAAGTAAAATCTAGGATGAATACCAGTTCATAGTCTGGAATGGTTTTGCAAGCTGTGCTCTGGAGCCTCGCATACCAACAGAAAGGTTGTAGGCTTGAGAAGGGCCTCACTGTCATCGTGTAATCAACAAGCTCTGTCTTCTCCACTTTTAGTTTTGAGTTTTCCTTACTTTCACTGGAGAATAGCAGGGAGTTGGGGAGACAATAAGCATCTGAAGGACATAGGAAACTTTTGAGATGAGTGCAAGGTGGAAAAATGTACAGAAGCCGTAGTAAACTGAGCTGTAGAAGGTGATGAAGCTGGATGGAGACCCTCATTAGGGAGCAAATTATGTACACAAGGGGAACCAGTGGTTTGAATACAGCAGGTGGGCATCTTCTCAGACATGTCTTGTTTTAAGCCTCTCTTTTCTGCCCTGTACTGAATTTAGCATTGCAGTTTGGTGAACTTCCCATAGTTTTGAATCGATTTGAAATGCGGTGGCTATGGGTTTTGTAAGCCACGTATGTCTGTGAAAATATTGTTGAATTTGGCCAGTTTTAAGCTTGGAAAAAAATCTGTTAAGCATGCTCTGAGATGATTTGTAGTTTGGTGGTTGAAATATGTGAAGGTTGTATTCTCTTTGCTGTTTCTTGAGGCTTGCATGACTCCAGGCATTGAGCAGACAGTCCATCTGCTCAGAGGAGACAAATACACCCAAACTTCTCTCCGTTTCTCTGTGAGGCTGGACTATATATCTACTCTCTCTGCAGCTCTCCGCATCTTCTAGAGTTGCATTGAAGGACCAAGCATGCTTTTCCCTCAGGCACAGCTGCTCATCCTTCTGTTTCAGAAGGAGTCTTTAGTGCCCAGTGTGGATAGTAATCTCCCCCTCTGATGTGCACAAAGGCGAGGTGTGAGAAGACCCTGCTTGGTTCAGATGTGGTAGGGATGAGAATGAGATATGCGCAGGGATTGGAGCTGTTTGTGTTGAGGAAATCTGGAAACTTGGTAGAGATGGGAATCAGAAAGGAGGAGAGAAAAGACAAGAGCCTACCAACTAGGGAATGCAGCAGAGGATGTGATGGGGAGCTTCTTTGCAAGGGAGAGATGGGAGAGCTAGCACAGGAATAAGCTATAAATGGCCAAGACTAAGGGATGATGGGAAGAACCAGACCTGCTAGGTGCTGGAAAATGAGATACCTTTAACTGGCAGAACAGAAAGGGACAAGAGTGTGGGATATGGACAGACAAATAGAAGCATGAGGGAGAGGAGATAAATATTAGGTAATTGAAGGAATGAAATAGGGAAGAGCCTCTGCAGTAGAGGATCAAGAGGCTGGGGCATGTGGGTAAAGAGCTTGGATCTGGGCCTTGCTGCAGGAGAGGGGATTGCTCTGGGCTAGAAGGCTAAGGGCAAAGGGGGAATTAAGTTTGAAGTGTCAGGCAGAAAGTTTAACCACATTCCCTCCAAAGCCTGGAAATACTAAAGCCAGTGTTTCTAAATTTTGCCGTGTCTTTGATGTCAGCACAAGAATGTGACCTCCTCTGGCAAAGAACCTCATCTCCCTCTTAGGCTAGAAAAAGGTGACAAAGTATTGTTACTGTCATTTATCATCTTAGCTGCAGTGGCAGAGGTCTGTGCAATGGATTTTAAGATTGCTGATGACCAACGTGGGTGTCAGCATGATGCTACACGTTGGAATTTCTGTTTGCTTTTTTTAACAAGTAGTTCCGTGAGCAGCGGAACTAATGATGCCTGGTTTCCAGCGGCTCTCTCCTGTGTGGATTCTCTGATGTCTAATCAAGGGTGAGCTTATTAGCCTTTCCCTCGGCAGAGGACTCCATGAGAGTCTCTCTTCTTTCTTCAGCTGCATATTTTTGAGACTTGTATTGACTTTTAAGATCCTTACCCCTTTTCCCGATTGGTTGGAATTGGCTTATGATCTCAGAACTCTAAGGAGGAGAGTTGCACATGCACATTTATGTATACACATGCAGTTTGTACACATAATCCTTGCTTTGTATATAAATGCAGTGCTTGGAGGTTAGAAAATGACAATTAGACTGGCCACGTGCCTCAGGGCATAATGGGGTAAAATCTTGTGTTATGCTAAGTTCTCTCTCTTCTGCTGAGATATTGTAACTGTGTGTGTGTGTGCACATACGTGCTTTCCCTTGGCAGCTCCTCATAGTGCCAAACAGAAGGAATTGACAGGAGAAGTTCTGCAGTCACAAATTCTAATTTTGGCATGTTACTTGTCAATGGAATGAGTGTGTGCAAGGAAATGAGGGGGACAGTTACAATTTCAGCTGGGGAGAGCAGGAACTTCAAAACTATTTTTTGCGCCTCTTATCTGATGACACCTTTATTTAGCCCTATTGAGTCAATGCACTTTGAGACCATCCTTGATTAGTTATTGGTACATGATCGCCTGTCAGAGTCCTGCATGTTTGCTCAACCTGAAAGGAATGTTCTGTTAAAAGAAAATGAAATTCATTGACATGGGATTGTGGAATTGAGGAGGATGATCTGGGGAAGGCATTTGCTAGTATGAAGAACTGTTGATTACATTTGCCTCTGCTGCAGATTGCTGTGGTACCATACAGCCCTATAGATAATCTTGCCTTGAAGTTTGTGCAAGTATGAGTTAGGTCGAATCTTCAGTGGATTTGCATTTTTCTCAGGCTACAAATGACCATAGAGAGTTATCCTGAAATAATTAACATTTGGTGTTCCCAAAACCATAATCTCAAGTATCATTGAATAGTCCTCTGTTACAGGTCAGACTCTGTTTTGCTTTGCAGAAGTGTTTCATCTCATAGCAGTAACATAGAAATCTATAGGAGCAGAGATATGAATGTATAGAATGAGAATTTTCCTTTAAAGGAAAAAAAGCGGTCACAGATATCAGTTTGGCCACTTGGAGTTAGTGGGGTTGTCTCTCTTACTGTGTTTCACTCTGTGTTTTGTGATTCCCTTCCCTTACAAAAAAAAACAAACCAGGGACATTGTGGGGATAGATGAATGCTTATGGAGCACTGCTATTTCTGTGGTGGGTACAAGAGATGTGTGATTCTGCTTCATGAGGCTGGAACTGCATGTGGTCGATGAGGCTGAAGGCTGTCCAGAGTGGTGACAGAAAAAACTGAATGCTTGTTTAAGTGTCTGTCTGTGCAACACCGTAAGAGTGCAGTTCTGTGGAAACAGTCAATAAGGCTGTGTCAGAACGCACCTGCATTGCAGAGCCAAATTATGGTGACATAGATGACCTTAATCCTGGTGTTTCCAAATTTCCTAGTGCTTTCTGATGGGCCTTTTGTATTCTTTTAATTTTAGCTCTTGCCTGTTATCACTATACTAGGAAGTACCTTACTCTGTTTCATTGTTTTGTTGGTCTTTTATGCTAATGGTGACTGATTTCAAAAACTGTCAGACGGTGTCTTAGGCCTGATGTTCAATGATTTGGAGGTCAACAGAAAGTCATGGCTGATAACTTAAAGATAAAAGCAATGCTGATGGATAGCTGTTAAAAAAGGGGATCTTTCTGTGGTTGTTAATCTAGAATTGTTCAGACAAAATATATTTTAATACAGTCCTATGGAAGACTTAGCTTTTTGGGACAATGTCACGTCTCCAGCAGCCAGGGATTGAGGTGCAGGTGTTTAGACACAATGGAAAACATTATCAGACAGAAGTGTCCTGTTGAACTATTGAATGTCTCTGATCTAAAGATAAGAAATATGGAGAATAGTATCCTGGAAAGCAATGACTGTGAAAAAGACTTTTAGGAATTAAGGGACATCATAAAAGCTCCCAGTGCGAGACTTTGACAGGAAAGGTTAAGGTGCAACTGTTGAAAGCATAAATGATAGAGTCATTAAAAGAAGACAGACAACTTGTGAAGTATGCTGAAATACCACAAAATTCTGGGTCAGGTATTTGTAAGGTCATTTGGAAAAATGGACAAAATGCAGGCATGCTCTCAAATCTGAGAACTGGGAAAGTGCCATATGATGAGAGCATTTAAAACTCCTCTCTGCCGTGCCAGTATATGAGAGTGTGCTTTTCTGCAGCCTTATCAAGCCACCAGGTGACTTGAAGGACTGTGGAAATAAGTTGATCAAGATCTCTGAGCATGGTTGGTAGATTTGTTCCACACACCAGTAGTGTAAATAGTTCAGTGGAAGCACAGTGTTGGCTTTTGAATAGGAGCTGATGCTGCGTGTGCCAGTGTGGAAGCAGAGGTACAATTCCTGTGCCTTCATTTGGCTTCTTCATACTCGCTGGCTTTTTTTACCCAAGTGTACCTCTGTATCTTGGATGTTATTTTTGTCTCCTTTCCCTGCCTCTTACAAAATACTAACAAGAAAGTGTTTAACTTCAGCTTAAAAAAAAAATTGGGCGAATGTGAGGGTCAGGTTAGCATTTATCATGAACTGTGCATCCATTATTATGGTACGCTTGCATTAGTTACTTCATTAACTCCGCATTGCAAAGGCAGGACATTTCTTTCCTTGCTAAATGAGCTGCTGACTCTGACAGCCTAAACTTACTCTTATCATCTAGTCTACCTTCAGACCTTCCTGTTCTGATTTTTTTTTTTTTTTTAACTAATGGTCTAACTTGTATTTGTAGCCTAACAGAAGCAGCAAGGACTCAATTAACTTGTAAGACTACTCTCAGTAAGTATGAGAAGTTTGAATTCTCAGAGCCATGTAAAAGCTTACATAGTTTTCACAACTGTGATACTGATTAATTAAGCACTTGATTGAAAAAGGCTTTTAATCCATGTTAGGCAAATTTTACTATGAGCTGGTATTTCAGATGGTATTTTATCTCCTAACAGCATCTGATGAATGAGGCGGAACATTCCATGAAAAGTGGAAAAGAATACAGCACTGTGTGCCACAGAGTTGTAGTCTAGTTGCTATAAGCATCATTTTGTTTATGACTCATTGTGATGATTTTCATATGGGAGTAGAACTAGAATTGTACATCTACCTTTTACTGGCATTTCATGATTTTTGAGAGTGTCTCCATCTAACATGAACATTTTCTGAATGTCTTTATTTCCTATAAAAAGAAGGCATTGTAAACATTGGAAAGGGTTACTTTTGATCTCTGGCATATGGCTGAGTGCTAATTTAACTGGTGATATGAACCTCTGTGTTATTAAGGGTATTTTCTCCAAGGCTGTCTGAATTTGCAGAGCCATAACAAGCAGCTGCAGGGGATGTTGTGTCACACCGTCAGTGGGAATGCTGCAGTCATTTCTGTTACTTGCTGTCAGAAAGAATACAGCCAAAGGAGGGGTAGTTTAGAAGCACAGTGGGGAGACTATTAAAAATAGATATTAAACAGAGGGGGGGTAGAAATCAATTATTTCATATAGTGTTTCATTCATGCTTAGCAAGGAGCACTCCCTACTTTTTCTCTCCCCGGCCAGAATTTCACTGAAGTAGAATACTGATATGCTGCTAGTGTCAGATGGGATGTTCTTATTATCTGTATAGATTTAACATTTTTTTGAATCCGTATTTGCCCACTAGAGGGCTGATTGCATCTTCCCCTTTAATATTTGATGTTGTCTGAGGCAGAATGTGAAGCCCTTAATTAAATGGATCATTTGTTCCCTTGAAAAAGCCTGATACCGCACTATATAAAATTCTGAAATGCAGCTTTCTGTTATATTTCAGGGCTTTTTTTAACTCATAAGGCTCATTAATTTGTTAGTGCTGCATAACGTTCTTGCTCTCTCAGGGTTGATGCTAATTAGATGATTAGAAAATGAGTCCTTGCAAGGTTTTCATTCTAGATGTTGTTTGAAAAACAATATCAGAATGTCTATAGCTGCTAAATTCAGACAACACGGGTGGGTGGGTTGGTTGGTTGGTTGGTTTGGGGTTTTTGTTTTGATTTGGGGGGTTTTGGAGGGGTTGGGGTTTTGGGGGGTTTTGTTACTGTTGTTGAGGCCTGTTTTTGCTAACGATCAGGTTTATCATTGTTACACAAGTGCTGGTGACGTTTTGAAACAACTTCTTTGTAATTTTATTTTGAAAATAGAAAAGGACAATGCAGTCTGTTTCTCTTCATTAAAGTTTATTTTAGAGAATTTCTGGCCTGAAGGCAGATACCTGGCAAAGCAAGTAAGTAAAGGAAAGGGTGCACAGAAGTTATGGAAGATAAAGTAGATGGCTTTATGGCACTATAGATTTCATGCATGGGACTGCTTAGACTTGATGGCATGGTAAAGTTCATTAATTTTTCAGAACAGAATAGACTATGTAAAATATAGAGTCCTGTGTACAACACAGAAAAGATTAGTGCCCAGCATTCCCTTTAAACCAGAGCAAAACGCTTAGAAGGGTATTTCTCTCAGAAAGGTAGCTGGATTCTCAGAATATTGATTGTAGGGGTCAAGTGATTGTGACCATATTGTAGCCTCTGAGAGTTGTTCCAAAGATGCATTATTCTCACAGTTGGTAAAGGCCTGTTTCCTCTTTTTTTTTTTTTCACTTCTAGTGTCAGTTGTTGTTTCTCATTGTGTCTTTTTTTTGTTCATAAAATAAGCCCCTAGTAGTTGATATTTTTCTCCCTATGTAGATTTATTTGGATATTGACCAAGTTAACTTTTAAGCTTTACTCCAAACCTAGATCGACTGGAGTCAGTGAATCTTTCCTGCAAAGCCAACTTTCCACATGCCATCATTCTTTAAGTTTGCTGAGCCTGTGTGAGTTTTTCAGTAATTGTTGAGGACATGAGCTTCAGAATTAGATGTGCTGTTGGCAAGAACAGTTGCTCCCCTCCTGTATACAGAATGATGCCTGCTATTCCCCTTTGTTTTGGTGAGCCGTATTAGCACAGCATCGCTCTGGGAGCTTGTTCTCAATTGAACAGTTCCTTATCGGAGGGCCGACGTTGTGGAACGGGGTTCAGTTGAGAGTAATGGAAGTCAGCATCTGCTGAGAAGGAGCTTGCTAAAAGTCAAACATGGGATTATGCTGTAATTGCTTGCATTAGCAGGGAACTGAACTTGGCAGCTCAAAGGTATTTTTCAGTTCAGTGTTCACCTCAAAGTTATTTCTAGTGTTGGTGCTTTCAAGGTTACACAGTTCTCATCCTGGAGGTATGACTTGACTACTGCAAAATACATATGCTGTATTCAAGTCTAGTATTTTGGGAAGTGTGGACCGTACTGTGCGACTTGAGATAGTTTGGTTTATAAAGCAAGAGCTACTTTTTAAAAAAAGATGATGCTGCTATTCCATTTACTCCTTATGTCTTTAATAGATGTAGGGATAAACAGCCAAATTGCAGCTGTTTGTTGATTCCAGAAGGGATTGAGGTGTGTGTGTGAGGAAGGATTTATGTAAGGATGTACTTAGTTTGCATGTTCTGTTAGGGCTTGCAATTAAAATGGATTAAGAGAAAGATGAAGGTAGGACACGTGGGAACAACTGTTAGAGATGATAATGAATGTAAAAGAGCAAAGGTGGAGAGGAGGGAAATGTTACGACAGGTGTGTGTTAGAGTGCTTGCTAGGGAGGCATGGCTTCCAGCTAAATGGCTTGGAATCAAGCTGTGGCTTGGAAGGGCCTGTGGAAGTTAGGGTAGGAGCTGCATAAATACTGCTTACATGACATACGCTAATCAGACTGCACACCTCATAAAGCTTCTGGCTCCAACAGAGTCACAACAGTGGATGTAATGAGGTATCCTCCTGAGAGGAGATGGATATGGGGAAGAGCAGGATTGGCTCTCTGTGGCTTGTAATACCTGCAGAGACTTCTGTTGCTGAGCAGTTTTGTAAACACTATAAAACTCACGGAAATTCCCAGACAAAATCACTGTGAAGGTTGAATTCATGTTAACCAGACTTCCTCTGGATGCTATTTCTTCTCTCAAATGTGACCCTGGAAGTTACATGTGGAGGTTCAATTTTGTCTTTAACACAAATGAAGAACCTAAATTCAGACAAACCTTAACTCTGCCCCGTGGTTGACACACATTTGGGGGGCGTGGGGGAAATAAGTTCAATAACTTGGATGCAGCTTCTATCTCTGTCAAATTATCAACCACAAAAGCTTTTACTGTCTTGAATTGTAAAACAGTTGAAGCTTCTCTTAACAGCCTGGTGTCGTGGTGGAGGAACAGTTTTTAACAGCAGCATCCATAGCAGAGTGATGCCAACTGCTTCTTCTTGTTCAAAGAGTGTGTGTGTTAACAGATACATTTCTGATCATTATGGGAACAGATGGATCCAAACGCCCAGACAAAACATTTTGCATCACATCAGTAAAACTGAAATGATGAAAGCCCACTAGACCAATGAAATACCACATTTGATATCCAGAGTATCTTTGTGAGACCCATTAGGAAAGCAGCACTGCTGTTATTCTCAGCATTTTGTATCCTAAATATTTGAGTGTCTTCTCCAAAAATGGGAACAGAGTAAAGTGGATTTGGCCATAACGGCTCTCACAGACTTCACAGTACATGGAATTAACTTCTAGTATGAATTGTAACCTGGGATTTCCAGGTTTTCCAAGGTTTTTTTTGACTGAAATAAATCATAGATAACAAAGTGGGGGTTTTGTCTGGGAATTATTCCTGTCCCCTTAGGATTGCTGTTGGAAAATTTCCAAAGTGCTGCCCTGTCTCTCTTGCAAGCCAGTTGGTTTCTTCCAAAGCCTTTACTTGTCTGGCTGTGAAGTAGTGTTTGGTCTGTTACACCAGTTCCCAGCATAAATTTGTCCCCCTGGGACTGGAGCACTTGCAGCCAAGCAGTGTCCCAAGTGAAACCTCCCCTGTACCACACAGTGGGAAAATGCCCCTTCTTCACTCAGTGTGGAAGATCACATCCAGTTAGAGTTGATCCATATTGGGGCTTACCCCTACGTGACACTGTCTCTTCCCCTCGCCCCGGTCCCAGGTGCCGGATGTGTTCGCTGACCTTCTACTCCAAGTCGGAGATGCAGATCCACTCCAAGTCCCATACGGAGACAAAGCCACACAAGTGTCCTCACTGCTCCAAGAGCTTCGCCAACAGCTCCTACCTGGCCCAGCACATTCGCATCCACTCAGGGGCCAAGCCCTACACGTGCAGCTACTGCCAGAAGGCCTTCCGCCAGCTCTCCCACCTGCAGCAGCACACACGGTAAGGGCCAGAGGAGGCTGGGGCCCTCCGCACTGCATGTTGCCGTCATCCCAGCATGCTGTGAGCACCCTCAACGGGCGACTGCTTGGGGAGACCTGGCTGGTTTTCACAGGCTGGTCAGGTCTCGTGCACATCAGACCGACACGAGACTTGTCCCTCGCTGTGAGGGACTGGGTGCGCTCAGGTTAGCGCTGCTCAGCCAGAGAGGCGTCGGCAGTGGAGTGATGCTTTCTGGCAGGAAGTAGGGCTGGTTGTGTCAGTGTCAGAGTAGAGTGGGCATAGGAGGACTGTTCCCTGTCACCCCAGTGTAGTTCTGCCAAACTTCTCAAGTCCAGGCTTGCAGCCCCCCTGCTATTTCAGCCATAGGCTTCCCACACACAGGTCTGCCAATGCCCCTCAGTCCAAGCTCTATAGTTCCTCTCTCTGGATCCTCCCCCGGTGCGGACAGACCATGGTCTCTTGAATCAAAGGGGAGCACATTTGAGACCAAGAGACCAAAACATGCTGTGTTCGGAGTTCCTTCATGTAGCAGATAGCGTGGTGCTGTCCCACCCCCTTTGTGCCCTCATTCCATCAGCACTAGCCAGATGGCGGTCATGTCCAACTGCTGCTGCTCCTCCTCCTCTTCGGCAGGATCCACTCCAAGCTCCACACGGCGATTGTCAAGCCGCACAAGTGTCCTCACTGCTCCAAGAGCTTCGCCAACAGCTCCTACCTGGCCCAGCACATTCGCATCCACTCAGGGGCCAAGCCCTACACGTGCAGCTACTGCCAGAAGGCCTTCCGCCAGCTCTCCCACCTGCAGCAGCACACACGGTAAGGGCCAGAGGAGGCTGGGGGCCTGGCCCTGGTCCCCCCGCGCTGCCGGCATGCACCTCTGGAGCACGCGCGCCAAGCATGCGGGGGGCGGGCGGGGAATGCGGCCGGCTGCACCCCCAGGAGGAGGTGACCCACCAGAGTGGACGGAGTGGAGGCTGCGCAGGAGACACTGACCACGTCAGGGCTGAGGTGGGCACGTGCTGTCCCTGGGGATCCTTGGTCTTGCACCGCGGGCGGCACAGAGAGAGAGCGATAGAGAGAGAGGCATTGGCTGTAGGGGATCCTAGCCTGGCACCACGGGGGTTGGACTGAGTGTGTGGAAGCTGCTCCTGGCATTGCAGGGGGACAGGGACAGATTAACACTGTAGGTAAACTCAGCCTGTTACTTGAAAGGAAAAGTGTTGGAGTGTCTATCCTGAGAAGGAACAGAGCTGCTTTCTTGGTACTGTGGAAGCACGAGAACAGACTCCTTTTGGTCATTTGGGACTCCTGAGCTTGGAGCAGGGAGCCTGGACCTCCAGACCTCTTCCCAATACATTTTCTGGTAGCTCACATGCTGAGCTGTCCAGGCATTCATAAGCTCTTGCTCCTCAGTCCTAGTCACTGTCTGAAATCTGCTTGACTGCCTGTCTTCTCCAGCTTCTAACTGGACACGGGAACTGGGCAGAGCTCTCTTTGTCCAGCTAGAACAGCTTCTGGAGGCAACATCATCCTCTTCACAGCAGCAGGCCCTGGCAGTCTGCCCTGTCTGCCTGCTCACTGCCTCCCATTTGTGCTCTTCCTCCTCAACAGTATCCACACCGGGGACCGACCCTACAAATGTGCTCACCCTGGGTGTGAAAAGGCTTTCACCCAGCTTTCCAACTTGCAGGTAAGGGGCCGGGCATGTCCTGCTCATCAGCAGGGGTTGGCAAGGGTGCCTGTGATAGAGGAGATGGAAGAAATGGGCAGCTGGGAGGAGAGTAAAAGAATACAGAAAGCTATTGAAGCCTTGGGCAGGGAAGAGATTCCTGACTTGTGGCACTAGTGGCCCAAAGAAGTCGCATAAACAGTCGCATCCTGTAAAATGGTTGGCTTGAAAGCAGTGAGACCTTAGTGAAGTTTCTCCCATCTGTTTTGCAGTTTTCTAACTTAGCTGGGGCATGACTTTGCAAAATGCTACACTCAATAAAGTCTGGGTATCTGGATGGGGTTTTTGTTTGTTTTACAATAAAATGGAAGGCATAAGGGTAGGGATATAGGGAAGCAGAGGTGGTGTGTCCTGCTACTGTACCCTGGGGGAGGCGGACTGTAGAGTGTGCCAAATAGCAAAGAGCTGTAAACACCTGCAAGCAGTTAAAGCAAATCCTGCCCTGAAGGTATTAGATGCAGGGAGCAGACGTTTAGGGCAGCAGAAAAGGAGTGACCAGGAAAAAACAGAGTTGCATGGAAACTGAGAAGATGGGGGTTGTAGAGCATTAAGAATGTCTGCTCTTCAAATGCTTAGTGTGCCTGAGAAGAAAGGGCATGTGTAGGGAAGGTGTGGTGGGCTGGAGGGAGAAGTTCTGTCCCCTTCTCAGCAGCCGGGAGCTTGGGGCCTGGCTGGAAGGGGTTGTCCGAGGTAAAGCTGTCTCCAGTACTAATACTCACTTCCTTCCTCATGCTTGCTTTCTCTTTCCTCCCCACTGCTGCCACCCCCCAGTCCCACAGACGGCAGCACAACAAAGACAAACCTTTCAAGTGCCACAACTGCCACCGTGCGTACACGGATGCTGCCTCGTTGGAGGTACACCTCGCTACGCACACGGTGAAACACGCCAAGGTCTACACCTGCTCCATCTGCAGCCGGGCCTACACCTCGGTGAGTGTTTGCTGCCCTGGGGGTAGCAGAAAGTGGACAAACTTCCCAGGGAGCAGCTCCTCTAGATCCAACAGGAGCAGTCCCCTGAGTTGCCATGTCCGTTCCTGTTGGCTTTGGCTTTTCCGAGCATTATTCTCTCCTCTCACGTGGTTCTTCCCGTTGCAGGAGACGTACCTGATGAAGCACATGCGGAAACACAACATCCCTGACCCACAGCAGCAGGTGGTTCAGGCACAAGCCCAGGCCTCGCAGCAGCAGCAGCACTTCCAGCCGCAGGGCGGGGGGGCAGCAGGGGGCCCTTCTGGAGACACTAACCAACCCAACCCACCCCCCCAGTGCTCCTTTGACCTGACTCCTTACAAGACTTCAGAGCATCACAAGGACATCTGCCTCACTGTCAGCACCAGCGCCATCCAAGTGGAGCACCTCTCCAGCTCCTAGAGAGACCTCAACCAGGGAGCAGAACGCCTCTTGTGCATAGCCTGTGCCAGGGGCACCGCTTGTGCAGCGGCCCTCCTCGTGCAACAGTTTCCGGCCTCTCCTCCTGCAACAGCCTCTTCTGGCCGTGTAACCCTGTTCATGGCAGCCCCTTGAACAACAGCCTGTCTCAAGGGGGTGCTCCTTCTGTGCAACAGCCTAACTGGTAGGAGGATGCTTCCTTGTGCAAGAGCCCCTTTCCTGTGCTGGGATCACTTCCTCATGCAAGAGCCCCTCCTTTGAAACCCAAAGAAAGGCCCCTGTTTTGCCTTCTCTCTCACTGTAGGATGCATACGAAGCGGGGTTGTGTGTTGAGACACGCATGGTGGATGGGATAGAGAGACGGCCCTTGTATGTACAGGGGCTTGGACACGTGTTTTTAGCAGGCCACAGAAGAATGTGGCAGGGTTCACAGCTGAATGGGGTTCTTTGAGGATTGCCTTGAGTGTCTAAGAAAGAAATATCCATTCCTGTCCCTCCTGCTTGTGAAAGGGAGGAGGGGTCGCTCGTCCTGCCCCAAGGACTGGATGGGAGAAACCTTTTCCCCAGTGGAAGGTGAGACCAGTGGAGGGGGAGAGGTGAGGCATGTTCTCTGGGATGGACAGGTGCCTGTACTGCCCAAGGGCTGTGGAGTATTGCATTCTTTCTCCTCCCCTGGTGGAGAGCAATAGAGAGGAGTCTGTCTGAGCTGGCTGCTGCCTCTCTCTCCCAGCTGTCTGAGCAGCACGATGGCCCTGTAGGAATGTGGGTTCCTGCTCATTGCTCTTCCTGCCTGTTGTGGATGATATCCTAGCAGCTTGTACTCCTCCTCCTCTCCCTCCTGCTTTTCCCCCCACCTCCTCAGAAAAGCCTGCAGGCATCAACAACAAACCAAAAAGCAACTGGAGGGAGGGTAAGAGACTGCCAAAATAATCATCACCCTTCTCTCTACTCCCTTTCCTGAAAGCAGAATGACAGCAGTTCTGACACTCACATACCTGTCCTGCCCCCAGTTTCTCAAAGGGAAAGAGGAGGAGGAGGAGGGGGAGGAGGAATAGACCAGTCTTTTCAAGGAGCTGGCAGGAGGCAGGGAAAAGGCTAGCTTCTCCTGTTCATCTCCTGCCAGAGTGCTCTCCCAGGCTCCCTCTTGCCAAGACGGGCTGGACTCACATGGCAGTGGTGGCCTCTTCTGGACCCTGGTCATGGGAGAGAATCCCCAAAAGGTGGACAGTGGAGAGAAGGGGATGAAGATCCCCACAGAGAGACCAATCTAATGAGAAGGGGGAGCCAACAAGAATAAACTGAAGGCCCCTTGAATTTATATATATATATATATATAAATATCTATTCCCCACCCCTGGCCCGCTCTGTCCTTGCTGTAACTGTTTCTATCTCTGTGTTTATAAAACGCATTATCCTGGCGAATTTTTATTTTCAATCTTCGTTTGTTTTTCCCTTTCTCTTCGTCTTCAATTCTTCTTCCTCTTTTTTTTTTTTTAATTGGTCCACATGACTGCTAGTCTTGTGTGTTACTTGTTAGTTTCTTTGGATCATGGAGGCTGACTTGGAAGAGAATGAGAAGGCAAGGGAAAAAGCGTGTGTTGTTGGGTTTTAAAATCAGTCACCCACCCAAAGCCTATAGAATCCCAGACTTCTGTATGAACAACCAATAGGGGCTTCTATTTTTTTTTTTAACCACCCTGTATAGAAATAAATTGGTGTAAAAGCCTCCTTGAAGGTGCTGCTGCAAGCACCCTGCCCCTGTGACGTGTGTTCCTTCCCCCTGCACCCGACCCCTGCAGGAGGCTCTGGCTGCTGTGAGTCCCGAGGGGCTGTGCGGGCAGGCATGAGGGCGGCACATCCCTGCCTTTGGCACTGCGGTTTGCACAAGGAAAGCGAGGAGCTCTGCACCTGGGGAGCCTGTGGCAGAAACCTTTTTCTCTGCGTTGAGTCACGAGGGTTGGCTGCATATGGGTGCAGTGTTTGGTAGGTGCATAGGTTAGGCTAGAAGGAGCTGTCTGGTTTGACTCCTGCATTTCACAGGTGACATTTCAATCCATTTAGGCTGTACTGAGCTCCAAGAACTAATGTGTATTTGAACTGTGTTGACAAAATGCATTGGCTTGATTTTGAGGCACTGAGACACAAAATCCATGAGTAGCCTGCTGCATGGGCTTCGTGTTCTCACAGTTTAAATATTTAAGCCAGATTTCTCCTTGCTTTGCCTTCTGGTTACTAGTCCTGGAAACATCTATCCCTCTGATTCAGAGAGCCTGCATGGGACTTTCCCCCCTTCCCCCTGACTTGTATTTAAACACTCTAATGTCCCTTCTCAATCCACTTTTTGACAAGGTGAACAGATAAAACTCTGTAAATCTTCCACTCTAAGGGGTCTCCTCCAGCCCATGAATTATTCTTGTCTTTTCTTTCTACATCTTGTCAAATGTTTCAGTATCTTATAAAAATGCTCATTTTGGAATTGAGTGTTGAAGCCCCAGTGCCATGGACAAGGTCCCCCTGGCCCTTTGCCTTAAGTCTGCAGAGGATTGCATATTCCCTCTTCTCACAGCGTTACACAGGAGCTCACTGGCTGCTTCTCTGGCCAAGTCTGATCATCCAAAGTCTCAGCTTTCCATGACAGTGTTTTCCCTTCTCTGCAGGTATGCTCTGGGTTCTTATTTCCTGAATGCTTCATGTGGGGCTGTGTCCAAGTCCAGCCTGTGTGAATGGACCTGGCTGACTGATGGATCAGGTGACTGACAGCTTTCATAGTTCTGTCACCCACAAACTGTATCAGTTGTTATTTTTACTTTCAGATCCAGGTTGAAATGCAGTATTGCATCTGACCTGTGCTGACTTGAAAAGCATCGAGTGCAACTTTTCATTAGCTTCTTTTTGAGACTTGCAGGCTGGGCATTTCTTAATCCTCTTAGTATTTGTTTATGTACAGTAAATCTTCCTGTCTTATGGTGCTAGGTCAATGCCTTATAAAAATTTAAGTATGTCACACTTATGCAGTCCCTTTTGTTAAACCAAATGTATAATGATTTCATCTAAGAATGAAATTAGGGTTTGGGTTTTTTTTTTTTTTTTTTTTTTTTTTTACCTACAGAATCTGTATTTCATAAAACCTTTGTGTTATAGGTTTTATTTTTTCATTCACTAATTCTTCATCTCTACGGCTTTTCCGTAATTTTGTCATTGAGTCGTTTCATTTGCCTTTTGGGAGTACTGTCATGAGTGTCTTCAGGTATTTCTCTAACATCCCAAGTTTAATTAAGATCAGAACCACTGGGCTAGAGAGCTTGTTAGTGAACTCTTTCAGGACTCCTGTCTCTTTGCTGATTTCAAAATATACATCCCTAGTAGGTGTTGTCTCATCTCCTACTTTGATACTATGGTACTAGTAGAAGTTGCTATTTTCATATGACTGCTACATTCTGTTCTTTTCTTTATATGGAATTGGAAGTATTTATTGACTGGTTTCTCCTGTTCTGTGTCACTAGCATTTTCACCATTTTTATCTAGTATGGATCAGTACTATTAGTAAGGTTTCTTTGTTTATTTTGTGATTGAAAGGAATGAAAAAGCAAAATACTCTTTTCCTTTTACCACTAGTTTTGCTAGTCACAAAGCTTTTCTTAACAGTTTTCTCTATTTTTATAGTGTCTAATTTATGTTGGTTGCTGTCTGGCCTTCACCTTTTCCATCTGTTACATTTCTCCTTACAGGAGAGTTTAATTCATATTCCTCTGCCTTTCTTTTTTTCTCATGGACAACTTGGTTTATAGTTTTGCTCCCCTTGGAAGTTACCAGACTCAGCACAGGTTTATTACTACTTGTGGCTCTCCTCTGCATGTCCATATTATACATGAACAGGACAGAACTGCCAGCTTCACTCAAGTTGTTCTCTCATCTTGAATGCATCATCTTGAAGTCTGAAAAATTACTCGGTTTGGGTGCAATGTCTTGAATTAAGCTGGGAAGGCTTTAAAAGTCAGAATAATACTTTGCTGACTGGTTGAATTACCTGGGGAATGGCTCACAAGTTAAAATTCTTTGCAATGATTTTTTGTTTTATATGCTAAAGATGCTTGAAATCCCCTTTCCTGGTCTCTGGTTTGATGTGTTGTTTTCTGCTGTCTGCTGCCCTTACCCTTCCTGGAATCTGCTACCTAGCATGGGCATCCATATGTATTTAAGGCTGTACAATTCCTGTGTTACCAGTCATTTCAAAGATGTTACTGTTCGTCTTGGTGCAGTTTGTTGCTGAGCCTATAGCTTTTACTGTTGCCCAGGAAGAAGCTAATTATTTCTTACTAAGGGACTTTCCCATTGAGTTTCAGAAATGCCACTTTATTCCAGGCCTCTTTTTTTTCTTAGCGATGAGAATTTCTCTGTTTACCCAGTCCTGTTGCTGATGTGGAAATAATTGAAGATAGCTTACCCTTGTTATCTTTGTCTCTTACTTGAGTTTGGATTAGGTCTTCCTCTTTGGATTCCCAAGGTTGTTTAATATATTCAAAGTGCTTCAGGTGGTTTAAAAAGTACACTAGCTGCCTGTGAGACACAAAATGCAACAACTTGTACAAAATTCTTCCCGCTTTAGATGAAGCTTAAGGTTCTGCAGTCTGCAGCTTTGTGCACTCAAGCCAACAACAGTTCAATTATTTACCTCCCCCTCACATGAGTGGAATATTCTCTTAACAAGATCCCATGGTCCTTCTTCAGCTCCATGAATTCTTTGACCCTGCGTTTTCATTGTAATGCCAATCCATTAGTTTCTGTATGTCTGTACCCAGGACCTGACAATGACTCTGGAGTTCTGTATTGGGTTGCATCTTGTATCTTTGCTGAAAGGCAATAGCACTTTTTCTTCTTGTCCTTTGCCAAGCTGATTTTCTGTTCTTAGCTGGATTTTACAAATTATCATTGCTTTAAAAGGAAACATCATGTAGGCTGGAAATAATTTAGAAAAGTCACCCACAAACAGTAACTGAATCTCAGCCATGACTAATGATAGTATTGCTGGTCTATAATTCAGTGAAATCTTCAAGAAAGATTTAAGACTTTTATAATTCAAAGCCTTATGGTTAATCAACCATGTCCCTTATTACAGTTTTTTTTTTGTTGGTTATCACTGCCATTGAAACTGCCATTCTATATTACCACTTTTTTGTTTTAATCCACAGGATCTTGTTATGCCTTTGTTGAGTACATTAGAGTCTTCTGTTATAAGAAGTCTTTCTTCTTGTGTAATGAATTACAGACCATGATCAAGTCACTGTATTCATCTTTCCAAACAGCTAAATTAAATTGAGCTGGTTTAGGTGTCTCCCAGTAAGGCTTGGCTCCATCATCTAGTTCTTATCTGTTGCCTTTCTTTTCCCTTTCAGTGACCAGGCTGTGTAGCGTTCAGTTTCAGTCTTGCTACATTGGGCCTAGACGGCTATCTTGAGCCACCAAACCTAAACTGCCATGCAAGGATACCTAGTTCTTTTAATGAGGTGGTCTTGTTTAAATTAAAACAAATAGCAATATGTTTCTTTTCTTAGCTGAGTGCAACCCTTGTCAATGACACTGTGATTCTGCCACATCAGTGTTAGGTTAACTGCCTTACAGCAACCTGGATGAGCCCACTTGCTTCGCAAATACTTTTTAAGTAAAAGTATTTTCTGGTCTTCTGGAACACATTCAGAACTTCAGAGTTGTTTGGAAAAGAAAGCCCATTGCTTCCATCTGCTTGCCAGATAATTCTTTTCAAATTACTGATTGTCAGTTTCTAGCTATGCAACTTCTAGGATGTTTTATTTAATGAGTAGAACTAAACATCTTCCTAAATCTCATTGGCAATAGGTAATATTTCATTACCTCATGGATGTGTCTACATCATCCAACTTTGTTCCTAATATAGAATATAATTATGAGATTATGTCTGTCTTCTATATTTTTATTGATTATTTTATCATCTTTATATCAACTAAAGGATATATATCATGTTTAGGATTTTCTTCTAATATTTTGCAGGTAATGTACCTGAAAGCTGCCCAAGTTTACTAGTGCAGTTTCAGAACATAGAATGAAATTGCTCTGTACACTTCCTTAACTACAAGATAGGTACCTGTTCAATCGTCCTTTCAGGTACAACAGATGAAATTTGTGTGCATGGTTTCTTGTTTCTGTATAGTAGAACACCAAAGTACTAGAGAGATGTAGTAACTTGGTCCAACAAACATTTCTATTTCATGTAGTGTCTGTGTAATGAATGGAAAAAAACTGCAAGAAAAGAAATCGTCACGCCAAAGAACTAGAGTCTACGCCTAGTTTTGCTACTGAAGTAGGATATGTTTTTTAAACATGGACACAGCTATAATCTGTGGCCTTTGGCATCGTCATTCATTTGTAAAGCTAACTCCCTTGGGGCCAAGTGCTGCAGATCAATCGTTTGCTGTTTGTGAGAATGAAGTGTGGGTACCTCCCGTGTTTCCTGAAGACAGGAAATGCAAAGTTCAGGGACCTCTGAACTGAGAATGTTAAAGCGTGAGAAGAGCTGAACAACAAAAAGGTAACTGAACAAGAGTCTGAAGTTACAGGTCTCCTGCTGGGTTCTGTGTGAGGATCCCTCTCAAGCGCTGGCCTTCACCTCACAGTCATTGGACAACATTTAAGAAGTCTATAAGGTAACTGAAAAGCTGGAGGCTTGAATTTGGTATGCAGTGTTTACATTTCCAAGGGAAAACACACAGGCATCTGTAGCTCAATAAAGGTTGAGAACCACTCCTGCAGACTGCTTCCGTAGGCCATGCAGCTTCCCTGTGGGAGGTGCACAGGCCTGCTGGGCAGCCCCGTTCATCCTGCGTTCATCCTGCAGGTCCTCCGTCGAGCCAGGAGCTACCTCCAGGATTCACTACAGGATGTAGCTGTAGTCACAAACTGGGGTGAAGGGGAGGAGTGTGAGAACCACTGGGGTTAGCGTGTGAGGCGTTGTTACTACAGCACTTGCCAAAGGATCAGTCTGTGAGGCTGGGTGAGGGTTAGACAAATGGTCATAGGTGTCTAGAGCTTATTTCAGCTGGGAGGGCACCTTCCTGCACAATCATCTGTGCCCATGCTTGGACTTCAACTTGCAGAAGTGTTTACTCTAAAAAATATTCCACCTCTTGATAGATAACTGCCATGGTGACACTTCCTCTGTGGGTGAGGGTGCTTCTGGAGCCCTGAGCAATGCAAACCTTTTTTTTTGTCCTTTGTAAAGAAAGCAAAAATAACAAGCTTTCCTGGACTCAGAGCTCAGGCACTAGTTTTTGCTGGAATAGTCCAGTTTCTACTGCTGTGAGACCACACAGGCACACAAAACTGCCTCTCCCCTTTATTTTGCAACTTCACAGTGGCAGTTCATGCAGTTAAAGACACATTTGTACACTTTACTGAGATTTGCCATTTAGATTTTAGACAACTGTCTGTTCTTTGCCCTATCATTTGTATCTTCTATGGCAAGAAGTCCAGAGGGAGTTTGTCTCTCCAGTTCAGTCGTCTAGATTTCTGACATCTTCCTAGCCTTGGCTTGGAGGCTAAGATGGGGTTCCCAGGTGGTATCTTAACCAAATTAGTGATGTCTGAGGATGTCCAGTTCTTAGCATCAGCTCCATTCAGCCTGGTAGCCCCAAGCAGGATCTGTTTGGGAGATTCTGTTTTAGGACTCTGACATGGTATAGGGGGCAGATTTTTTATTTTTTTTTTTAATAGCCACATCCTTCCCCTTAATTAAGGGTGTAAGGCAATTTATACAAGAATTTTGAAGTACTTTAAAGTGAGGCTTAACAATAATGTTCTGCTAACTGAAGCCAGCTGCTCCATATGGGAACTGAAAAGACTAAGAAATGTGTTTTGAATAATTAAAAATATGTCATAAATAACTTAAATGACTGTAGGAAGAGGAATGGAAAACTCCATCTTCAGAACACAGAGGATCTCTGAATTAACCAAATAGTTTAACAGCAAGATGGTTGATAGTCAAACAGCTGCAATTCCTTTATATAATAGCTCCTCAGTCTTGCAGTGCAGGCTGCTGGAAGACTTAATCCCAGTATATTCATATAAATAAAGGCATGGTGTCTTGGAAGATCTTTGGGAGAAAAGACAGAAAAAGAAATCTAGTCACTTCTCCTCGTGGCCAGAGTCTGGGAGCACTCAGTCCTGAGCAATGGTCATCATTATATAGATTGTCGGGAAAAAACAGAATGGTGTAGGTGAGCAGGCAAGAGAAAGGTGGATGAAATGTATTATTATTTACCAAACCCAGTGCCTCCTAAACTGCATAGGATGCTAAATCAATGCTGACCTCCTGAAAAAACAATCCTGTGTATCTTAGAACCTAAGGATCAAAAGAATTAAGATAATTTTGTCTCAGTTGCTCCATAATCACGTAACTTCACGACACCACACCATGCACAGTGAAGGACGGCTGGGGAAGGACCCCTCAGCTCCACAGCATGAGGTGCTCCAGCCTTCAAGTGGGTCATGGAATACGGTCACAAAAGTGGGTCTGGCACAATGAAGTAAAAGAGAGCACAGTCATATGTTTAACTTCATTCCCTTGCTTTGTTAGTCTGTTAGAAGTGTTATGTTGTACCAGGGCTGTTGCAGCCATCTTTTATGACACAGCAGCAGCTGCTCGTCACTCGTGGATTACGAGAATGGAAAACCACAGCAACCAGCCAACAGCACTTCCTCGCCCAGATCACAGGATCACAGAATGGGTCAGGTTGGAAGGACCACAGTGGGTCAGCTTCTCCAACCTCCCTGCTCCAGCAGGGTCATCCCAGAGCACATGGCACAGCATTGCGGCCAGATGGTTCTGGAGTATCTCCAGTGAGGGAGATTCCCCAACCCCTCTGGGCAATCTGTCCCAGTGCTCGGTCACCCGCACAGTAAAGAAGTTCTTCTTCATATTCACGTAGAACTTTCTGTGCATCAGTTTCTGTCCGTTGCCTCTTGTCCTAGTGGTTGGCAGCACCGAGAAGAGCCTGTCATTCTCCCTTCAGATAACAGATGCGGTCGCCTCTCAGGCGGAACAGGCCCAGCTCCCTCAGCCTTTCCTCGCAGAAGCGATGCCCCAGTGCCCCGGTCACCCCCGCTGCCTCGGCGGGGACCGCCCGGCCAGCCCCACAGAGCCCGAAATGGCGGCGGGAGCGGGGCGGAAGTGCCCGGGCAGGCGGGCGGAAGCGGCTTCGCAGCCGGGCAGCGCCGCTTCCGGGGGGCGCGCGCGCGTCCGCTTGCCGCCGGAAGCGCCGGTGTGTGGGGCCCAAGATGGCGGCGGGGATGTACCTGGAGCACTACCTGGACAGTAAGAGCCGCCGGGGCGGGGCCGAGGCCGCGGCTGAGCCGGCCCGGGGGTGCACGGACGGGCCGAGGGGCGGGGCCCCGCGGC
>VYZT01022845.1:198878-221739 GCA_013400735.1 Pomatostomus ruficeps | reverse complement strand
CTCTCCCAGCCCCTCGGGCGCAGCCCGGCCCGGCTGTCGGGCGCCCGGTCCCCGGGTCGTGCGGAGAGGCGCCGTCCGTGGGGCAAGGCTCGGCTGCAGCTCCTGCGGGAACCCTGACACCGCGGCCCCGCGACTGCTTTGTCCCAGGAGAAAGGAGCCCGGTGCTGCTCCAGCCGCCTCTCGGGAGCGGGAGCTTGGCTGTCAGTGGTTTCCCGGGATAGACATCGCGCCAAAGATAACTTTTGGATCTATGGGGCATTAGTTGTGGTAGTTTTCCACGCTGTGAGTTTACAAATGCAGCCCTGCATTTCTGGCCGAAGAGAAGCTCTGTAAATGCTAATGGAGTTGGTAACGTTTTCAGAGCCCCACTATGGTACCTCCCATTTTACCATCCTGCCTTAAGGTGCTTAAAACTTTGTCAAACTCTGCCCTTTGGGGATGAGACTTTCAATGCATGTTTTACCCACGTAAAATAGCCAAGCAGATCCATCAGAAGAGTGGTTTCTCAATGAATGGACTAATGAGTTAAGATTCAATAACCTGTTCTTTGGGGAATGCTGTTCTCACGTTTTCCTGCTGGTCTGGTGTTGGCACTAGAGACAGGGGAGGATGTTCATGTGGTGGTGTGTTTAAAGCTTGGTAGTTGTGGTAATGTCTCTTCTGCTTTACTGTACCCAGCCAGTTAAACCTCTCACTGTTTGCATATGCATGGAAAAAATGGAGTTTGGTTCTTCAGAAATCTTGCTACACCAGGTGTCTTACAGTGCAGAAATGATAAGGTGCTGATATGGACACAGGGGGTCTCATTCCTTGTGTCTTCAGTGCTCTTTTTGTCATTAGGAAAGGAAACATCGCTAAGAATGTTCAAGAACCATAATAAATTTCAGTGAATGCTGAAAAGAAGCTGCAGCTGAACAGGCAAGGATCTAGGAGCTGCAAGGAAGGAGTATTCAAAAGCCAGGGAGAAGAGTTGGATGAGAAGGCAGGTTGTTAGAGAGGAGCAAAGATTCATGTTCTTGTGCAGTTTTCATTCCGTTCTAGAAGGCTGCAGTTGACTGAGGCTCCTCCGTTGGGAGAACAGGGGCTGGGAAAGAGGAGAAAGAAGCAGATGGACAAGGAGTAAGTGCATAGGGAGGATGCAGCTTTCCTGCTGGGAGGGCAGAGGTTGTTATTGGGTAAGAGCTGCACAGCAAAGATAAAGGAGCAAAAAACTGGGATCTGCAGTTGGTAGGCAGAGATGAGCAGGATGCAGCACTGAGTGTGGAGAGGTAAGGTGGGTACCCAGTTGGAGAGAAAGGAAGGTTGGTGGCTGGAGAATGCTGCTGCCGAAGTCAAACACTTCTGGATCATGTCACTACGGTCAATTAAAATCAGCCAACACCCTGGGAACTCCTCTTCCTCTCTCGTACAGGCATGCAGAGGAAATGACAGACTTCTCTCCCAGCTGAGATTTGTGGTCCTGCGATTGGGTTAGAGATTCTCGTCCTTTTGAAGGTGGATATTAGTATGGTGGAGTCACTGTTACTTTTGCAGTATCTTGCTTAAAAGAAAAATAAAGAAAGTGATGTGCACAATCTAAAAGTCCTTAAAAGTATCGGGTTACAAGGATTTTGGAAGAACAAAATATTGTTGGCTGTGATGGTTTAGCCTTTTCTTGCTTACTGTTAGATGTCTAAGCCGTTTTTCAGTTTCGTCTGGTGCAATATTCCTGTTATTAGCTAATCATAAGACATTTGCTGTGCTTATTGTAGATTTCTTTCAGGAAAATATATATGAATTGTGACACAGTCAAAGAGCACCCATCACAGTCTGCAGTAAGTTAGGCTGCTGATAGGTAATAGCTTATATTTCTAATTACCCATATTGTTCTTCTCTAAGCCTGCTCTCCTCTTCTGGTGTTCTGCCTGAACGCCTGACTCTGTGAAAATGCATCCAGTATTTTAGACACGAGTCTTCTTGCCGCTAACTGACTGACAGCATTCAGTTTCCCACTTACTACTTCTCTTTTTTCCTCTTTTTTACTTTTACTTCAGTATTTTAAAAACATTCAGTTCCATTTTAAAGTAGTTCACTAATGTCCTAAAACTTCCTGAAATTCGATAGAAATAAAAGTCCAGAATCTTTGGTCATCTCATATAAAAAATGTCTTATTCTTAATTTACATCTGTGTCTTGGAACGAAATTCTTTTAGTAGTGTAGTGCTATTGCAGACACAGTTTTCAATTGAATGTCTTTTTCCTCCCACAGAGATTCTCATTCATATGGTTTTCTGTCTGGATCTGCTCAGGGAATGAATGAGGAATGTGGGATGAAAGAGGGCAGTTATTTGTAGGACCTCTTCATATCTTTGAATAAAGGAAGGTGTATAAGGAATTAAGTGAAGATTGTAGGAAGAAAAAAGGTGGCCTCCTGTTTGAAGCAGTTGAATACCACTCTGACAAAGTGAGTTAGATGTTTTTATTTATGTTGTGAGTCCCACTTTATACAGGTTTTCCTTGCTTGGATTGTGCTTCCCTCAGATAATGAGTGGAAATTTTTAGTCAGAGGAGTAGATGTGCAGAATGCTCATAGTTGCAGGTGACAGATAATTCTGAAGAGTCGGGCTGTGTAGCATTTTTGCACATTTCAAGAGGAGAGTTTGTAACTAGTTGGCCTTGGCTTTAATCTCCTGGCCTTCATTCTGTTGGTGACTGGGAAAACAATTTAGTGTCACGATAGTGAACACCTTGAAAAGCTGACTACAAAGTCAGTTTTCAGATTGAGCTCTGGGTCTGAGCATGTGACTCTGTATTGAGCAAAGAGAATAAAACAAAACTTTGAATCAGTGCTCAGTCACTGGGAATGAGAAACACCTTGTATGAAATATCATGTGATTAGGTAATTTAAAATTGTATGTTAAAATGCATGAGCAGTCTGACAAAGCCCCAGTTGCTTCAGTTCATATATTTTGAGTCCTTTACTTTAGACATTTAAAGTTCTTTTCCGTGATTTTTCTGTGGAATAGCCAAGTTAAGAACAGTTCTCTTAGTAAAAGGTGTCTGGAAGTTTCTTAAGTCAGATATTTCAGCAGCTTTCAAGTCCTTGCTGTAATTTGAAACTGGCTTTAGACCTAGGATTAGGCATGCCCTCTCCTTGGCTTTAAGCTGTTCAAAGCAGATCTGTCTGAAATGTGTTATGCTCTTAACAGATGTTTTTGCAGCAGAAAAATATGCACATTCCTTCTATGCTGAGCATCCTGATAGAGAAACTCCATATCTTGTCTGCTCTGATTGCGTTCATTCCCTCATCCCACTTACTGAAGCTGTCCCTTCGATGACTACAGTGAGCCAAAGGACTCAGGGAATGGGAGAAGAGGAATGTGTCTTGTTCCAGTTCTCTTCTTCCAGAGTATTTTTCTCCAGTGGTTGATTTTAAACATAAAAAAGATTTCCATCTCTTCAAATATTGTCCTTCTTCTGGTTTCTAAACCATTTTATGCCTGGTTTTGAGGAGAGAAAGCAAGGTAAAAACATGCTTTCCCTCAGGCAGTAAAGTAGTGCAGCTTTAGTAAGGGGAAAACCTATGAGTGCAAAGGACTTAGAGATGTAGAAAGGAATGGAGGAAGAAGAAGGAAGAAAACTCTGTTTTGTAATTAAAAGATGGAGAGTGCATAAAGACTCATTAGAAGAGTTTGTGCTTGCTCAAATTTGAATTACTGTGCTTGGTTCAGTGTTGGTTCTTGTATAGGGTTAGAAATACTGTTGTGGAGGCTTCGAGGGGGAGAAAGGGATAATGTGATTAATACAGATTTTCCAGAAGATGAGATGCAAACCCTGAGCTTTCTTCATGTTTGGAAGTTTCAAGAGGATTTGTGAAAGCCAATGTTGAAGCAGACATACTCAGAAAAAGGTCCCAAATCAAGCCTCTGTTTATATGTGAACGTGCCGTGAGTGTAGGGATTGTCTTCACAGTAGAGGGAACTGCTGTGCAGCCACCTGTGTTTTCTACCATCATTGCTTCCCTGTTTACCCACCTAACGGGTGCCAGAATGAAGCAAATGTACTTAGTGACAACACATGAACAATCTTTTATGGCAACATACCAATGCGTGTGTCTCTCCTCAACAAGGAAAATTGTTTCCATCTTCCTTCACCTCAAATGCCTGAGGAACTAAAGCCAGCATTTCATCTAAATGAGACCTAAACACTTGGGAGAGTCATGAGCAGCAGGAATAGCAGGTGACCTTGGAGAGCTCGAGAGGCAGAAGGATGTCACAGGCCTGGCTGCTCAGGAGACTGCATTGTGTTAATTCGGTTGCCTTGGAGGCCACTGGTCAGGACCTTTTCCAGGAGCAGGCACTAGGACATACCTGCCTCGGTGCAGAGGGTGGTGGAGACAACGGGCTTAGATGAGGAGACCTCAGCCGGTAAGTTAACATGGTACCATGTAGTCAATGTACCTTGGGGTTTTCCCCTTTTTTACACTGGTTAGGGAGGCATCGAGTTTCCCTTGCTCCTTCCGTTTGCATATGTCAGTAGGCACATAGAGATGCACCAGCTCAGGGCTTGTCACTGCAAGAAAACTTAACCCAGCATAAACATAGCAACAGAAGCAGCACATGCCCTCATGGAAGTCATCTTCTTTCTCCTACAACCAACATGGGAACATCCTTTCGGTCCTTGATAACATTAGCTAGCCCAGCAAAATAGGATTGTTCTTTCAGAATAGCTGCATCTGCCTGGATTTTCCTCTGTATGGCTTCATCAAATGAGGGTGTGATGGGTATCTTCATCTTAATGCTCTTAGAGGACATGGGTGTGATGTCAGAAATTCCTGTAGGCAAGCCCGTGATTTGTTCCCAGACCTGGCTGTGTTCCAAATTCCCCACAGTTCTTTTATCTCTTGCATTCCCTGCTTTCATTACTCTTATCCTCTTCCCAGTGCAGCATGCAGCCATACCCCCTGTCCCTGCCTCTACAGTTTCTCACATCATACTTGAGAAATGCAAGTCCCTTAATAAATCGTTCCTATGCTTGTCACTGTTTTAGTGTAGTGAAAGATGCCTTTCACCTTACTGAGACTTTGGATTAGTTACACCTGTGATGCACCACACATGATCTGTGGAAAATTACAAAAGATTTCGTGCAGGGGAGAGAATTTGGTGATTCATAGGCATCATTTGTTTCTGTGTGAAAGCTACTGGCACAGCCCACACTGAGCTGATACATTTAATGACCAATTCATTTAGAATTGATTTTGTTGTTGGCTGATATTTTTATTGGAGCTGAAACAAGATGGCTTTACATGGCAAAGCATGCTGTGTTTTCTCTGTATTTTTTTCACTTACCCAACTGCAAATCTGATGTCATTGTTTTGGCAAACAGCCCTGTGATCTCTTTGGTGGTTGTCCCTACCTGTGGAGATCTGCGGCAGGCTGGAAATGCCAGGAGTGTTGTGACTCTCGTTTGTTGTGTCAGTCTTCCAAGCCCTCCAAGCTTCTGAAATCAAGGTTGATCTTTAACAAGAAAGATCCCTTTTCTGAAACTTAACAACATTGCTTGCTGTCTTGGCTGTGGATGCTGTGGCATTCAGCTACTCTAACAAGAAGACAACAAAAAGAAAAGGGCCCACATTTTGGGGGACTATTGGGTTTCCATGGCCGACTGTCACTGACATTGACTGTCACTGCTGACTGATACCCTTTTCTTTGGACAGCGCCTGAAGTAGATGTGCTGGATGGACTGGTGTGCAGTGCATTGGCCCAAAGCTTGGGATATATGATATGGCCACAGAATTCCCAGGTGGCTGTGGCTAAATCAGTCTGCCATGCGCCTGAGCACTCTCTTCGTAAAACTGTAGGTAGAATTATCCCTTACCCAAGTGTTGTGAGGATAATGGTACAGGTTAGGATTTTTTATTGCAGCAGGGCTGAGCCATCTCTGAATAGAGGGAAAGGGATATATTGTGCTCAGGCACCAATTTCAATAAACTGCGTAGGAAAGTGATTGATTACTTGAGAACGCAGGACAGAGTAGAAGCAGTAGTTTGAAAGGGTAACGCACTCTGAAAGGAGGGATATAAAAGACACCCTGCCCCTTAATGAGGGAGCAAGTAAGCTAGCTCCTGGAGATTGCTGCAAGCCAGTTGTCCTGCAGTGTACTTCAAGTGCTCCAAAATGATGAGAATTGCGGAGTACCGGAAAGTCCAGTGTGCTTCCCCAACAAGATCCCAGCCAGTCTGCTGTGTTGGAGGGCAAAGAACTTAACCTCTCGTTGTGGCAGTCCCTGGTGCAAGCAGGAATTTTTTTAATTGCCTTCAGCAATGCAGTGTCTAAAGTGTTTGCTGAAATCTAAGCTGTTCAGTAAAGCAACTGTGGTTATGTTTTAAAATGTATTTTCCCATTTTTTAATAAAATTTAAACATGCATCTAACATGGTGGGTGAACAGATGTCTTGGGAAAGGCACTTTATGTGTGTATGGTCCTTGGTGCTGTTGGTCTGTTTTTAGGACTTTGGACAGTACAAATCCATTGTTTGGCACAGTACAGATGTGCTGCAGAGGAGTGAAGCACAATTGAAGTTACCAGGCTGTGTAGGCTTGCTCTCTGCATTTATATGTCACAGTTAACATCTGAGTTAAGTAGCTGAAGTTTAAATCTCAGTTGCTTGCACCTGGCATCCCACGTGTGTTTCTAAAAAGAAGTAAATAAAATAATAATTACTGGAGAGGAAAAAAAGTGGTGTTGAATTCTGACTTTTGGAGAGAGTGCGTGGTTCTGAGGGTGAAGACATCATGGTTATGGATGCCTGTGGAAGAATGAACGGGGGAAAGAATGACAAGGAAAGAGGAGAATAAAAGACATAATAGAAGAATGGGGATAATGAAGGGATAACGTGAGGAACGATGAAGGTAGGTAGAGAGACTTTAGCTTGTGATCAGAAATGAAAACAAGGTAAGAAAAGGAAGGGTGAGAAGAACTCATTGAGAGACCTGCACCAGTGATTTTCAGGGTTATCATACCATGAGAGGAGTCAGTAGGGCTGCACAAGGCTTCTGTATGGATCTGAGCAATGAGTCCATTAGGAGAAGCATTGCCAGCAGGTTGAGGGAGGGATCCTGCCCACCTGCTCAGGCCTGGTAAGGCGCATCTGGAGTGCAGTGTCCAGTTCTGGGCTCCTCAGTCCAAGAGAGACGTGGAGCTCCTGGAGCAGGTCCAGCAGAGGGGGAGTTAGGATGATTGGGGGACTGGAGCATCTCTCTTGTGAGCAAAGGCTGAGAGAGCTGGGCCTGTTCAGCCTCGAGAAGAGGTGACTGAGAGGGGGCTCATCATTGTCTGTAAGTATCTGCAGGGAGGGTGCCAAGGATAGAGCCAGGCTGTGCTCGGTGGTGCCAAGCACTAGGACATGAGGCAGTGGGCAGAAACTGATGCACAGGAAGTTCCACCTGAACATGAGGAAGAATTTCTTTACTGTGTGGGTGACCGAGCACTAGAAGAGATTCACCACAGAGGTTGTGGAGTCTCCCTCTCTGGACATATTCCAGAACTGTCTGGAGGCAATGCTGTGCCATGTGCTCTGGGATGACCCTGCTTGAGCAGGGAGGTTGGATCAGATGACCCACTGTGATCCCTTCCAGTCATACCCATTCCGTGATTCTGTGACACAGTTGCATCGATGCCAGCCTGTGCTTTGGGTCAAGCTCCTGGCCTTGCTAGCACTTTCTTCCCTGTACATTTTCACCATCCTCCTCCTCCTCTCTTGCTGCTGTGCCATTTGTGTGGAAAGAGGCCCTTGCTTTTCTTTATTTTTCTGTCCATTGTTGCCTATCATCACTCGTCTCTAGTGGTCAAAGATGACTCTGGGGTGTTTTTTCTTTACAATTATTGGTTTTGTAATCTGAAAATTACCTGGGTAGTTTATGATAGATAGTATTTAGTCATGACAATTTTAGGTGAATCTTACTAAGATGAAAGAGCAAAATGAATTGTAGACAAAAAAAGAGGAGGAAATGAAATTACATAAATAATATGAATGTTTTTAGAAATAGTGAGGAAAAAGTGTGGTGATAGGAATGAGAAAATGTAGACTCAAATCTAGATTTTTTTTTAATGTGTCTTTCACAGTGGGAACGTCTGATAGCCAGCACAGCACAGGTCAAGCAATTTCAGCAAGTGTTCTGGCCCCTGTGATAAATTCTGTGATGCAGAGAATCACTTCTATTTAAGACTATGCAAGAGCTTTGGAGTTAAGCTGCAGATAGTAGAAAACATCCCCATAGCTAGATTAAGTTATGTACCATACAAACAGTTTGTTGCTCAGTTATAACTTGCTTAGCTGCAGCTTTATCTTGTTATGCTTTTTGTTATTGCCAGACTCTCTCTGGATCATAATTTGTAATGGTGTGCTCAGCTCCCTTCCACTTTCAATTGAACAGATAAAGTATCTCTGTAGCAGTTCTGATTATAGAGTCACTGTACTGTCACTTGTTTCATTTTCTCCCAATTTATTGATGAAGCAGTGGCAGAACATTTGTCCAATAATAGATTTGCAGAGTGAAATATTTCGCAGTGGTTTTAGGAAATCATTTGGCTGGTTTTAGCAGGGAAGGAATTCAACTGACAGGGGTTTGTCTCGTCAGCCCCAGTGGAAGCCTGCCCAGCTAATGAGCCTCCGGAAGATCGTGGCTTGGATGTGCTTAAATGATCTGCCCGTGGTGCCTGTGCTGAGCATTTGCTCAGCCAGAGCCAGGTGATGGCTCTCCCCACACTGTGAGAGCCGTCGGGAGCAGAGGGCTCTGCACACCTGGAGGCAGGAAATGAGGCAGGGCAGCCACTGGCCCAGCCAAGGGGCCAGCACTGAGGGGAGCAAGCGCTGGGGAGAGAGCAGCCCTCAAGGGTGGGTGGCACAGACGAGGCTGGGCACGCAGAGGCCGAAGGAAGACAGACAGATGCTGTCCAGATGAGGGCATGTGCTGGCGTTAGTGGTGGCGGCAGATTTTTACAGTGACAGCTGTAAAACTAGAGCACAGTTCCTTTCAGGTTCTGTGGCAGAAACAAATCTGGCTTGAGTTTCTCCTGGTGCAGAAACGTAGCTGTGAAATGTGACCGTAACCTCGTGTGGGCTTGTTCTGCCCGCAGAGTAGCATCCTACTGACTTTTTTGCTGGCTTAGGTGCTTGCTCTATCTAAAGGTTTCCAGCCCTGCTGAGGGAAAGCCGACAGTACCTGGTGGAATTTGTGCTTTCACCATCTGTCCTTTTCAGAAGAGAAAAAGAAATTACATTAATCCTTTCTAAAAACCACAAAGTCCAGAATTTAGAAGCTGTGATCTTCCAGGATTAATAAACTCAATATAAATTTGAAATATTGTGTGCAGTGCAGGAACAGCTTCTGTTTTCCTCTAGAGGATACCTGTCTTGTCTTCTGCAGCGGATGCTTTGGAGAGGAATGAAAAGCAGCGTGCTGCAGTATGACCCATGTTTCATTTGCTGTATAAATTGAAAGGTTTAGAGTTGATGAGGCTGGGGATTGCATGAAGGAAAAATGCATGGTCTCGAGATTCCCAAGCTGGATTTCATCCTTGCCATAAGCTCCCTCTATAAGCAATAATAATTTTCAGCATTGTGTCCCCGTCGTGTTCTGAGATGTTTTTTCGAACCGTAGGGATGTAATCCGGTAGTCAGCTGCTTAAACCTTGTGTGAAGTCTGTCATGCTGAACAAACATGGAACTACTAAATTCAGGATGTGCCGACAGACTTAATTTTGCTGCTTAGTAATTTTTCAGAATTTGAATTTGCACTTCTATCTGTCCTTGAATGCAGAGGAATGATGTATATGTGCTATGGATTATATATCTGAATACTAAAGGATACCTACTCTCTGAGCATTTATCAGGTAACTAAATCAGAAATGGCAACAGAAATCTGTTGAAGGAGCAGCTTGATTGCTCCTAAGGATTCCGTGTGTAACTTATTATTGTGCTGTTTGGGCGAAAAGCTAAGTAAGGGGAACAACTTCTGTGCTTGGCAAGGCCCCTCTTGTAGGAATTAATTTCATGTCCTGTTATGTAGTACTTGTTAAAACTTGTTAAAACCTTCCTCTCACATACAGAACCTTCCCTGTCAACTGGTTGCTCTTCAGGGAAGTGGAAAAGCATTCATTGCTGTAGAAATACGTGCTGTGAAAATAGAGACTGGTGCCCGGACTAATATGTGGGACAGCTTTGGTGATGGCCAAACACACCTTCAGTTGCACTTCCCATGAGTTGGAGAGCGAGTTCAGAAAGCTCAGCCATGCTTATGTTGTGTTTGTGAAGAACTTTTCCCACCACCTTGTTTTTTAAACCTTCAAGAGAGATTTATTTTTTTATTAGGTATAAAAGTGACAGTAATCAAGCTTAGACTTCAGGTTAATGCAGTGACACTCGATCTCATTTTGATTAGACAGGCATAGAAAAATGAGAATTGTTTTTATCAGCTTTGCCAGTTGAGCATCTGGTGATGCCTAGGGGGTGAGTAGCATAGTGCATTGAAAATTAATTGACTATCAACTTCACATTGCTCATTCAGTGCCCTACAAACGTTCATTATTCACGATGTGTGGCACCCTTCCAGGTGTTGGACAGACCACACTGAGATGACAGTGCAGAAGACACAACAAGTTACAAGTCACAGGGGGTTAAGATTGCTCTTGTTCCCCATCCCATCTCAGACTTGATCTTTGCTCTGCCCAAAGGGTCTGCTGTCCCCTATATGTTAAATGGATGCATTAAACAGACTCACTTTTCAGTGAATTAGCATTTGATCAACTTCAATTTTTACATCCTTGTGTAGAAATAACTAAATGGCATTATTTACCAGCTGTTGTGCTGTTTTTTTCATTACTGAGTGGAGTTTTTGGATGGAGACTTTGTATTATAATGACTGATACTCATTACAGATTCTGAGTTTCTGCTTTCTTAGTGTGGACCTTTCTGCATGGCAGCAGTTTTCTCCTAACTAATGCGTATTCAAAGCTATGCTTCTGCATTAAATATATCACATTTTTATAGTCTGTCTCCTCTGGGGCTGACAACAAATGGAAGCAGGCTGATGTGCACTGGGGGGGGGTGTTGTTATTGGTTAGCTTTGTTCCTGCCTTGGCATCATGGACAGGAACCTGATTTCTCCATGTATTCTCCTTTCTCTGCAGGTATTGAGAACCTGCCATTTGAATTACAGAGAAACTTCCAGCTCATGCGAGATCTGGATCAGAGGACAGAAGGTGAGGATTAGAGGTGGTTTTGTTGCCAAGACAAGGAGTATGTAGCTTGACCAGCTTTGCTTTGCTTTGCCTTTATCATGGGGATCTCCAGGCAGGGTAGGAGGCCTGGGGCTGCTGCAGTCATTCAGTGTTTCCTCACGGAGGGCACTGTAGTGTGTGTGGTATTCGGGTATTTAATGGTACACTTGTTTCAGACCTCAAGTCAGAGATCGATAAGTTGGCCACGGAGTATATCAGCAATGCACGGACTTTGTCTTCAGAGGAAAAACTGGGGCTTCTCAAGCAAATCCAGGAGGCCTATGGGAAGTGCAAGGAATTTGGGGACGACAAGGTTCAGCTGGCGATGCAGACCTATGAGATGGTATGAAGGGAAGTGTCTCATGCTTATCGTGTGAACGTCCAAACTAAAGCCGCCCATTTCGGAAGGCCCCAATCTCTCAGTTTTAGGCCGTGCCCACTCTTGCTCCTCTGCTCTTTAGTGCAAGCCCCCGTCTCCTTTGTCCCCTCTTTGTCCTCTCTTTGCCTTCCTGGGCTCTGTCCTGTGGTAACCCCTGGTCACTGCTGTCTTTGCAGGTTGATAAGCACATCCGGCGGCTGGACACAGACCTTGCTCGCTTTGAGGCAGACCTGAAGGAGAAGCAGATAGAGTCGAGTGACTATGACAGTTCTTCCAGCAAGGGCAAGAAGAGTGAGTACCACCACTGGGCTGCAGATTGATTCAGGAGGCAGCCAAGTGACTGTGGCAGTGGTGGGGATGAAGGCAGGCACTGGAGTGGTGCAGATCAAAGACTGTTGCGCTGGAATCTGAAGGACAGGTAAAAAGATGGTGACCTGGGCTCTTCTTGTGTGAGCATATTCAAGGCTGGTAGATAAATTAAGATGGGGTGCATGGCCCAAAGCCAATATACATTCCAAAGTGTATTTTAGTGCTGCAGAGGTTGTCACTGTCAGGTGTCTGTTTTAGTGGGGTGACAGATGCAACACCTTTTTCTCTTCTTACCAGAGGGCCGAGCCCAGAAAGAGAAAAAAGCTGCCCGCGCTCGCTCTAAAGGGAAGAACTCTGATGAGGAAGCCCCAAAAACTGCCCAAAAGAAATTGAAGCTCGTCCGCACGTAAGTGTTTAAGAGACTTGAGGGAATGAGAAGCAGCACTAGAAATCAGACCAAAGCAGGCCTAGCCAGGCTTCCCTGAGAAGGATAGCTGATCCCCACCCAGACTGGAACGGTTTGTCCTCTGTCGCTTCTTGGGATGCAAGAGGAAAGAAACTTTTTTATTCTTTCTGGGGAGTGTGGATTGAAGGGGAAAGCAGGTCACTCCATTGGAGTTGGGTGTATGTACTTAAATAAGAGAAGTATCTGTCTCTGGCAAACAAGGGCTTTGTCTTGGGACACATGAAGGGACTCGAAGCCGCTTATTTTGCTAACCTACTTTATTCCTGACCTGCAGTAGCACAGAGTATGGGATGCCTTCAGTCACCTTTGGAAATGTGCACCCTTCGGATGTACTGGATATGCCGGTGGACCCCAATGAGCCCACTTACTGCCTCTGCCACCAGGTCTCCTATGGGGAGATGATTGGCTGTGACAACCCAGATGTAAGAGCCTGCACTTGATGGGAATGGGGGGAATGGAGTGGAGATAAGTCTTGCATGGAGAGTCTTGTCCTGCTTGGGTGGGGCCTGATACAGCAAGCAGTGACAAGGAGAAGGGTTGGGAAGGGCAGAGGTGTGGCTGGCCATGACCTCTGGAGTGCCTCTTTCTTCAGGGTTTTCCTTAAAATGTTTTCTTGTCCCTAAACTTAGCAAGGGAGGAGGGGAGTTCTTGTTGCTAACAGTGTGTAGGTTGGGTGTGAATATTCAGTCCTTGATAACTGCTAGGGATTTAGGAGTTTGTGATCAAATGCTGGGAAACTCTGGTAGCCCAAAAGGCACAATTTCAAAAGAAAACTGCTCTTTAACTGGTTGCTCTTCACCCCAACAGTGTTCCATTGAATGGTTTCATTTTGCCTGTGTGGGTCTGACAACAAAACCAAGAGGAAAATGGTGAGTGAAGCAACCTGGGGGGTCCATTGACCTTTGGAAGAGGGAGGTCCTAGGTGGCAGGAGGAAAAGTACTATATACACACACTTAGAAGATACCATTAAAAGGAAAATTTGAATTAAGGCTTTGTCAGGGACCTTGGAAAAGGTCTTTTGGGACCGTGTAGTTGAGGCTCATGTCATGCCCTAAATGTTGGCTTCGTACTTCCCTTTCTAACAGGTTCTGCCCTCGCTGTTCCCAGGAGAGGAAGAAGAAGTAAATTCACATGAGACCTCAGTACTGCTGCAGGAGCTCTCTTCCCCCTGCCAGGTCCTCGTCCCAGTTCCCCCAGCCCTTGAGGCCTTGGCTGAGGGGAAGTCTTGCCCTGTTTGTGGTTTGGGCCATCCCTGGAATGGTGTGTACCCTCACGGTGGTTCCTGTGTGTTCTGTATCCCTGGTGGCTTCTGAGTCCTTAAGGGAGGCCCTCTCTGTGTACTATTCCAAACAGGTCTCTGAACCTCAAAGGGAATGAATGAGGGCACCAGGGTAGCCACCAGATTCCCAGGGATTCAGGTAGCCCCTGATTTCCCTTGGCTTTCCTTCAGCCTCCTCAGAGTTCATTGCCTACTCTCTGCTTAGAGAACAAGGCTATGGGATGGGGGAAGGAAAGGAGGTAAGTCTTCAGCATTTTAGGTCATTCATTTTCCTGGATCTTTTTCAGGAGAGAGGGAGTAACCAGGCTACCTCTTAACCTATTGGGCTGGTTAAGAGACTGAAAACCTGATGTGCTCCCTGTCTTTAACCATTCCACTGCTGGCATTGAGCAGCCTCTTTTGTTGGGGAGAGGAGGAGGCAGAGGGAGTGTTTAGAGCTAGCTTTGTTTCTCTTATTCCGGGGGTAAACCTGCTGGTCTGGGAAGCACATTGTGTGAAGGAGGAAGAATTTCTGACCACATGGGGAGAAACGGCTTGGTCCAGTCTGTCTTCCGGCTTCAAAATTCTGCCTTCCTCTTGTGTAGTGGTGCTTCTCCATTATGTTGATGGTGGGAAGTTTGGGGATTCAGATCCCACTTGTATAATACAGAATAAAATAAAATTCATTGAAGCAAATACTCTGTCTGCCTTGATGTTACCTCCAAAATAAACTGCGGCAATTGGTCCCTCTAGTTTTTCTGTCTTAGCTCTGCTTTTATTGTAAATGGTGAATGTGGTACAGCTTTTTCATGTAGCAATCTTGAACAGTACTAATAAGTGGCATTCTGCATAAGTCAGGCTTGAAAATGTACCTAATCTACTTGCAAAAAGCTACTGAGCTTTCTGGTGGCCGTGAAAAAATCCTGCCCCGTCAGTCGTGCCCTCACAAGAAGGTGAACATTTATTCACATTATTGTTTGATCATTTACTTCATCAGTTGCCTTCTCATAAATGAGGAGGGGTGGGGGTTGCAAAGGCCAACCCTCACTGTCTGCTGGGCAGCACAGCTGAGAAAATAAGCCTTCAGGGCAAACCATGTGTCTCCAAGAAGGTGGATGGGTTTTCCAGACACCCTGATAGCTTGCTTCCCAGTAGGTCACAATCACCTTGTTGCCAGAAACTCCGGCTGCTGTTACTAACATAACATTGGGCTCCAGAACAATTCCTGAAGACCTGCAGTCCTAAGGTCTGTGGTGTCTGTAGGTAACTGTGAGGAGATGGCCCATGCTGAAGCTCCTCTTTCTCAAATCCATTGGCACAGCCTGGAGACTGACAAGCCAAGTCTTCGTCCTGCTTGTGGTCTGCTCCTCCGGAAGGTTTAAGCCTTTCACCTGAAACATGGAGCGTTTTCCTCACACAGATAACTTGTGTGAAGACTCATGGAGAATTTTGCTCGTTTAGTCACGAAGCCAAAGCTCTTCTTGGGTTCAGAGGCTGCTGTGGGTGAAGGTCAGTGCTACTCCTGCCTTGTCATTGCACAGGGACCCTGTCAGCATCAGCTCAGAAGCTGGCGCTGTTTTCCGTTCAAGTGAGTTAGCATTGAGTCAGTCTTTGCTTTTGCCTCGAGAAGGGGTGTTCATTCTGTTTTTCTGTTCATTCTGCACAGAAAAAAGGATGCGTTCTTACCCAGGCTGCGGCTCGTATGGTTTGTGGTACCTCTGCCACAGTCTGAATCTTGATCCCCAGACTGTATTACACCACTTCCTGGGGCTTCCCTTCTTAAACAAAGGTGAAGTAAATTCTGGAAGATGTTGGCTGTGTCTCTGGTACGGTTTTTATGAAAGGGAGACACTGCCATGATCCAGTGGGTGAGCTGGCTGTGGCAGGAGAACTGATCTCTTCAGCTGGGGTTTACTCAGACATAACTGGCACTCAGCTGACAGGAGAAATGCAGGATGTGGTCTGAACTTGAAAATCGGCAGAGTGCAGGGGTGATGAAGGATGCAAACACTGCTCCAAGCAGCTTGGTTTTGATGGGATAGGACACGGGATTGTGATGGCCAGCATTAGCTGCAAGTTCTCTAGGAACTGTGGGCTAGACAGGTGTTTGAAGCACTAGCCAGCAGCAAAGAGCATTCCAGGGACTTCTGCTGTCACCGAGGGAATGCTCTGACTTACAGAATGAGACAATTTAGACCAAAATTTGGATAAAACCTGGGCATTTTTAAATGGCTTGCAAGTATAAATGCAAATGAAAGCACATTAAAAGCTAACCTTGGAAGAGAGGGAATAAGGGCAGTAGCTGTGCAATATTTAATCACCAGAGGTGGAAAAGAATCAGTAGAAGCTAGAAAATACAAAGTACAAAAATGAAGCCAGTGGGAACAAAGCCTGTAAGTGACAAGGCTGGAAACATGAGCAGCTTTTTTTAGAATGCCTTTTGTTTTGATATAATTGAACATGGCACTTGTCCATTACTGACTGCAGATAGCAGAATTGTTTGTAATGAGAGGAGGGGAAGTGTTCTGTAAATATTTATTCTGTGTTGATGCTGGTGTCATATGGGGCTGGTGTACTTCCTAGGCAAACAGTAAAGAAGTGTTTTAAATTGCACCTCTTGGGGCAAAGACTTTTTTGATCATCAGTCCTCAATAAATGGTGTTTGTCATCCTGTGAAAGCCAGAGGCATCTGTGGGGTGATCTCTGTCAGACTCTGGACTACTTGGGAAAACCTACAGGGCTGGAAAAGAGCCAGCTCTGTTCTGGTCCTTAATGATGTCAAGAAGGCTGCCACAAGAGTCCAGATGTGAAATACTGGAACAGCGGAGAAGTAAATTGCTTCTCTCTAAAACAAGCAAGAAATCCAGGTCAACAAAATAAAATCAGTTTGACGTGAAGTAGCAAAAAAGAATCAGTCAAAAATTACTTGAATTTTTTTTTAAGATCCTTGTTAATAGATACCTGGATCACTGTAGTGGTAATGGGATCTGAGAAGTTTACTTCTCCTAAAATTGAAGTGCTTAAAGCAGGGATATACTCAGTTAAAGTAATCATGAACTCCTTTACAGAACTGGCTAGCTTGCAGATTTCCTGGAACAGCTGTCAGTGCAACATAAACACTTTCTAAAATGGTGCTGGAGAAATTGCCCTTTTAGAGTGATTGGAAATATCCTAGTTGATGAGTGAAGTCTGAGTTTCAGGAGGCTGGAACTGTACAGCGTGACAAGAGGGAAGAATTTTCCAGCCTTGTTAAGCCCATTTATTAATAATAATTGGTCATGCACACAAACGACCAGTTTCTCTTGCCCAGTTTGATTGCCCCATCTGCGGGCATCATTTCTAGGTAGCCAGGCAAATGTGCTGATGAGGATGTTCAGCAAAGCGTTCCCCCTTCCAGCAAGCTGACGTGCTCACCAGGCCCCCATCTCTCAGGCTCTGCCACCACCGTGTCCATCGTGTGATGTGCATGGAAACCATCCCAGCCACAACTGTCACCTCCCACCAGTGGGACCACCTTCCTCTCCTGCTTTTGAATAAACTCACCCCACAGCTCAGCGACACTCAGCCTTTCTTTAAGCACTCTTAAGGCTTTACTTACCTAACTACCACTCAGAGCCATGTGCTGGACACTCTCACCATCATGTATATTCATTTCAAATGTTGGCCATGTCAGTCCAGAGGTCTCAAACTGGCAGTGGAAGACTTTCCCAAGAGACAACTTGCTCATAGGGACTGAAAATAAGCCCATCTCCTCCCAGACCTGCCTGGTTTGACAGTTTCTGAGCTGTTCTGCTTTTTATTACCAACCACAGCTCTACTTTCTCCCTGCCATGTGAACCAGGAGGACAAACTTGTGAAGATGGTGACAGCCTGAGTGGCAACATCTGCTCTAAAGATCTGGCAGCAGGCAAAGAAGACTGCGGCACTGAAAGAGTTAAATATTAATAGAAGGATATGAAATGTCCGATCTTTCTTTCCAAAGACAACTGAAGGAAGTTTCTCCAGCTCTGTTTCCTAGTAGTTACAGTATCAGAAGAAACATAGCTGTTTTTATCCAATAAAATGAATTTCATGTATAAAAATAGTTAAACATCTTGATTAATTTATGCTAATTTATGTTTATTTTTCTGAATACATAAAAGAAACTAGGAGCGTTAGTTTTAAAAAAACACATTTGTTCCCAAGACTTAAGGACAGGCAAGAAGCTGTGACAAACACTAAGCTCCTACATCTTGGTGTGAAAGAAATGTTCAGCAAGGTGTCCATTTCGGTCTGGTTTTGCAGGTGTGCACTTTAATTTCAGTGGGCCGAGTTACTGCCACTGAAGAAACAACTAATTCAAAACTGAAACCCCATCTGGGAGTAGGAAAGGAATTATTTTTCACACATTGACAACAAGCAAGAGAAAGAAGTGTGAGACCCTGAGACTTCCTCGTTCCAAAAGCCTGAATGATGCAGTCATTGGAAGAACCCATTTATTCACCACAGAAAGACTGAGGAGGGAAGAAGCCTCTCTGGAGCTTTGTAGTCCAAGCCCCTGCTCACATTAGGGATAAAATTGTGGTTGGATCAGGTTGTTCTTGCATAAAACAAACCTACCTAAAAAGACTACAGCAGTTTGTTCAAGCAGGCTTTTATGCATCCATTCCATTTTAGGTTGTATTAATAATTCAAGAAGCCATTTTTAAATGCTGTTTTTGCAATCAATTAAATATTCAATTTTCTAAATGTCAAGTAAAAAATGCTTCATTCACTATTTTCTAACAAAATAAAATGTAAATTAAGTATTTGAATTACTGCACGTTATAACTGTGTGGTGCTTCTACAAATGTGAATAGATTAACATATCTACCAAGTTAAAAAGAGTGCCAATTTTAATGTAAAGTCTATATTTATCAGCATATTCGCATAGCTCTCAGCCAATGACAGTAAACCCACTGAAATAAAGTACAAATGCAGAACGAAGACGATTTAACCTGTGAATAAAGTCAGCAATTCAGAGAATTTTCATTCAAATCAGAACACTCACGAGTGCTTTTGTCTGTGGAGATGGACATCTGCACCCTGCACTGCATTGGTTGGTACCTACAGCCCTTCCCACAGGGTGAAGGTGTCCAGCACTGGGATCTTGGGGTGGTGTTTGGAAGAGTTAGTGCTGAACTGGAAGGGGGTCTTTGCTTGTCTGCTGAGTGATGGCTCTGATGGCTCTTGGCAGAGCTGTCCCCTCTGCTGGGAGGCTCCTCTGGACTGTCCAATTCCTTGTGTGAGCAGAGCAAATGTCCCCCTTCTCGGCCTGCTCCTTTAGGTGTATGTTTTAATAAATGGAGGTATCACACTTTCCTTTGGTGCTCTGTAAGGAATGCACAATCTGGTGTGTCTCAGGGGCTCTGTGGGTCCCTTCCTGAGACCACCCTAACACCTACACAAGCAGAACTGCTCATGGCCCCCTCCCTAAGCAGCTTGGTGTTTATTTTCTAGCAACATGTACAGGTGGTTTTGGACGCAATTTTCTCTCATCTCTGCTTACATTTCAGATTATTTAAGACACATGCTTTCTAGGGATGCTGCTTGACAAGCCACTGAATCTGGAATTCACACCTTATCTTTGTGGCCTCCATCTTTATGGGCTTTTGAGCTGACCAGCCATCCTCTCCCTGCCCAACCCCCCAGTTTAACTCACTGGGCTGACAAAGGGCCTGTGGGCCACGGTCCTGGAGTTTCTAAGAGGTTTTCAGACATCACTGGTGGAAGTGGTGTTTGTGGTGGGAACATGCAGCATGGAAAATGCAGAGAAATAGCCTAAGTGTTTAGACAATAACAAGGAAGGGGAGCTCATCTGCTGGAGGGTGGTCCCTCACAAACCAGACAGGTTCTTACAAAGCTCGGGGTTGACATGCAATTGGATAGCAGCATGGAAAACATCATTCCAGTGAGTTCTTGTCCTGCTGTAACACCTCCCTGCTGCTGGCTCAGGCACTCTGTAGGCCTGGAGGTTACAGCTGTGTCCCTCAGCCTGCGGAGCCCCAGCTGGCACAGGAACACTGGCTGCAGGAAACTGTTGTGTGGCAGCCCTGAAAACAAGGGTGCAAATCTGCTTCGCTGCAAAAATTACATGGCTTGTAATGCGTCATCGAGGGTACAGCCTTAAAGGTGCCAAGTGAACCCTCAGAAATCAGAAAATACTGGAATTAACATCTCCCCCATGCTCCGCATTGCTGACAACTGTAATTGCTTGACGCAGCAGTAGGGAGTAACTTCCCCCAGCCTGCAGCATTGATGCATCGTGTACAAGTTACTGTTCCTCCCATCCTCATCCTGCCCCCAGAGAAGACTTGTGCTTTGCAGAGACTTGAAATGCAGGTGCCCCACAGCCAGCTGGCACACACCTCATCAAAACAGCACAGCAGTGCCTCCTGCTCTCAGAGCCTCCCAACCCTGCTGGGTGCATGCCAGCGACTCACTGGCTTCTCTATAGTCCACTTGTGGACTATGAGTTTTCTGAAGGATTCTAACAACCTAAGCCAAGTCCAGGGCATGCCACAGTGCATGAGAAGTGCTGAGTCCTCACATCAGTAACCACCTTTCCGAATATACAGTAGCTCCCCACAGGCTTGCTGCCAGAGCACCAACCAAGGGGGACTTCTTTGACAGGTCCCCTGTCTTTTATGTTCGTTCTTGTTTCCTGTTTTCATTCTCCATAAATCTCTTGCTGGCACATGTAGACACAGGCAGTGTAACCAGCACCTGCCAGACATCAATAACACTGTGTGGCATTGCCCAGAGAAGCTATGGCTGTCCCTGGATCCCTGGAAGTGTTCAAGGACAGGTTGGATGGGGCCCTGAGCAACCTGGTCTAGTGGGAGGTGCCTGTGGCAGGGGGTTTGGAATTGGATAATCTTTAAGGTCCCTTCCGACCCAAACCATTCTAAGAGTCTGTGATTCTATGATTCTGTGATTCTATGATTCCATGATTCTGTGACATGCCACATCAGTGCGCTTTCCTTAGTCCCACATTTGCATCAGCCAGTGAGGTCAGCACTGAATTTCTCTGTGAAGCTGCTCAATCAGGGTGAAGGAGCTCAGCCTTTGCTCTGTTGTTGCAGAGAAGTGGAGGTGATTAACAGGGCTGGGGAGCTGAAGGCCCCGCCATTGTCTAAAACCAGCTAATAAGCATTATGTCTCAAGCTAAGTAATGGAAGACTAGAAACTGCCAAAAATTTGCAAGTTCCAGCAGTGTTGCCTGTTTCAATACGAGTAGCAAGAGCTAGCTGGAAAAACCCTCCTGATCACTGTCTTTCTAATGAGCTGCAAAAACATTCAAAATTCAGTGCTGTTGTTAAGTGGTCAGGCTTCAAGCTTCTCAGAAACGCTGCTTTCCAACAAGACATCTCAGAGCAAACTACAGCCCGTCTCCTGCCAGGCCCCGCAGAGCTACGCGCTGCTGCCAGACACCTTTTTAACAGGCTGCATGGCTGGAGTGATTTGAGCTTTCACCTTGATAGCCTGGATGGCCACAGGGCGCTGGCAGGCCATGTGTCAGCCTTGCAACCGCAGCTGGTGCACCCACAGCAAGCTCTGCAGCCGTTCCATAGAGCAGAGCCACTGGAATCTCCCAGGATTTGCGACAGAAGCGGCTCCCGCAGCAGAATCCTGCTGTGCAGGTGAAACTTTGCCCGTTTTGCCCGCAGCTCCTCCTTGGTTCTGCGAGGGTGCCGCTCCGCAGAGCCGAGGGGTGACAGGCGGGTACTGCTGTGCCAGCCTGACTTCTGCTTATGCCTGCACTTCCCAGAGCTGCTGTGCCAAGCATTTTCCTTCCAGCCCGGCAGCTGCCAGCCCATGCTGGTTGCGGTCGTGCCTTTCCCTCTCACATCAGAAGGTGCCCAACTGAGGGAGGCACCATGTTGGCTGCGATCCACGGGGCGCACTCAGGGGTTGCTGTGTCCATGCCCTGCACCTCGGGTGTCTCAGCATTAAGAGATAGGCATGGGTGTGGGTCTCCCTCAAAGTCAGTTCTTAGAGCTCTGGGCAATTCTGCACTGGTGGTCTCCAAACCCTTTTTGCTGGCAGCAGCCTTCCTGCTTTTTCCTGGGAAGGCTTTACTGTGCAGAGAGAGGTGCTCAGGGCACCTGTGCCAGAAGTAGAGGAAGACCAGCTGGTGTTCCCTTGACTTCCCCAGAGTTCAGAAAGTAGTGCGTCTGCCTGGGAGAGATCAAGACAGCTTCCCACCACATCCTGAAGCAAGCTGGCATTGGGATACTTCTGGGAAGGCACGGGGTGCTTCTCAAACCCCTGCAGATGGAATAGATGCTGCCTCTTTATGCAGAAGAGCATAAAGTACCCCAGAGGTACTGCTTTTGGAGTACCCTCAGCCTCAGGTTAGCCTGGCCAGGCCTTAGATGCTGTTGTGGGTTTTTGTCAGCCACCTCTGTGTCCCCAAGCAGAGGGAGAAGTTCCCAGTTTGGCTCTTGCTCCTCCTTGTCCCCATGACCCTGGCATCTCCCCTCCCTGTGAGTGCCCACATCCCCTCAGCCCTGTCTGTGCTCCCCACATGCCCCTGCCCAGCTCCATCGTGACACCACTGCCAGGTTCCAATTGCGGTGCCATGGCCAGGGCTTGGTTCCACTGTTGCCAAGGGCAGAACCTGAGTGCTCAGGCTTCCTGCATCTGCCCTGCTCACTGTGTGAGTGACTCCCACCTGGCCACCAAGCAGCTCCATGATGCTGAAGCCTGTGGCAGACACATTGTGGCTCCTCTGGCTACTGAGTAAGTGACCGCCCCTGCAGGGCCACCTCAGAGCCTGGGGTTGGAGCCCCTGTTCTACTGCTGCCACACCCCAGTCTCTCACAAGACCACCCCACTTGGCCCACAGGCCATGTCAGCCCTCAGCTCTGCTCACCCCTGGAGCAGCTGGAGGTCCTTGGAGGGGACCTAGGCTGGGTGACTGAGGAGAGTGCAGAGGCAGCAGGAGAGGGGGTCCAGCTGGAAGCAAAGAGAGGAGGGAGGAGATGGAGGGATGTGCCCATAGCACGGTACAGGGGTGAGGGAGCCACCAGCAATCTGGGTGCCTCTGGAGGCTGGAGTTTTTGAGGGGAAAAATTAAAAAAGCACATATACAACCCCCAGAAAAAAACCCCAAACACAAAAAGAAACCACAAAAAACACAACCCCCCCCCCCCACAACAAAAAAACAC
>VYZT01022845.1:167755-198861 GCA_013400735.1 Pomatostomus ruficeps | reverse complement strand
GCCCCCCCCCCCCCCCCCCAGAACACACACACACACACACACACATACACACACAAAAAAGAAAAACAAAACCAAAATGAAAACATTTCCTCCCAATCCAAACTAAGCTCACAATAAAATCTGACTTTTAAAGCTTTTTGGGTTTTTTCCTTCTTTTCTATTCTTTCCCCCCGCCCTTTTCCCTGGGGCTCCTGGTTACCCCGGCACCCTGCAGGTAGGGTCTATGCAGGGAAACTTCAGGCTAGCGTCTGAAGTATTGTCCCAGCGCTCTGCTCGGTGTCAGCCTGCCAGCTGCTCCTTCGTTTCCACCCGCTTGTCCCTGTCAAGGACAGCCCAGCCCATCCCCCGTGTTTCTCCCGTAGGTGTGCTGACCTTGCCGGCGGCTGCTGTTGCTCCGCCGGCGCTCCCCATCCCGGGCAGCCCGCTGTCGGACAGGGAGTACCAGCAGTTCTTTGCGAGGCTGCACCCGCCCTGGCAGGCGAACATGTTCTGCCTGCTGCGCCAGGCGTACGGCTGCCTCAGCCCCACCATCCTGCACCTGGACCAGGACGAGAACCACGGTGAAATCCCCGAAGGTAAGGGCAGCACCCGCCCCCCGGCGCAGAGGAGTGCGTGGACCCAGCTGGAGCAGTGTGGCTGTTTCTCTGCCCCAAAATGCCACAAGATTGCAGGAATGGGATGGGTTGTTTTGGGCTCCATAGCCCAAGGAGCAGCTTGGAGCAGACACTTGTAGAACTAGAGCACACCGGTTTTTGTGGCCTCTCTGAGCATCCCTTTCAGTGTTGCACCACTTTCATGGAGAAAAAAAAAGCTTTTCCCAATGGCCAGCCCTAACCAGGAATTTGCATGGGTTTTTTCCCCCCGTATGCTGTCTGGCACCACCAAAAAGGGTTTGTCCTTTTGTAGCTTTCCTTCGAGCCCTTGTGGGCTGCTATAACTCTTCCTCATCACCCAGCTGATCAAGCACAGATGCCCCAGCCTCTCTTTGCAGGTCATGGGGCTGAAAGCCACGGCCACTTCAGTGCCCCTTCCCTCCTCCACATCTCTGTTGGTGGGGTGGCAGGAGGGAAAACTGGCCACAGCTTTCTCAACCTCACTGTAGCTCCTCATCTCTTACCAGCTCCCTCCAGCTTCATCTGAGCGTTAATGCAGAATCTTGGCTCACGGGTTCTCCTAGGTCTTTAAGAAAACTTGAGATGATAAGCTGCCTTTTTAAGTGTTTAACATTTCAGGAGCCAAGAAACATCCCAGTTCAGAAAGCACCATAGCAACAGCACCCTTCAAATCTCTGCAGTCATATTTTCCCTGCACCCCTGCATCACAGAATTTAAGTGGTATAATTATATCTGTGCAGCTGAAAAACTTGGGACTACTTCTGTTGTATTTTCCTTCAGAGGGAAAAAAAATAGGAGCAATTTTCTCATAAAAAAATATGTCTTTATATTTAGATATGAACGTCAATGAGCTGAATGATCAGCTAACTGTGCTTATTTGGACTGCAGCTTAAGGGCAACTATTTCTTGCTGGTTTCTGCAGCTGTGTTGGGGGAATGAGTCCCACCCCACATCATCAGACCCAGGGATGGGTCCTGTGCTCCTCACTCACTTTTGGGCACCTGCAATCCACTATGCCATGGTGCTTTGTGCCCCAGGGTCTGCCCCTGGTTCCTCTCCTCATGATGCCCAATTCCCTGGCACTGCTCTTTTTCATGTCCAGCCACATGCTCAGTCACTGCTCCTGCCTTGAGAGATTGAGTTGTCAAGAGCAGAAACATCTGGAAATGCTGGAAGATGGGAAAACTTTGCAGGTTGCCCTCTTTACCTTCTTTTCCTCCATCCCTCAGCCTAATACACCCATCCAGCAGAATTTATTCCCATTCATGTTACCTTTTTTTCCCCAGTTTTGGGGCTATTTTGCCAAACTTCAGCCAGGCTGAGAGGCAGAACAGATGTGGCAGAGCGTGTGCCCTCTCAAGTTTAACACCTCTGTCTTCACAGAGCTGTGACAGTGCTGTCTACATCCAGATATCCATGAGTATTAATTGTGCCCATTCAGGTGTGGTGCTGAGGAAGGCACTCACCTTGTGCTTTAGACAAGGGGCAGCGTGGGGATCTGGAGTTTTCCCTAGAAGCTGGGCATTTTTCTGGACTGGGATCCTAGTGTATATCTGAAACTCTTCTTTTGATGGTGCAGCCGTTTGCTCAGCACAAGAAGTGAGTACAGGGTAAAGGACGGTGCACGAGCAATAACAGGACAGCAGTGCAATTTCCTTGCTAATGCCCTCCCTCTCACCAGCACTTCCCCTGTTCTCACAGGGCTGGAGCATAAGATCACCCAGTTCTCCAGGGTTTTCTGCTCTTCTTCATTGTTGCCTTGAGTTTGCAGTGTTTCAGTGTTTTTCCTTCTGTAAATATTCTTAGACTATTCTGTAAACATAGCCATAGTCTCTTAGCTACTATCTATGCTATTCTATGTTTATAAATTCCAGTATACTGGGTGAAAAAATATGATTAACAAATGCTTTGACCAGTGGATTATGAAGTGTTAATTTCTACCTCCAATCCACGGTGATTTGTGAAAACATATAAATAAAAGCAGAGGGTTCCGCCCTCTCTCTCTTTCTGCTCCTCCGTCTGCTGTTCAGTGTAGTTCCTTATTTAACTCTCCTTAGAAGTTCCTCAGCCTAGTAGGCCGGCCTGACGAGTGCTACACTTCATGCTCTTGGCTTTCCTGCAATTGCTGCAGGAAGAGCTGCAGCTCTGGAGTCAGCATGTCGGCAGTGCTGGCCAAGACTGCGGTGTATGTGTGTACATGCACAGGCTTTGCCAGCAGCATCGTGGCCCTATGGACCCTCCCCCACCCCCTGCAAGGCTGGAATCAATGTCAGATTATATTGCTCTGAAGAATTTGTCTCCTCTGGAGCCAGTTGCCCGCAGAAGCTGTGACAGCCCCATGCCTAACCCATCAAGACCAGGCTGGATGGGTCTTTGAACAACCTGGTCCAGTGGAAGGAGTTCCTGCCCATGGGAAGGGGCTTGGAAGTTGATGACCTATAAGGACCCTTCCAAACCAAACCATTCTCTGATTCTCTGGTGCTCCCAGGCCTGGTCTTGTTATCTTTTTAACCTATCACATCACTGCTTGCCTTTTTTCTCTTTTTTAAATCCAACAAGGACTAATAACAGAAGCGTCAGATCCTGGAAACAGGAAGTTTGTGTCTCTGTCATAGGGAAGATAACTGTGTGGAAAAAGGCAGAAGGAAAAAGTGAAATTTTCAGGGGGTTGGAGGGGAAAGGGATATGGTGCCTGGAACTGGGAGCTCTAACAGCCCAAGGCTGTGATCTCCACCTGGGGGCACACAGCTTGGACTTTCTCTGCATCCATGAGCCATCACCCAAGAGGTCCCCATCTCTTGGTGCACCCAGGCCTGCCTCCATCCCACATCTCTGTCTCCAGGGCCGGTCTGCACTGAATTTCGAGAGGTGGTGCAGTTCCAGACCTTCTGCCAGTTCGCCCAGTATCGTTGCCTCAAACAGCAGTTCTACGTCAAGGCAAGGAGTGGGATGTGGGACAGGTGGGGGGAGTATCTCTTGGGAAATGGAAGGTGAGGAGGAAGGGAAGAGAACACAGTGAGAGTCATGTTTCTCCCTCTCTCCTCCACGCAGCGAGTCCCATGTTTGAGTTGGTCTCTAACAAGCCCTTTGCCGATGGAGCACTCCAGCACTGTGAACTCTTCGGCAGCAGACAGAGGCTCCCCTGCCACAGAAGGTATGGCTGCACTGGGCTGTGCTGGGCCCCCCTGCCCATCTGCTGGCCTCCTGTGACTTCTCTCCACCCCTACAGCTTTCTGTCTGGCCTCCAAAAGGTGCCCTCAGCCGCTCCATCCCTCTGTGTCACCAGCTGGGAAGCAGGCTTCTCTCTCACCTGCTGATGCCTGGCTGCAGGTCAACCTGCAAGACCTTCTGATGTTCTCTCATGCACTGCTAGGTCAGAAACCACGGCCGACAAAGCACCCCACAGCCACGCCAAAGGCATCCACACCCTGGCAGAAGAGCAGGAGGACTGCTCGCCCACCAACTCTCTGGGCTGCCACCTCACCTCCCAGGGTGGAATCCCCTGATGACCAAAGCCTGAGGAAAAGCATCTGGCAGCTGATCCATTCGGCCCTCTCCTTGGACGCATCCTTGGATGCATCCTTGGACACCAAGGACTCCGCTTGGAACTTCACCATGTCGGGCACAGGACGCACATCAGAGCAGGAAATGCCCCCCCGAGGCAGGTGAGGGGAAGTCTGCCCTTTCTGGGTACCACACACCACCCGTGCGGGGCTGTTCTCCTTCACACTGGATGGCAGCCCCATGGCATCTATGTTCCTGCTCAGAGCAGGCGGTGAGCCTGGGCAAGTGTTCTGGAGAAAGCTGGCCCATCCAGAGCAGGAATGTACCAGGGAGCCCCCAGGCACCCCTCACTCCAGCACAGAGTGAGCAGGGAGAGGGTGATCCAGCACTGTTAGTGCCTGAAAATGGCACTGTCCTTGTACTCTGAGCAAAGTGAGTTTAGTCTGGGCCTATGCTGCAGGCAAGGCTTTGTCCCATGCCTGTGTTTCCCCACACTGTGGCCATCTGCACTATGCAATCACCTCTGCACTCATCCTCCTCTAGACAGATTTCCCAGGAGTCTGGGGTGATGTGCAGAAACAGTGTCCTTGCAAACACAGGTCCTCAGGATGTGTCTCGCTGTGCTCCTTGCCTCTCTGTGTGCAACGTGAAGCAGATATTTCTTGAAGCAGTCTGACCTGAGGAACACTCCAAGGAGTGCTCTGTCCTCACCCAAGGGAGTAAAAGCAGCCCTGGGCTAGGAAACAGCCAGGAGCCCAAAGCTGTGCAGGGCCACTACTTCTTCTCGAGCACGCGCGCCTCTCTACACTCTGGGTCTGTGCACAGCTCTTCCTAGGGGGTTTCTGGTTCCCCATTCCAGCTTTGGAGGCAGCTACACGGCAGTTCAGCACAGGGCCATGCACCAGCCCAGCTTGCTGCAATCCTTTCACATACCCTTCTTAGTTCCTCTGGCCTCCGGATGCATCAGGAGCTTATGGAGCATGTTGAGCTCTTCTCAGCTGGTCTGCCAGCGTCTGTTTGCCTCTGTCCTCGGGTAGCTGAGGCTGGTGACCCCATAGAGAAAAGACCTCCAAAAGGATATTATGCTTTCACTCAAATTTACTTTTTGATCCTTTGATACCTTGTGGCTGAGGACTGAGGACTTGCTTTGACTGACATGCAAATATTATTTTGCTTACCAAGACAAAAAAAAACCTGATGTCTAGATGTGGTTTTCATGGAGAAGTCATTTTGGTTTCGTTCTTGCTGGCTAGTGATGTTCTTGTAAGCGCACAGATTTTGTGCCTGATTGCACATCTGTGGCTTCTCTTGAACACACTGCATACCACTGCCACAGTGCAGCCAGAGATTCCACTTCTGCATGTAAAGATGAACTGCATCATGTTGTTAAAGACGTAACTGTTCTCTTGCAAGCCTCTAACATATGTCATCCTCCTTCCTAATATTGTAGGAGGCTTTTACTGCCTGCAAGAAGTTTTTCTGGTTTATGTGCTCTCAGGCAAAATTGTGTTTCATTGAGGATTTTGTTGTCCCTGCCTCTGAAACCGAGCCTTGCTCTGACTGAGTTCTGTTGGGATTACTGGGGGACTGCTGTGATTGCAGATGACACTCGCTATTCCACTGCAGCGTTTCTCAAAGACACTAATGCTGACTGTGTGTCTGCAACTGGCAGCCGAGCCCCATCAATCATGCTAAGCAAAGCTTAAACCCCACCGAGGATAAAAAGGCGAGATAGACCGCGCCTGTCGGCTTTGCCGCTCGCCACGTCCCGCCTCCTCTCAGAGGGACTTCAAAGCATGACCTAAAAAAGGGGCAAAATGTCTGGAGGCATTTCCATTCCAGCAAGAGGAGCAGTGCTGTGTGGGACTGGTGGCCGTGCACAGGAGCCATTCAGCATCTGGTTTAACACAAGGTGGGCAGGGTTGTGATGGGCACGGATCCCAGTGCTGCATGTCTTCCCAGGGGTCTTATGTCCAGCAGGACATCCATCCTTCTTGCTCATCCCTTGTGGTTTGTGGCAGCTGCTCTGCTAGCTATTCCAGCTTTCATAATGCCTGATGAGGCCAACCGTGGTCTTTAGAGAGAGACAGGGCAAGGGTAGTAATACAAGAAGAATCTGCAGCACTCTTCTGTGGTCTTTCTGGTAGCAGTGAATCATTGGGCAGGAGAGGGAAATGACAATTATTGCAGTTATTTTCTATTTTTAGTCCTTATTGTGCTTTCTACCTTATTTCTCAGTATTTCCTCTCCTCTGAGTTACTTCTACACCATGATTCAGTCTCACAATAAGCTAAAGAGAGCTCTGTAGCCCTTACCTTATAAAGCCTGTGCAACACTCATTTTCTCCAGAAATTTTTAGTGTCCCTTTAAAACACCCCCACACTCCAGCTCTGTGTGCACTACCCAGTGACGGGGTTCAGCATTTGGGTACATGGAAGGACATCAACCTCCCTTCCCTGCTTTTCTGTTTGCACAAAGAATTGCATTTGCCCTTTTTCCCAGGGCTTCCCACTGTTGTGTTGTTTGTCAGCTACAACCCCTACACCCCTTTCAGCATCACAGCTGTCCCGGATCCAGATCTTATTCTGTTGGTATTCACACATGGATGCTCACGCGTGGTTCATGTGAGCTCAGCTTCCCCAGCAAGGCTGCTCCGAGCCCTCTCAGAATGCCAGAATTGTTAGGGTTGGAAGGGACCTGTGGAGACTATCTTGTCCAATGCCCCTGCCAAGGAAGGGTCACATAGAGCAGGTGACACAGGGACCTGTCCAGGTGGGTTTTGATTGTCTTCAAGAGGGAGACTCCATGACCTCTCTGGGCAGCCTGTTCCAGTGCTCTCCCACCCTCAATGTAAAGAAATTCTTCTTGATATTGAGGTGGAACTTCCTGTGTTTTAATTTATGGCCACTGCTCCTCATCCTGTGGCCAGGCACCACTGAAAAGAGTCTGGCACCATCCTCTTGGTGCCCACCTTGAGACATCTGTGTGCAGTGAGAAATACGTACACTTCTGGTGACTCGCCCTCCTCCTCCTCCTCCTCCTATACCCCTCCAAACAGTCCTCGTTGTGCTTATCTACTTCAGCCCCAGAGGCTTTCATTTTAAGGCCAGACCCTTCATTAAAAATACCATCCCCAGAAAAAACCACTCTTTTTGAATTATCATCACCCATAACCAGTTTTAGCACTCAGACAAAGATCTTTTTTTTTCTCTTTCTGAAGCTGTTAAGAGTGGCTTTTTCATAACTGGCTTTAGTTTCCTGCAGCAACCCCCCTAAATCAGAAGTTACCAAGTGCTAGAAAGCTGCTGTTTGCTCCTTATCTTCTTTCCTGCTCGCCTCAGGTGCTCACTGCACCTCAGCCAGCCGGTATCAGGAAGGTTCAGCAGCTGAAAGCTAATGGCCCAAATCCTTGTCATTACATGGCGGGAGAGGCGGATGCTGCTCGCCAGCACTCTTCGGAGATACCGCTGAAGCAGGATCTGTGTGTCCTTCCACATCCTGAGATGCTAAAGTATGATAAGCTGTTACCTGAAGTTTTCTCTTTTTGCCTTGGATCAATCACTGATCTCAGCCCACAGATTCTTCTTAATCCTGGGGGGATTTTTCACATTCCCTTTGGATCCTTGCCTCACAGTACCTGTTAAGCTTTTTCCAGGGCAGTGGTTAGGACAATAACATGCAGAGGTACTAAGCTGGGGAGGGATTTGCATTAGGAAATCGCTTTAGATAGACCCCTCCCTTTCCCTGAAGCATGGTGAAACCTCTGTGCATCCACAAACAGCTCAGCAGCGTGTCAAGGAGTGGAGAGAACCAGCAGCAGTGCTGTTACACTCACCCAGAGGTGGTAAATCAGCTCATAAATTTGCAACTGTGAGGCCAGAAAACCTCACAGCAGAGATGGAGAGCAGAGGTAGAGGAGGAAAAGGATGTGACAGAGAACGTAGCAGAATTTCTTGGTAAACTCAGGCACTGGCACAACTCAGTTTTCTGTGAGGCTCATCTCTTTTAACATTCAGGTCTAGGAATTGCTCTGACCATGCACCCTGACCTTCTTGCTCAGCACAGGACATGCCTGGTGAGCCCCGAAAGAAAAAAAACAGTGCTATGTGATTAAGCCACAGACTCCTCTCCTAACAGAAGTTTGGGATATCTTTGGGAAGTCTCCGAACTGTGGAGGAAGCACCCCATCAGCTGTTCCCATGCTAAATACCTTTGGTGGCAGGAACATGCAGTTTGCTTCTGGTTTGAATGCATCTCACCCCAAATTCCGGTCACCAAAAGTCATTACTCTTCCAGGTGCTGACAAGGAGAGCTTTCCAGCTGAAGCTCTCCTTGGTAAAAGTGCTGACTGACTGAGTGGGTACCCAGCAGTGTCCTTGCTCAGCTGAGTGGTGCTTTTTTAGCTTCTTCCTCTAGGTGAAAGTTTTCCATGCCTTAGGAAATCTCATCTTCATGACCTTCCTTCAGGTTCTCCACCTCTTCTTTATTTTTTTTTAATGCTAATCTGAAGGTCTCCAAGAAGTCTCAGATATTTTCAGGAAAACTTGTCCATACATGTTAGCCCATGCATGGCTTTTAAGAGCATTTTAACATAAGCTCTTGCTGCTCTTCTTACTCTCTGTCAGATCAAAGTTTGTTTATTTCTCACTGGTTTTGTTTCCAGACACAAGAGGCAAATATCGAGCATGTTTACCTCTTCTGCATCATTGATGATGATTGAAACCAACCATCCTTGTCTGCTAACAGTTCTGTACCATGTTTACAAATTCCATTGTTCCTAAGAGATGCCAAATATTCTCATTGTTCTGATCCCATTGTCCTTAAATTTTCTACTTTTAGCTATCCATGTCAGTTTGAATGAACAGTTAATTCATGTTTAACAAGTTTTTCCCCGTTTCTGTCAAATACTTGGGAGGGAGGCTTAATAAGTGACATCCTCCAGACCCAAATGGGGCTGCCCAATGCTCAACACTGAGCAGACATCTAACAAACATCTCCTCACTGTGCACTCAGATGAATGAAATTAGGCAGCAGCTGCTGCAGGGGCCCTGGGAAAGCTTTTCAAGCTGTGCTCCTCATCCAGTCCCCCTCACACACCCCCAAATGCACATCAGCTCCCCTGTGGCCTCTGTGTTACACAGGCAAGTACAGACCCTGCAGAGAGCCCCATTCCCCTGTGCAGTTTAGCCAAGAGTCCCAGGTTTCTTTGGGAAGGGATTTTTTTGTTTTGTTTTGGGGTTGTTTTCAGTTTCTAACTAAGGATGCATCTCTTCAGCTTGTGGCAGCGAATGAGATTACTCCCTCCTTCTCTTTCTCTGTCAGCCTTTTAGCCCTGCAGAACAATGAGGCAGTGCTGGTCCTGTGCTATGCAGTGCTGGACGGAAATTGTCTCTCATCGATGCTTGCCATGGCCTGGAAGGAGATGGAAAGAAGAGTCTTTGGGTTTGGAGACTCGGTAAAGACACCAATGTCCACCTTTGGCCCCCACTGTGGGCAGGCCACCTCCTGGGAGAAGCTGACCTGGGTGACCAGGGAGGCAAGCTCCAAGCTGGGAATATGAGAACTCCTCAGCCTCCTCTTTTGGGGGGTTCTCAGTGTTCTTTTCCCCCGATTCCCTGCTGGATCCACCCCAGGTGTGTGACAGCCTCGGGCGGCACCATATGGACCTGTGCCCCGACTGTGCTTTCTGCTCGCTGAAGAGGGAGCAGTGCCAGAACATCGAGACCCTGAACCGCGTTCACTGCAGCTCAGGAGGCTTCTCTGCCTACATCAACCCCCAGATCTCAGCCCAGCATGGGGATGTAGAGGTCAAGGTACCGAGCAAGCTGTATGTCCTGCTGCTCTCCAAGGAGGAGCCTGGACTGGGAGCTGGGGAAGGGGAGGAAGAAGCGTGGCTCACTTTATCCCACCCCTTTGCAGTCCAGGTCCTCAGAGATCCTGGAGGACTACAACATGGACTTTTTGAGAGGGATGAGGCCAGAGTACTGGTGCAGCCGGATGGCCATCCATGGCTGTAAGGACCCTGCTGTGACCCTCTGGCTGAAGACAGAGTATGAAGCCTTCCAAGATGAGGATGGCCCAGGAAAGGTGGGTGACAGTCAGTCGATGTTCCCATTCCTCCTTCTCCTGTTCTTTCTCTGACCTTCATTCCCATGTCACCAGATCTGTGACTCGAGCAGAGTTCAGCATCCCAACTACTGCATGTTCAAGAGCTACCAGTGCCTCCTGAAGAGCATCTACAACCAGAAGGTGAGAAGCAGCTACGCTGCCTTTTGCACAGCCTGCTCTTCCATGGCTGCTCCCTCCACAGCCAGCCCCGAGTCCCTGCAGGGCTCACTGGCCCACTGTTTTTCCATCTAGGATGACAGAATTAGGTGTGTTTGGGGGAGGAGGGGAACAAATAGTGACCCCAGCACGACTGCGGTGTCATTGGTGGGTGGGATTTGCACGGACGATGTGACGGATGATATCCCTGTATATCCCTGCAGGGCAGGATCTCCCCCATCTTCCGGGTGCTTCCTGGGCAGTAAAAAACCCCAAATCACCAGAGCAGGACAGAGGACTGGCCTGTGTCCTAGCAAACACACAGTTCAGCTATCAGCTGAACAACTTCCCAGTTGGTCCTCCCCTCCTCCCCCTCATGCCCCCACCATCCCAGCCTCCAAATGCCATCCACCATGGAGGTCTCTTTCCTTGGGGAAGGATAGGCAGTGGCACCATTCCTGTAAACTCAGGCTCTCCTTGCAGGTGACTCGCGTGGAATGCAAGCGTAACAAGACCTACCGGGTGCTGAGTGCAAAGGAGGGAGACAAGGAGGTGAAGCTGTGGCAAGAGAGGTTCCTCAGCCTCTCCAAGCAGCAATCAAAAAATGATTAAAGTTTGTAAAGACCTTCAAGGTAGTCAAGGTCAGCCTTTGACCAAATACCACCGTGCCCACTAAACCACATCACAAAGTACGATGTCTACTTGGTTTCTGAACACTTCCAGGGGTGGTGATTCCACCACTTCCCTGGGGAGCCTGTTCCAATGCCTGACCACCCTTTCAGTGAAGAAATTTTTTCCTAACATTCAGCCTGACTCTCCCAGCACAGCTTGGAACCATTTCCTCTTGTCCTGTCACTGGTTGGCTGGGAGAAGAGACCAACCCCCACTTGGCTACAGCCTTCTTTCAGGGAGTTGTAGAGAGTGATCAGGGCTCCCCTGAACCTCCTTTTCTCCTGGCTTAAACAACTCCAGCTCCTTTAGCCACTCCAGACCCTTCACAGGCTTTGTTGCTCTTTTCTGGACTCACTCCAGCACCTCAATGTCTTTCCTGCAGTGAGGGGCCCAGAACTGGACACAGCACTCGAGGTGTGGCCTCACCAGTGCCGAGTACAGGGGCATAATCCCTGCCGTGGTCCTGCTGGCCACACTATTGCCAATACAGGCCAAGTGCCATTGGCCTTCTTGGCCACCTGGGCACAGCTGCCTCATGTTCAGCTGCTGTCAAGCAGCACCCCCAGGTCCTTTTCCACTGGGCAGCTTCCCTGCCACTCTTTCCCCAGCCTGAGGTGCTGCCTGGGGTTGTTGTGACTCAAGAGCAGGACCTGGCACTTGGCCTTATTAAACCTCATATAATTGGCCTCAGCCCATGGATCCAGCCTGTCCAGATCCCTCTGCAGGGCCCTCCTGCCCTCCAGCAGATCAACACTCCCACCCAGTTTGGTGTCATCCGGGAACTTACGGAGGGTGCCCTCGATCCCTTCATCCATTAATAAAGTTTTTAAACAGGACTGGCCCCAGTACCGACCCCTGGGTAACCCCACTGGTGACCAGCTGGATGTAACTCCATCCACCACCACTCTCTGGGCCTGGCCATCCAGGCAGTTTTTAAACCAGCAAAGAGTGCACCTGTTCAGGCCATGGGCTGCCAGCTTCTCCAGGAGAATGCTGTGGGAAATGATGTCAAAGGCTTTACTGAAGTCCAGGTAGAAGAAAACATGCACAGCTTTTCTCTCATCCCTAGGCAGGTCACCTGGTCCTAACCGGAGATCAGGTTGGTCAAGCACGACTTGCCTTTTATGAATCCATCCTGGCTGGGACCGATTCCCTGGTTGTGCTGTGTGATTGCATTTAGGATCATTTGTTCCATAACATTCCCTGGCACTGAGGTCAGACTGAATGAGGGGAGCCTCACAGTGGCAGCTGCTGGAACTCCTCTTGGAAACACTTCTCCAGCCAAAGGAACAGCTGAGCACTGGAGAAGGCACTTCTTGCATGCCCCGAGACAGGGGAGGAACCAGAGACAGGGACTCTCCAGGTCCCAAACGCAGCATGTGAGCAAGAAGCTTTTGTGTACATTTTGCTTTCCACTGCGGCTGTGTTTTTTTCTCAAGTTTAGTGTTTTATTTGGCCTGTGTCCTCCAACCCTCCATGTGGAAAAATAACTCAAACCACAGGAGCCCACCGCAGCTGGCAGGAGGGCACTGCATGGGGAGCACACAGGAGCTGGTGGCACCCCTGGGCTCTGCAGTCCCTGGGCAGCCCCCGCTCAGCGGCACCTGTGCACCTCCACGAGGTGCCGGCACTGCTTGCACTTGACGGAGCAGCAGCAGCGTAACTTGCAGCTGCAGCGCTGCTCCAGCTGGGCCCAGGCCATGTGGAAGGCCCTGGCACAGCACAGCAGCTCGCAGCCATCCGTGCCCAGCCACGTCCAGTTGCACTGGCGGCCAGAGGTGCCGAAGATCCCGCGCCGAGGGTCCCGCTCACAGAAGTCCGGGCTGGGCAGCAGGTAGACCAGGTTGTGAGCCGTGTGGGGCTTGAAGCTAGAGCTCCTGGGCACCAGGAGTTTGTAGGAACCCACCCGCTTTGGGTAAACCTCCATTTCCCCCTCAAACTTTTCCTTGAGGACGTTGCCCACCTGGCGGAAGGGAGGCATGACCTTCCAGCAGGTGCGCACCTCACAGGAGCCCGACACACTGCGTCACTTGCACTCTACCTTCATGTGGACCAGGAGAGCCTCTGGAGCAGGAGGCAGCTGCCAGCCAGGCCAGGGACACCCTTCCCAACACCTCCCATGCTGCTGCTGTTCCCCCCACACTCCGCCCGTGAGGCTGGAGAGCAGGGGAAGGGAAGGAGAGCAGGGATAGGGCAAAAGTTTCTTTTTAAGCCAGGCCAATATGAACAGAAGGAGATCCACTCTGTGGGAAACAAGATGGTTTGAGTCTGTAAGAGAAATCCCTGAGGCAGAGAGAGGGATGGGGACCTGTTCGGACCTGCGAGGCTTTGGGGAGGGAAACAGATCTGCAGCCCCTGCAAATGTTTTTCTTTATTGAAGAGTGGCTGGAGGGGCAGGGAAGCCCTTCAGAGCAGAACAGAGTAAATTATTTCCTAAATCAGTGCTGGGATCTGTGAGGAAAAGGAGACTGCACAGAAGTGGGTAGGGGAGGCTGGACCCCCCCTCCACACAAGCAGGAGCCCGCTCAGGGTGAACAGCACAGTGCTGGGCTAGGAAAAGCAGCAGGATGCAGACTCCTCTGGGAGCATGTGGCTGCCCTGAAGTGCGTGTTGGGGTATGGGGGCTGGACTGAGCTCTGCCTAGCCAGGGAGAAGCCCCTGCAGCCAGGCTTGCTCCCAGCCCTTGTTCCCACCCCTACCTTCCTCCCAACCTCATTGCTGGGCAGGTTCATGAGCGCTCGGCTGGAGGAGACACCTCGGCTCCTCTCAGGGCTGTCCACAAAGGCCTGAGAGAAGGCAATCCTGCAAGACAGGTTATCAGAGCAGCCTGACCACTGGAAACCTGCAGAGGGAAAGTGGCATTGAGGCAAGGAAAGAGAAGCCCTGAGAGGATCTCCCAAAGACCTGTGGAGAATGGAGGTGTCTCCTTCTCTGGTCTGTCTCCCCCATGGACCTTCCCCTCTGTCACGTGCTCCCTGCCACCTGCCTCTTCCTTCACCTTCGGGGATGACTCCTCGGATCTTGTGGTCGCAGCCACACTTGCGCAGCTCCCCGTGGCTGCAGGCACAGGTCACAGCAAAAGCAATGCCAGCAGCACTGATGGCGTGGATGAGAGCAGACTCTCTCGTGCCTGCAGCGGGATACGAATTGGCACCAGTCTGCAAAGGGCAAAGGCACTGATAGGGTGCAGTGTGGGAAAAGAGGCTGTCACAGCAGGCAGGAAGGATGCATTCAGATGGAGACTGCTCGGGAGAAATAAATGTCAGGATGTTCACCCAATGCAGCGGCTCCCAAGGCTGGGAGCCAGCAAGTGACATGGCTCTGTGGCAGGGTGGGTGGCAGGGTTGGGGAGAAGATTTACCAGTCTGCAGAGCTGGTACCTGGGATGGTCCAATGGGACCAAAATGCCAAATCTGGCCAAATGGGAAGAAGTTCCTCCAGAATGCTAATATGTGTGAGAGTATTAGGTTCAGTTTGCTCTGTGCTGACAGACATGTTAACATGTGGAAGAAGGCACTGACCTCTTTGGGGAGGGGTCCAGTGTGACGCTTGCACACTAGTCCAGGAAAAGCTGATGTGTCAAGGGGACAGTAGGCATACTGGAGGGACACCATGCCAAGCCTGCCTGTGCCACCTCCCCCCCGCTGACCTTGGATGACGACCTTGCCGAAAACCTGCAGCTCCTGCAGGGTGGAGCAGTTCCACTGGTGAGAGTGAAACTGGTGCTGGCACTCGAGGACGGCCAGCTCCGCGCCTCGCTTCACCGCCTCCATGGCTTCCACCTGCCACCGGCAAACGCGGACCTGCTCTTCCACCAGCCCCGTCAGGCCATCACAGCCCCTGGGGTCCCGCAGGACTGCCTGCAGGGAAGTCTGCTTGGCCAGGTACCTATGGGGCAGGGGAGAGGTTCAGTTGCAGATGGGCTAGAGCCAGGTCCTTACCTCTGCAGGACTAACCCCCTCTAGCCTTATCTCAGAGCAGAAATGGGGCAGGGAAGGGGATGTGGCCATGTTGTCTGTGAATTGGACATTCCTGCTCCCCGTTCTGGTCTACACCATCCCTCTGCCTCCATGTTCCCAGAGATGCCCCTTCTGCCTTTTGGTTGCCCAGATTCCTTCTTCCACCCTGTTCTCACCTGTTCTATTTTCTTTGGAGACAGCACATCCCTAGGTGGCTTTCCAGCCCAGACAGTACAAGCACAAAGCATACTTACAGCCAGGTCACAGCAGCAACGTGCTGCACGTGGATCAGCACCACATGCCACAGCCACACCAGCTCCATCCTGTCCATGGCAAAACTTCACCACCTTCAGCCCCGGCACAGCAGCTGCCTGAATGCTCTCCTGTGGCTTCCCACAGCCTATGCCCAGCAGCCGCTTTCACGGCAGCTCCAGCCCAGCACTGCAAAGCAGGGGTAGCCCCAGCCCTGGGCAGTGACCATGGGCTGTCTGGGTGTGCCTGCCAGCATCGGAGACCCTGTAACCTGCAGAACCCTGCTGGGTTGGCCCTGTGAAGTCGTCCACCCCAGTGCTACAGCTCAGGCAGCATGGTGGGAGAGGTCTGAGCTAGGGCTCTGGAGTGGGTAGCCATCAGAGGAAGCTCGCGTGGATGAGGACAGCATCCATGTCACACCCGTGGCCTGTGCCATTCTGTCAGCAGATGATGGGGTTGGCTTCCTCCACAGTCCAGTCACTTCTTCAGCAGGAAGCAGCCCAAGACCCACTCAGCAGCAGACAAGGCAGAACCTTCCACACAAGAAGAATCCAGCAGCACCAAGCAGTTGCTGCCAGACCTACCAGCTCATCACTGCTTTGTCACCAAGCCCTTTGGGGATACAGAGCATTTCCCTGCAGTCACAGCTCGTGGGAGCAGAGAGGGGAAGACCTGCTGCCTCCCTCATCCACATCCACTGTTCTTGGAGACACTTGCTCATCTGCCTCCTTCAGGCTGGAGATTCTTTCTTTTCTACCCTGCAGCCCACATAGCTACAGCAAGCAGACACAGCCCAGCTGCTCCCTGGATCTCTTAACTCTTTCCCTGGTGGGTCTCCCTTCACCTCCCTCATTTTCTTCCCCATGGACCATCCTTCCGCAAGGCCAGTCCTTGCCCTTCTCCTAGGAGGAACAATGGGGTGGCTGCCCCCCTTCTCAGTGGGTAGCCCTTTCCCCAGAGCCCCTGGGAACCCAGGAGAATGTGAGCTGTGTGACCAGGGAGCTGAAATGTCCTGGGACAAAAGCCTGCCATTCCCCCAGCCAATCTGGGAAGTGCCAGCTGTTCCCACTGCCTTGGAAGGTAAAACTCCTCTGCAGCCACAGGTTTCTGCTTTTCCTGTCTGAATCATTCAGAAAGTGAAGCAGGGCTGTTCCGGCCCTGCTGTGGTTCTTTCGTAAAGGGGTTCACCCCCTGTGCTCTCCCACATTTTCCCGCACAAAGAGGTCTGAAGAGCACTGGGGTTTATCAGTCATCCTTTCAAATCTGAGCAGCCTCTCTCTTGTAGCGTGCATTTAACTCTCTCCTTGCCTTCCCAGCTCCCTGCATCCCTCCTCCTGTTGGGTCCTTGCTCTTGCTTTCTGGAGCCAGCACTCCGGGGTGGCAGGCATGTCGGGATCTGCAGCATCAGGGTGTAGCCTCCAACACACACCCCAGTAATCTGGTCTTACCTGCTGCTCACTCAGACAGCGGTGAGGAAACGCCGGGGGTTGAGCTGCTCTTCACCACGAGCTGAGCCTCCAAGACACAGCGAGGGGCAGGCATGTGAGCCCACCTGGGTGAGGGGACACAGAGTTTGTGGGCTGATGCACCGGGATCCGGGGAGGTGAGTGAACTTGGCTGGGTGAGGATGCTGTGGGGCTCACGGGCTGGGCTGACTGCCACTGTGTCCTGGTCTTCTCACACGTGAAAAAGCCAGGGCTGCTGGGCTCAGCCAGATATGTGCTTATGTGTGTGAGGGGTGAGAGCTGCAGGGGAGGGGGAAGTTCCTACAGAATGTGTCAGACACTCCTTAGGCAAAGGACACCCCCCGTGGCATATCTGCAAGCTTTTATCAGTAGCAACGCCTTGACGGGAACTGAAGAGACACAAAAAGCCGTGAGAACAAAGATCCCAGCAACTAGCAAGTGAGAAAGGGGATCTGGTTAAAAAAGAGAGGCTCTGAAAAGAATCAGAGTGAGCTCAGTGGTTCGGGTGTTATTGTGCCCTCCAAGGATTTATGAGCAGCAGGAACATATATCCCTTGGAGTGTCATTCCCTGAATGAGGAGTCGGTAACAGCAGAACAACGGAGGCAAGGAGTGAGAAAGTCAAACACCAGCAGGCAGAGGAGCCAGGCAAGCGCTGCAGAGAAAGGGAGCCCACTGCAGCTTCCCAGGGCAGCTGTTCCTGGGGCAGGACGACAGAGGCATTAGGACTGTCACCGTGACTCGTGTCTTCTTCCAGGTGTGCTGAGACTGGCAAAGCAGAAATAGGACTCGATGCAACAGAGTGCCAGATGGGCTCTGCACAAGGTCAGCTCCCTTCCCAGCTACACGTGGCAGTGCCAGGTCACAGATGTCCTGGTAAATCAGCCCTTGTACTTTCCTAGCACTGTGCCTCCTGTAGCCTTGAACATCAGGGACTGACGTTTGTGGCAAACATGCCTTTGCTTGCCACAGACAATGACACCTCTTCCTTTGGAGCACGGTTCTTTCTGGGACCCTGCCACATGCCAGTGGTGCACAGCTGGGCCCCCAGGCAGGAGTTCAATCCCAAAGCACCCAAGCCCATGGGAGTGAAAGGACTCCAAGTCTTTGTGCTGGCTAGCAGTTAAATCAACTTTGTTCTCACTTCCCATATTTCACTTCTACCTCCTGTTCAGCAATATTTTGGGGAGAGAGATGTTTTATTTTTTCCCTGTCAGTTCTGGGGGTGGCTGAGTTAGCAAGACAAGCAAGTATTTGGCACTATGACCCAGGGCAGGTCTCCTCAGTTGCAAGGACACCTGGGTACTGCTTCTCTCATGATTGCATTTGCTTTTGTAGGATGTGGTTTAGCTTATCAGGGTTTTGATAACAAAGTTCAGGCTTTGTAGCCAGGCAGAAGTGCATCAGGAAGTGAGAAAGGAGAAGAGACACACTGCAGCATGCCAGATGTAGAATCAACCGTAGCATGGTAGGGGACAGCTGTGATTTGGATGAAGAGCCCGCCCGGTTCTGTTTTGATCCAAGCTGCTTTGCAGGTTTGGTGCCCGGATCGAGACCTCTGCAGTGGGAGCAATCACCAGCCAGCAAGTCCGTGTCCACACTTGGCCCTTCTCCAGCAGTGAGGTAAGGCAGACGGGAACATCTGGAGAGTGGTATGGTCTGGTACCTCAGGCACCGGTCCCCGTACACTGCTGTGCACGCGCTGCCAGACCCGGCCACGGGGCGCTGGGGCACATCTGCCCCTCTTCAGTTGCCCCATGGACCTAGAGGTGCAAGGTACATCTCTGTATTTATTCAGACTGAGGCTTTCTTCGGGATCCTGTGGTATTAAAAGCACAGGCAGCCTGCAGAGCTTACTTGCCAATGTGCCCTCAATGGGAGCCCTCTTCCACAGGACTCTCAGGAGATGAAGGGGGGTAACATCTCTAAGGAGCAAGCAATAGCAGTGTGATCAAACCTCGTGAGTTAAACACAGAGGCTTCAGCTTTTATATCATGTATCTCTCGTTAAAAACAAGCTATCCTAAGTCTTGAATGTCTTCAAGGTTCTAATCATCCCAAAAATCTAATTTCTTGCGTAGAAAAAAGATGAAAAGTGGGGCTTAAATATCACCAACAGCAGGTAAAAAGCATCCATATTTATATAAAAAAAAAATCTCCAATTTCTAGCGTAATATCCGGTGGGTTTTCTGAGGTTTGACATACTTTTGTTGTTTCCTCTTTGGTTTCAGATTAAGTAAGTGAGCTCATGCAGTTTGTACTTTAAGTTCTGCACCCCAATGCCACATTTCCTCCCTGCATCCTCACAGTAACCCCAAAACTCACCATGGTTTTAGTGACAAGCCACTCACAGAAACACTGACCCTGCAGCATGCTCAGCAGTATTCTTCTAGCTTTCTTTTTCCACCTCTCTTCTCAGCCCCATGCTCAGATTCTTCATCATTTTTGTAGTGCTTGGAGGCAGTGACTCCTAGTAAGACAGTGCCAGGAGAGAGGATTCCCAGGACTAGGCAGCAAGACACCAGGCACACATCCCATTTCAGGGCATGCCTGCCTATTCTGGCCCCTGGATGCAAGTACATCCAGGGCTTCTCACCGCACAAAGGAAAAAAGCCAAAATCCCATGGATTTTGAAAGTCACAGTCTTGGCAGCTGATGGTATTCAGGGGCTCAAATTGAAGAGGTAAAAACATGCTTCCTCCACCCCCTGGGACATACAAGGTCAGGCACCAAACAGAAAGTTTCTTCAGGATTTAAAGAGAGCATCTTGTTGTGAGGAGAGGGATTATTCAGCTGTGGTACCACTGCCTCTTTGCACAGCTGGTGGCTTGAGACCTCTTGGCAGCTTTTGTGCAGAGCAGTGAGCACTTGAGGGTCTTTTAGAGGCAGCCACAAGGAACATGCCCTTTGGCTCTCAGGCATTAACCAACAAGGATAATGTGTCTCCCTGCTGCCAGCCTGCTTTACCTACCCGTATCTTTCCTTTTTACAGAGGGACAGTCAAAGCAGGACCTCCAGAGCTCACTGGAGAAACTCTCTGCACCCACAACGTCATCTTTCCAATGACTGTGTCTGCATACATCTCATTTCAGGCCTTGGTCACAGTATCTGTTATGGCAAGTCTGAGACTATCAGCTTAGCTTCCATACCAACACTATAGCAGATTCTTTCTTCTGTGTTTCCATCTACCAACAAAAAAAAATCCCCTCAAAAACCCCAGTCTATTTCTGCTCTCAGTGATCTTTGGTGTCAGTTTAGAACTCTGCTGTTCAGTGTCTTGAAGGCTGAAAGGCTAGAGTATGTAAGGAAGGACCACTCAGAATAGAAAGAAAAGGTGATGGTGGGCAAAAAAATGAACAAGTTTCTTTCACTGGTATTCATAACATGAAAGCCTGGGAGATTTCCACAGCAGAAACTCTCTTTAGAGGAAAATTCATCTGGTCAAAACAGTAGTAGGATCTGGTCAAATGTCTGTGGTCAAAACAGTAGTAGGATCAACCACAGAGCAGCAAGATGAACTAAACAGTGTCTAAAACCACACGGCTCCTACCCCAGAGGTCCAAAAATAACTGAAGGGTGGAAGACCTGACTAATTGTGCTATAGAAACATTTGCTTAAAACAGCTCTTAAAGGCAGACTCAATTTAAAAAAAGGCTCTTGGGGGGTTTCAGACCAGGGAGCTTGATGTTTTAACTGAACAAATTAGTAGAAGCTATAATAAAGGAAAAAATCAATTGGCATGCAGTCACATCTAGTTACTGGGGGAAAGTTATCATAGCTTTTATAACGGATGCTGTTCCCACAGTCCTTCCTTAAAGGACTCAATAAGCATGTGAACAGTGGCCCATGTGAATTTCCAGAGGGCTTTCAAAGGCAGTCTCACCAATGGCACTTAAAAAAATTTAAAGGAAATGTTCCTACCTGGATAAAAAGTGCCTAAAAGAAGGGACAGAGAATGAAGGTAGATGGTTGTTTTCCTCAGTGGAGTTATAAGACACCTATGCTGGGGCTTGGACTGTTTGATTTATTCATGAGGGATGAATAATAAAATAACAAATCTGTTGGAGACAGAAAATTATTCAAGTTAAAAGAGATGAGGTTTGGCTGAGAAGAACTGCTGAGCTTAAGAAAAGTGTGACTGTCTGGGCTTAAACTAACAGCTGAAATTTTATCTAGTGCAGTGATGGGAAAAAGCAAACTGAACTGACCATTACCACTTGCAAATGAGATCTACACCTACGCAGCTCAGTGCATCATCAGCACTGTGTGCTTTCAGCACCCCAGCACAGGGCTCACAAAGCCTGTAGCAGAAGTGGAAAGGTGCTGAGAAAGGCAACAGGGATGTTCAAAAGTACAGAGCAGCCTCTCTGCAAGGAAAAACTAGGAAGACAAGGACCCTGTAGCCTGAAAAAAAAAACCAAAGTTACTGAGTAGGAATGTGGTAGATATTTATAATGCTATCAGCCATGAAATGAAGGTGAATAGGGGTGTTTTTTGCTCTGTCTCTCCCAGCACTAAAGCTAAGAACTGAATCTAGCTTCAAAGATAGGTACATGGAAGTGATTCTTCACCTGAGGCGAAGTAAGCTGTGGAACTCCTTGGCACTCCTGGCACTGGATGATGTAGATGGTAAATTCTACAACAGCTCAAAAAGAGACTGAAAAAACCCCAATGAAATTAAAGTTCCCTGAGGACTACTGAATACAACTAGGTCACCTGTGGCTCAGGAAATTCCTGGGCTACAATTTGTGCTGGCAGCAGGAAGACAACTTGAGGCAGTGTAACTACAGGATTGTACTGTTCTTAACATAATCCCTTCACCATCCACTATTTGAGTTGGAATACTAGTTGTAGATGGCCTGACACAGCATGGAGTGTGTTTACATATTATATTCTCTAGATCTGTTAATTGAATACCTCTGGAAAGCTTGGAAAAACACATTGTAGAGATAAGTCCTTTTCACCTGACATCTGGCTGGTCTGAGTACCTGTGTTACAGCAGGCCATGGTCACTCACTAAGTCACAGTCTCAATAACTTTGTCTCCAGCAAGACAAAGGTCTGACCAGTCTGTTCAGTCTGCAGTTCATTGCAGCGTTTTGGCTCTAGCAAAAGCTGATATATTCTCATAGAATTATAGAATCACAGAATATACTGAGTTGGAAGGGACCCATCAGGATCATCAAGTCCAACTCCTGGCCCTGCACAGGACATCCAAAGAATCACACCCTGTGCCTGAGAGCATTGTCCAAACACTTCTTGAATTCTGTCAGGCTTGGTGCTGTGGCCACTTCCCTGGGGAGCCTGTTCCAGTGGCCAACCACCCTCTGGGTGAAGAAGCTTTTCCTGATATCCGACCTAAACCTCCCCTGACACAACTTCAGGCCATTTCCTCAAGTCCTGTCCCTGGTCACCACAGAGGAGAGATCAGTGCCTGCCCTTCTTCTTCCCCTCATGAGGAACTTATAGACCACAATGAGGTTTCCCTTCAGTCTCCTCTTATTCAGGCTGAACAGACCAAGTGACCTCAGCTGCTCCTCACACAGCTTCCCCTCCAGACCATTTACCATCTTCATGGCTCTCCTTTCAACACTTGATAATAGCTCAATGTCTTCCTTATATTGTTGTGCCCAAAACTGCACATAGGACTCAAGGTGGGTGCTTTGCACCACTGCAAAGCCGAGCAGGACAATCACCTCCTTTGACCACTGGCGATGCTTCTCCTTGAGATTTTTTGAAGCATTGAAACATTTCATTTGAAAATGACAACATTCTTGCACATTTGTCTTGTCAGCTTATCTTATACTTCAAACTTGCATAAGACTTCACGCAAAGAATTCATCCACCAAGAAGGGTAGAATCCACTCAGATATAGTTTGATAAACCAGTAGAAGTTTCTCTAAGAAACCTGTCTTGATGATTGACCTGCCTAACAACACAAAAGGATGGGCACATTGGTAGCTGTCTACATTCTTGTATTAGGTTTCCACTTCCATTGTTTAACATGTTGTTACCAGAATTATTCTCTTCCTATCTATGAGGTCAGCACACACATCTGTCTGCAGCAGATTCTCTCTGGATCTGTGCGTTGCCACACAATGCCATCCAGAAAGTCTGACATGCTTGTCATGCCTGCCAAGTTGCTGAGTAATATCAACCTCATGTAAATATATTTTCTAGACAGAAAATTCTACTTTCCTTTTGAAGTGAATCACAATCTACATGGACTCTGTGAGGGAATCCCTATTTTATCCCTGCAAACAACTGTGGGGAACGGTGTCACACCAATCCTTACTCCAGTGTGAGCCCCTTCCACAGGGTGCAGTTCTTCAGGAACAGACTGCTCCAGCACGGGTTCACCATGGTCTTCTCCAGGGGCAACAGGGGAATCTTTGCTCCAGTGCCTGGAGCGCCTCATTCCCCACTGACCTTCTGTTTTCAGACCACGACACCTTGGTGTCTGCAGGGCTGTTTCGATCACATATTCTCACTTCCCTTCTCTGCCTGCAATTGCTGTCTCACAGTAACCTTTTCCCTTTCATTATCCCAGAGGTGCCACCACCATCACTGATGGGCTCGGCCGTGGCCAGTGGCAGATCCTGGCATTGGCTGTATCAGACACAGAGGAAATATCTGGCACACTCTCACGGAACATCACCTGTAGCCCTCCCAGCTACCAAAACCTTGCCATGCAAACCCAATGCAGGGAGGCTGCTGTTATATCACCTGGAGCTTTCTCCTGTCCAGCTGAACAAGACCAGTTCCCTCAGCATCTCCTCATGGCACAAGTGCTCCAGCCACCAGGCCATTTTGGTGGCCTTACACTGGGCTCACTCCAGCTGATCAGTGTTTGGACAGTGCTGCTGTTAGTACCTAGAGTGGTTACCAGCCTCACACTACTCTGAAGTCATGTTTGTCCACATGAATCCCACGGCCCTTCCTTTTTTATTGTGCTCCCTTCCATGGCTGTGCTGCTCTCTGGTAGTGGGATGTGGGCTGCTTCAAGCTTTAGGGTGTTATAAGCAGCAGAATGAAGACATGCAATCCAAATAAGTACTACTGGTCCCATGCAGGTAAGGACACTAAAGGAACTGTATGAATGTAAGTAACATAAGGAACTCAAAGTCACTGGGACTGTTGTTTGTGTGTGTTGTTTCACGTAAGAAAAGGAGCTTGGGTGGAGTCAGGCCTAACTGTACTACAATATTTTTTTATCTGAAAAGGATGTACAAAGTCCTGTTTCTCTGATATAAAACAGTACTATGCAGTTTTTATTTTAAGTTCCTTCCAGTCAGCATTTTTCCTTCAAAATGCTTCTCTCTTATTTTCCTTTCTCTTTCTCTGGAGCTGCCTCAACTACTTTCCCTGTGTGCTTGTGGTGTCCCTTTCTTGTATTCATGTGCTCTCAGCAGTGATCAAAGCAAAGTGCATTTTCTGGGGCTGAGTGATAAAAGATTCTGTACAACAACCACCTTCTCTGTGCTCTGTCTTCTTCTGCCATGTAATTACTCACTTTTCTAGTGCCCATTTTCTCTCATCTTTTGGGTTTTTTGTGAGTTCTTGCTGCAGAATACACCATGGTGAGATTTAACATTTCAAGAGATTTCCTCCTCTAACTTAAACTCTTCTGTCTTGGTCTTCCACTCTGACCAGGAATTGTACTGACAGCTGGCAATGATCCTCCATCACCTTAGCACCTCATAACTGCTGGAAAGAATTGCTGAACTAGAGGCAGAAGCAGACTCTGCATTACCCTCCCTGCCAGATGATCACGGACCTGCAATCCAAAGCAGCGCCAGCCAAGAGAGATATTGCCCATCTACCTCCCAGCTGCAGATGACAGGAAAGACCTGCCCGTGGCTTCTTAGAGGGGAATGACTTCCCTCAGTGCTCTTCTTTGTGCCTCCTTAGCCCACCAACAGGCTCAGCCATCTCAGCGAGACCATCCCTGATCCATGCTGGGCATGTCAGCGTCCAATACGTCCAATACATCTCAGACATGCAAGGATTACACCTTCAACCACCACCTCCTCATGCCTGGCTACACCCTGATATTCATTACAGGTTTGATACTGAATGTGGTAGCCCTATGGATATTCGTCCGATACCTGCGCCTGAAGTCTGTAGTGATGATCTACATGTTGAACCTGGCCATAAGTGACCTCAGCTTCACACTCCCTCTGCCCCTGCGGCTCTACTACTATTCCAACCACCACTGGCCCTTTGGTAGCGTCCTGTGCCAGGTCTCTGGCTCAGTCTTCCAGATCAACATGTACGGTAGCTGCCTCTTCCTCATGTGCATCAACCTGGATCGCTATGTTGCCATTGTTCACCCACTTCGCTGGCGACATCTGCGACGCCCCAAGGTGGCCAAGCTCCTCTGCCTGATTGTCTGGGTTGTGATCTTCATGGGCTCCATTCCCACAGCCATAGTCCACAAGCAAAACCACTGTAAAGTACAGAACCAGACCATTTATCTGTGCTTTGAAAGCTTTAGCGACAACATGTGGCAGAACAACCTCTTCCCCCTGGTAATCCTGGCTGAAATCTTGGGGTTTCTCCTGCCTCTCAGCTCTGTGACATACTGCTCAATTCGGATCTTTCAGGAGCTCTGCCAGCCCAGCCAGACGAAGACCCTGCGACAGCAGAAGACTGTCCGTCTCCTCTTGGTCAACCTGGTTATCTTCATCATCTGCTTTGTGCCCTACAACACCACCCTGGCGGTTTATGGGATGATAAAGGCCCAGGTGATGAAGGTTGAGAAAGAAACCCAGGCCTCTGTGCGCCAAGCGTTAATTATAACGATGATGTTGGCCAGCATGAACTGCACGCTGGATCCCTTGATCTACTATTTTAGCACTGAGGGTTTCCGTAACACCTTCAAGAAATTGCGGCGGGGACAGGCCTGGGACTCAGAGATGGGGACACTGAAGCACCAGGTTGTGGAGTGCAAGTCAACCCGAGACCACGCTGTCTCTAAAGTAAAACTGTTCCCAACTGAAAACTTTATCCGTCCCAACGAATCGTCGCCCTCACTTCCTACTGCAGTGTTTCTCAATGGCCCTATTGAGGACTCGGAAATTTAAGCCCAGGAGAGCCATACCATTGCAGAGTCACCCATGCAATAACTACAGCAAGCCTGTGGGATACAGCAAACTGTTCGAGGGAGCACAGCAGACTGTCTGTGGGTGAACGTGATGATGCAAAGCAGAAGGATGAAAGGTTGTTTTGAATAAACAGAGGTGCCTTGGTGATATGGTCATACCTGACTCTTGGTACAGGAAACATAGTGGGGAACAAGGATTTGAAACAAACTTAGTGTGTCTAGGTCCAGCCAGCATAAATTCCTGTAGCAAGTCCATCCTGTCTGAGAAGCTCCTGGCTGCGCTGTAGCGTGCGGCAGTTCTGGGGATCATCAGAACACAGATATGGTACTCACTGCTGACAAAGTGAATTTAGTAGCAATGGCTGAGGGAAACCTTTGACCACATGTTTCAAATAGAGTCATAGGTCCAACTCAGGACACGTAAACAAGTATCTTAATTTTCTGAAAGAACTGAAGCATTTAGCAAGCATTGTTGGGGTCAAGGAGAAGAGCTGAGTTTTCAGTAATCTTGCAGAAAATAAGTTCCTAATTTTATAGAAAATCACAGACCTTAGCAAAACAATCTTCAGGAGGTATGTCAAATGTGCAGCTGTACACACACATGTGGCACAATGGCTATACATTTAGCTAAAGCAAAATGGCTTGGGAAACACCAGCATACTCTAAAAAAAGCTACTTTCCAATGGCCCCAGAAAAAAGAGAGGATACCAATATTGTCATTATGTCAGAAGCTCATGCTGACGTTAGTGCTCTGCAGTCTTTTGTTGCTGGACCTTATATAGGATGATTGATTTCAGGTCTGAGTGATTTTCACTGTTGAAAAGAAATGATGTCACAGAATGAGGCTGCGGTGAAATATATTTGCTTGAACTGTTTGTACAGGCTTTTTCAGGCTGCACTGTATGTGAAAGCCCTATAAATCTCCCCAGAAGTGAGATCCAGCTGTACACAGGGAGTGCCAGAAGCCCCAGTTTTTCACTCTTGCTGATGGCCAAGTGTTGCCTTTCCAATTGCAAAACAGCCTCTCTGTGGCTTCCAGTGGGTCTCAGGCTACTCTGGAGTGGATCCATTACAGTGGTTTGGTTTTGGGTTTTTTAATGTTAAAGGAAAGGTCAGGGAAAGTGGCAAGAAATGTGGTTCAAAGTGCTAGGTTTTATAATTTTTAGACTTCTCAATAAGCAATAAATCTGGTTTCAAGTTCCTACCTCATGACTGCTGTGGGAATAAATGTGTTGTAATACATCACGGGTGTGTGTTAGGAGATACTGGGTTTTAAATCCATTTTTCCATTCTCCCTTGAAGACCCTCTCTTTTACAACATGACTGCAGAAGCAGGTCTTCAAGAAGACCTGTAGAAGATGATGAGCCTCTCCACAGAGACGTCCTTGTGGCATATGCCCTAGATGAGCCAGCTCTGTCCCCTTGCTCAGTCCATGCATCACCAGCAGAGCAGCCTTGAAATCCATCTGCAGATGAAGAACATTTAATGGTGCCCAAGAGACGCAGGGAGAGAGATGTTAGAGGCCTTGCAGTGCAGTAGGTATTTCTATTTTAAAAACTCAGGACTGCCATGAATCCTTTGTGACACAGTGCAGCTGCAGAGGAAACAGAGCTGTGTGCATCTCTCCTGCTACCCTTTTGTCCTGGGATTTATGGGATAACGGAATGATATTACAGCAGATGCCCTGCTGTCCATTTTAAAGCCTTCCTTCACCTTCCTCCTTCCTAGATTCCTTTTCTTGTCCCTGTCTCTGTGGTCCTTTCTCCTTTCCCTAATCTAATGCAGCATGCACCTTAGCATCAGCACAATGGCTTCACAGCTGTGTTTTCTTCCCTGCCCAGAGAAGGTGATTTTTTCTTTCCTTTTAACTTGGCTAGAGTGCTGTTGTAAGTTCACAGAAAGTTTCGGGTGGAAAGGGACCTCTGGAGGTCTCTACCCAGACTGCCTGCTCACAGCAGGTTGCTGGGGGCAGTGAGGGCTGGCAGCTGCCTAAAGGAATATAACAGCTGAGATCCAGGTGTATAACGAGGCAGGCAGAGGAAGAGGCTTAGCCAGCAAGGGAAAGCATCTGAGCAGGGGAACAAAGGCAGGTATAGGCAGATAGCCAGGTTCAGCTGAGAACCCAGATCATCAGGCAAGCTTGTGGTGATGAGGCAGGTCCAAGGTCAAACTATGAAGTCAAGTCAGCATCAGGATCAGGCCTGGAGCGAGGAACCAGGGTGAGCCACAGTCCAGAGATTGCCTGACAAGTCCATCATGACAAGGCAGGCCATGAGTCAAGCCAGGAAGCCTATCCACAGGTCTAGATCCACAGAGTGTGTGGTCAGGCACAGGCCACACTCCTCAGACGGGAGCCAAGGGCAAGAGCACCAGCTTAAAACATCTGAGGAAGGGGGTCAGTCCTGGCTGAGGCTCCAGCAGAGCTTTCTGAAAACTCTCCCCAAAGGCATCAGAGGGAAGAGGCTGCTCTCAGCTCCACTGCTGCTGACCTGTGCCCAGACTGGTGCAGCCAAAGCCCCAGGAGCAGAGAGAATGTACTTGGGACCCCAAGGCACTCCAGGTTGCTCAGAGCCTTGTCCAGGTATCTTCTGAGCACCTCCAAGGATGGCGATTCCTCAGCATCCAGAGGTACCCACACCGGTGCTGAAACATGTCCTGGGGAGAGGCTTTTCCTAATGCTCACCAGGATTGTTGCAAGTCATGGCTGTTGTGCTTTCTCAGGGCCTCTATGAGCAGAGTCTGGCTCTGTCTTCTCTTGGCAAGCTTGCCAAGTATGAATGAAATGTCAGTTGGCAGATGCCACTCCTTCAGAAGAGGCTGCTCCTCTGCTGAAGCTACAGTATCCTCCACAACACACAACTTCTCAAAAGGCACATCAGAAAACATGATTTCTTGTAGCTTCATTCCTGAAAATAGTGGAACTATTTTTACCTGGAACATTTCATAAATATTCCACCTCCAGCAGAGGAAATTTTAGCTCAAATATTTTGACTAAATTATAAATAACTGCAAAGCTGATCTCTTAATGAATCTCATCAACCAGTTTAACAATAAAGAGGGCTGTTGGTCATGTTACACACAGCAGAAAAGTTCCTGACTTTGGATTTCTGAAGGCTTTGCTTAATTGTTATATATAGACAGCGGTATGCCCAGTGTGGACTGTTGTGTTTTGTCCTTTGGGTATTCAATCTTTTTCAGCCTGCATTAGTTTTGTTTTATTTTTGAGGATTCTAGTCTAATTTAATTGCTTTGGATTCTAGAGGGGATTTGGGATATTTTTCATGTTTGACAGAGAGAATTGGTGTTAACTAAGTCTCTGCTTCCGCATTTTTGCCTTCGTAAGCTTCAGGGGTTTTTTATTCCATCACATGATGATAAGGAATAGCACATGTATGTGCTGTCTTTTAGTGAAATGACTCATTCACCCTTATCTTGCTTTATGGCTTCTTTTTAATCAGTGTGTATAAAAAAGCCAAACAAACAAATCTGAAAGTTCTAGGGTATAATGGTGTCCAACAATACAAAACAGAACCACTTTAAAGCTTGTGTTTAGAACAACAGGAGCTACATGAGGCAATGGTATTCAAGAAGGGAAAGTTAAATGGGAATATAAAGCTTAGCAAAGTCTTTTCAACCTGTGTAGGTGACCCTCCATATCCTACTGTGATAATTCTTGAATTAGTATTCTTGTTAAGTGTGTCAGAGGTAAAAGTTGCCTTTCACTACTTCCCTGTACTTCGTGTCATTTGCAGATGTGAACATTAAACAAATGTCTCCTCATCAAGTAAGACTAAACAAGTGAAAGGTCAGGGAGATGGCAAAGGCACACAGAACACTTATTCTGTATGGATCAGACAGAGTATCTGCAAAAATGTACAAATACATTAGGATTTCAAGTCCTTTGACTTCCAGAATGACATGTCATATGCTTTTGGAAATGGTTCCCCTTTTGGATGATATATAAAAGTATTATGACTATTAATCATTACTATTAATATTAACATGTATTTTATACTTTCTAGAAACCCTCTGATACTCTGAGTTCTGTAAGTCAGCTTGAAAAGATGTTTCAGAAGTCCCAGAACAAGCCAGACCTTATCTTCAAATTGCTTTTATTACTGTTTTTATTCCTTTCACCACGTACTGGCTGTGTGTCTCCCACCACTAGATGTATCTCTACAACAAAACATGTATTTTGTATTACAAATGCCCTGAGCAACTTCAGCTGTGCCTGCTTTGAGCTTGGGAGGTTACCCTCTGCCTTCCACTTCCCCCGCCCCGTTGCTGGGAGTTAAAACGGATGTCCTCCAGAGGTCCTTCCAACCTAAATAATTGTATGGTTCCCTGACCTTGTGTTTTAGATGCTGATCTGTTATCCCAGGCATTTTTTCATTATCTTTCCCTCCCAGAGTTGTTCTTGCTCGGATTACACTTTGCATACCCTGCTTGCCTTCCAGCTGCAGAGTCCTTGATCCTGTGTGGGTGAGTGCAGCGAACGCTTCACATTTTATAGGTTGCTTTTGAAGCCTTTCTTGCAAACTCGTGTATTCTGCAATGCTAACAGCATCTCGGCAGAGGCCAGGCTGCCGCTGCGCTGATGCTGCTGTACATGCTGCTGACCAAAACCGGCTCAGGGTTTCCTTGTTGTTTCCCACATTTCCACTGTCTCTGCTCTTACACTCGCAGAGACCTTTAGGCATGGACCATTTTTTGTTTGGTTTGCACAGCATCTTGAGCAGCGAGATAGCGATCAGTGAGGGCTCCCAACCAAAATAAGAAGAAATAGTGTAATATCACTGAAGAACCTGCTATGCTAATGGTTTAGTTTGAGGTTATTTGTCAGTCCGCATGTACTAAAGCCAGGCATAGCTATCACTGCTTTTACCTGTTTCAGACAGTGACAGTGGCAAGGCTTCCATGGCAGCTGTAAAACCTCCCTGCACTGCATACACTGTCCCCTGAAGCACGGGCAGTCAGCTCTCCACTTGAACCACAGAACAAGGGAACAAGGAAGAACTTTTGTCCCGAGGAATGCAAGGAGTGGACGGAGAGAATCAAGCTTTTCACTTCGAGGTGATGGTAAACGAGGTTTTCTAACACTGCGTGGAAAAAAAAAAATAAAAAAGGCCGGGGGAGCAGGGGGAGGGGGAAGAGGGGAGGGAAGGGAGGCGGTGCTGAGCCGAACGGAGGAGGTGCCGCTCCCACCCCGCTCCGCTCCCGCTCCCCGCCCGCCCCGCGCTCTCCGCGGCCAACAGCGGCCCCCGGCGGTGT
>VYZT01022845.1:130188-151269 GCA_013400735.1 Pomatostomus ruficeps | reverse complement strand
CTCCGGGCGGGGGCGGCGGAGCGGGGCTGCCGAGCCCGCCCGGCCTTTTGTGTGCGGCCGGCGGCGGGGCAGGGGCAGGGCCAGCGCTGCGGTGCCAGCCTGGGGCGGGTTGGGGCTGCTGGCCAGGACACCGCGCTGACAGCCGCCCTGCCGGCCCCAGGGCTCCCTTGGAAGCCCGGCTGCCTTGGCTGCCCCGCTGCCTTCTCCCGGCCCAAGGCAGAAATAACCGAGGGCACCCGGCTGCAGAGGACGGAAGAGTTTTCCTTTAGGACAGCTGTTTTGGCTTCCTAGCCAGAGATGAGTTGCTGACTCAGTTTAATATCTGGTGTCTTCAAAGCCTGCTTTATCACAACTCTAAACTGATACTTACTGCCTGTGTTTCTGTTATCCATGGGCTCCAAAGCCAGTAAAGTTGCTGTCTAAGCTTTCTCACGGATCCTCTTGGTAGCACTATTGCTTGAGAGAATGGAGTTCAGGTTTGCTATAACTTTCTGGTTTTATTTTCAATGAAGTACTGGCCAGACTGGCAAGAAGACTAAGCCCAGGCCTCCCCCAGTGTGGAGGACATGGCTTCGGGCATTGGATCTCCATCACCATGCTCAGGGGGCAGTGATGATGATGACATGGAGATCCTGTTGAACAACGCTATCTCTCAGCATCCAGGTATGCCGAGCCTGCAGGGCATGCATGTGGAGTGGGGATGATATTGGTCTCAAGCTGAATATGTGAAATGCATGTTGTCTTGGGGAATGTAAATTTTTTTTTTTTTTTGACTGCAAGTCATGCGTATGTTTTTGATACCCGAGTCCCAGGGTTACTTCAAAGTGCGATGCTCACGGCTTTGTGTCAGGTGGAGCTGACTTTGTTCCAAGCCACTGCAGGTTGTCAGGGCCTGTGCTTGGAGGAGGTGTGGAGGGTGGAGGCAGAGCGTCCAATTCTGACGGGGTACCAAAATGCCTGCAAGTTTGAATTTTCATGAATGGAGAGTGGGAAGAGGGGGTAGTATGTGAAAGGACAGGTTGCCTGGCTTCCTTTCATCTGGGAACTCAGACCAGCTGACGTCCAGAGAAAACTGCCCTGGGCTGTTGCGTGACCCACTTTCCTTCATCACCACACCCAATTATTGAGGTTTCTTGTGGTTCTTGCTCCGTGCTGCTTGCTCACCTTTGCTTTTTTTTTAGTCCTTGCGTCTTGCTTTTTTCCTTGTATTTGCATCCTCATCATCAACATGAGGCTTGAGTTAAAGCCCTGGGAATTCTGGTTTGTTTTTTTTCTTGTTGCTGCTTCTGTTGATGACCTGCTCTGTGGACATGCATCTGGATTCTTCAGTTCCTTGTGAAAAAAGAGTGATGTGTATAGTGAATTGTAGGACAAGTGTGGTTTTCCTAGTAACTCATGCTGGAGTGTTGTAGTGTCATATAAGAGAAGTGTAAATGGAAAAGGGAAGATGGTGTTGTGGACTTCTGGGTTTTTGTTTGGCATTTTTTTCTTAAGCTTTGACTCTGGAGTTTTCTGGCACCTCTGAGATCTTGGCCCGGAGGGGACTATCAGTAAGGAAAAACTTGATGAAAGAAAACCTAGTAAAATCACGGTGAAATGCAGATGTTTAGGTGGTACCTTGGAAAGGGTGGGTCATTAGAGGCTCGATATCAGAACTTGCGGGAGAAGATGCATGATCCTTGAAGGACCTGGTGTTACAGCACCATGGGAGCAAAGAGACATCCATTGGTTGGGAATATGGCAGGGGCCAGGCGTGGGACTCCCAAGTTCTGAGAGCTCTACCTCTGTGGTTTCAACCCCGGCTGCGGTAGCTCCTCTGACCTGTGGCTTCCTCCATCCTGCCCAGCTCGGGTGGTCAGGAGGCCATTTTCCCTTGGAGGGAGAAGGAGTGACTCTGGCTGTGTGCGGTGGGCGGGGCGGCAGGGGAGGGCGGGTGGCCGCGCTGCTCCCGCAGCCTGCCACAAAGGGAAGGAAGGGCTGTCTGGCTGCCCCTGCCCCTCGGGCCAAGGGCAGCCAGGGAACGGGGGCACACAGATGGAAGTGTGCACTGCTGCTAGGGAACTGGCGTGTGTTCTGGCCAGGCAGTGAGCTTGCTAACTGCTGGGGCTGGGGGAAGGTTCTGTCAAATCTGGATCAGAATAGAGTTGCTGAGTAACAACTTTCCTATGGAGGAGGAAAAGTAGCGGCTTACTGGCCTGTATTTTGCATGCAGCTGTAGGATGTTCTGTACTGCTGAACAGGCTAGATGGTTTCTTTCTTGGAGATCCACAGACTGAAACAATATCCTACTCAGGTCTTCCTGAGTGCATTCGCTGTTTTGCCCCCTTTAGATGTGGCCATCTGTTTTATCCTCTTTCCTCTTGTTGGATTATAGCAAACTTCTTGTCCCCAAGTTCTGAGTGCAATTCTGCTTGGAGAAGCAATATTGTGGAAGTAGGTGGTGTTGGGAGGGGAGAAACCATATTCAGTGGTACTTTAGGATACAATTTTTGAGTATCTGTTGTGAACAGTAAGAGTTGTAACCAGCTCTGTCTGTAAGTATGTAGCAAGAAGCAGGCAAGTTGATCTCTGTGAAGGGGGACTATACCACACTGCACAGATGGGGGTTGAATGAGACATGTTGCCTCTTCACATTCAGAACCTGAAGAAGAGCCAGAAGAAGAGCTTCTGTCAGAGGCTGACACTCCTAAAATCAAGAAGAAGAAGAAGCCTAAGAAACTGAAGGAACCCAAAGTGCCCAAGCTCAGCAAACGTCAGAAGAAGGAGGTAAGAAGAAGGATGCCTAAGGTCACACTCTAAAATACGGATATATAGGGTGAGGGTGCTTACTGTTGGCAGCAATCTTTTGAATGAATCCTGTAGAGTTTGGGAAGAGAGCGGTGTTTTGTGTTTATCCAGGATGTTTTCTTATGCCTGATCCCTCCCTTCACAGCTGGGGGACAGCTCTGGTGAGGGGAATGAGTTTGTGGAGGAAGAAGAGGAGGTTTTGCGCTCTGACAGTGAGGGCAGTGATTATACCCCTGGGAAGAAAAAAAAGAAGAAATTAGGACCCAAGAAGGAAAAGAAAAACAAAGCCAAGCGCAAGGAGGAGGAGGAAGAAGAGGAAGAAGATGATGACTCAAAGGTAACAAGCTGCTCTGCTAACTGCTTGCTTCTCATTCCCATGTATCTGATTTGGGGGATCGTTGTGCTCTCCCTTTGTGATTGCACAGGGAGATGGGACTGTGTAGTCTCTTCTTCCGCTAGACCCTCTTGACCCGACCTTTTTCCCACCTTGCATTCTTCCCTCTCTACTGCTTTAAACGACATGGAATTTATATTGAATCCAAATACTTCTCCCATTTCCACTGATTTGCTATTGTAGCTGTGTCCTATGGTAGTGATAAGTGGATGCAGGGGGAAAAAATTCCCTGGGTCATCTGTGGAATGTAGAAGATGTGTGGAAGTTCTGCTCAGAGTTGCCATGATTCTCTTTTCATAGGAGCCAAAGTCATCTGCCCAGCTTCTGGAAGACTGGGGCATGGAGGATATTGATCACATCTTCACAGAGGAGGATTACCGCACACTCACCAACTACAAAGCTTTCAGCCAGTTTGTCAGGTGAGCTGCAAGCCTACTCTTTAAAGGATTCAGGAACAAAAAAAGAGATGGGACAAAAACTAGATTCCTTGCTTTTGGAATTTCAGTGTATGCTAGTGTAATACCTAGAGTGAAAACTGAAACAACAGTAAAATAATTGAATCACAGCTTTTTTGTTTCCAGTCATTGAGATGATGCAAGTCCTCCCAGTCCCCTTTCTTCCCTACTATGCTAAATTCCATTTCTTTTTTCCAAGCCCCTGAACATTTCCACCCTTCACATAGAGTGAAGGATGAGAGTGGGGAAATTCATTGGCTGTTGAGATCAGAGATTAGGAAGGAATGTTGTTTGTGATAAAGGTGCTAATGGGGGTGGCAGTGGGGAGGAATAATCTAGATTTCAGGGTGGTTCAGTAACCCTTCCTTCCTTCCTTAACTGTACACAGGCCACTTATCGCAGCCAAGAACCCTAAAATAGCAGTGTCGAAGATGATGATGGTACTGGGAGCCAAATGGAGAGAGTTTAGCACAAACAACCCTTTCAAGGGAAGTTCAGGTGCATCTGTGGCAGCTGCTGCAGCTGCAGCTGTTGCAGTAGTCGAGAGTATGGTGACAAACGTGGATGCTGTCCTGCCACAGCCCCCTGTAGATGTGCCACTCAGGAAAGCCAAGACAAAGGAGGGCAAAGGTGAGACGAAGAGTCTGGCAGGAGGATAGAATGTGAGTGGTGTCAAGGCAGTAGTCCTTCTGACTCTGCCTTCTGTGTTCCCAGGACCCAATGCCCGGCGGAAGCCAAAGGCCAGTCCTCGTATTCCTGATATCAAGAAACCTAAAACAAAGAAGGTGGCACCACTGAAAATCAAACTGGGAGGATTTGGTTCCAAGCGTAAAAGATCATCAGTAAGTGATGCTCTTTTCTTGACCTTCTGAGGAGGAGGTCATGATGTGATAGCAATGCTGGGGTGTTTGTCTGATTGCTGCTGCCCAGCATGGGTGTCTGAGTAACAAAGCTTTTCTTTCGCCTACCTCAGAGTGAAGATGATGATCTGGATGTGGAGTCAGACTTTGATGATGCCAGCATCAACAGCTACTCAGTTTCAGATGGCTCTACAAGCCGTAGTAGTCGCAGTCGCAAGAAACTCAAGGCTGGGAAGAAGAAAAAGAAAGGTAGAGATACTTGCCAGCAGCTGGAGACAGAAGCACGACTAAGTGTGTAGAAAGATTAGAGGAATGTCGGTGTGGAGTTTGGATGTTTTAACAGCATACTTGAGGGAGAATTGATGGTGAAGGAAGAACCTGATATTATTTTGAATAAGGGAAAGGTTTTCAGAAATTCTTTCAGTAATCTTTTGTTAGGGAAACAGATGCAGTGCTGAGTTTTCCTGGCCTTAACTGTACCTTTTATTTCATGGGTGGAAGGGGGCACAAAGGGACTTGTTTTGCTCCTGTTCCAGCTCTTCCTCCTTGCCCTGGTTACTTATACAGAATAAGAGTTTTGGATTCTGGGTCTCTAGATGGCTATGTAGGCTGTTTGGAGAATATCTTCCCTGGCTATAGGAAACGTATACCTGTGGCTTGTACTCCGGTAACTCCTCATCACCCTCTGCAGGTGAGGAGGACTCCACAGTGGCTGTGGATGGCTATGAGACTGATCACCAGGACTACTGTGAGGTGTGCCAGCAGGGAGGAGAAATTATATTGTGTGATACCTGCCCTCGTGCCTACCACATGGTTTGCCTGGACCCAGATATGGAGAAAGCTCCAGAGGGCAAATGGAGCTGCCCACACTGTGTGAGTATTGGGTTCCCCAAATGGTGCAAGAGGTCATGGAGGAGGGGAATGTCAAGTGACTTGGGGCTGCTCTTCTGTGGTATGGAAATAATCACTTTGTTTTTCTGATTTCCCTCTCCTACAGGAAAAAGAGGGCATTCAGTGGGAAGCAAAGGAGGATAACTCTGAAGGTGAGGAAATCCTGGAGGATGTAGTGGGGGATGCTGAGGAAGAGGATGACCACCATATGGAGTTCTGTAGGGTCTGCAAGGATGGAGGAGAACTGCTGTGCTGTGATGCCTGTCCTTCATCCTATCACATCCACTGTCTGAATCCCCCACTGCCTGAGATTCCCAATGGAGAGTGGCTGTGTCCTCGCTGCACTGTGAGTTTCTGCTAGTATCATTCTCCTATTGCTACAAGAGGTGATTGATCTAATCCCTTTGGATCATCATATTTCTATGAAAATACACAGTCCTTTGAAGACTTTTATCTCCTCGTATACTTTTGTCATTAAGCTTAAAGGTTTGACTTTTTTGTAGCTGTATTGTACCTTGATTGACTGCTTTCTCCAGACAGTGGGAAGAACCAGGCTACAGCCTTTGGGTCTCATGAGATTTGTCCATGTGCAGGGTGGTTGGGCAGTTTTTGTTCCAGGATGCCAAAGCTCCCTTTTTTGGGCTCCTGTATGTGTGTAGAAGCAGGAGAACAAGTGCAAGTAAATTCAGTGCTTAAAGTAATTTAAATTGATGCTGAGACGAACTGGTTTTGCACTGTCATAAGCTCTGTAATGCCAAGACCTTTCTTAGATGGTTAGGAGAAATACCACACTTTTTGAGAAAGTTCTTGAAATAAGTTATATAAATGGTCTTAGTTGCTTTCCTTAGGTGATAAAAACTTAAAGGTGATGAACAAAAGAAAGCTGCTTATCCTGGGTCCTTAGTTCTACAGCAAAATACTTTCTGCACAAACTTTCAATGAAGTTGTAGTTGGGCAGACTCCTGGGCTCATTAAGCCTAGAAGATTCTGCATAGTGAAACCATAAAAGTAACTCTGTTTTTGCTCCTCAATGCTTCCATGTTAAAGTACATACACTGTGATGCATCAAGCTCTGTTTAACTTTCCAGTGCCCAGCTTTGAAAGGAAAGGTGCAGAAGATCTTGATCTGGAAATGGGGTCAGCCCCCAGTTGGCCCTGCACCACCACGTCCACCTGATGCAGACCCTAATGCTCCACCCCCGAAGCCTCTGGAGGGTCGGCCTGAAAGGCAGTTCTTTGTCAAATGGCAGGGCATGTCCTACTGGCACTGCTCCTGGGTGTCAGAGTTGCAGGTGAGTGGAGGAACCTAACCGGCATAAGGGTGGATAGTTGAGGGTAAAACACCTATTAACTGCGTGTGTCCTGACTGCAGCTGGAGTTGCACTGCCAGGTCATGTTTCGTAACTACCAACGCAAAAATGACATGGATGAGCCACCCTCAGGAGACTTTGGAGGGGAAGAAGAGAAAAGCCGAAAGAGAAAAAACAAGGACCCCAAATACGCTGAGATGGAGGAGCGTTTCTATCGATATGGGATCAAGCCAGAGTGGATGATGATCCACAGGATCCTTAATCATAGGTAGGGGGTGTACCTAAGAGGATTTTCAACAAAGACCTTAATCAGGCCTAAGGGAGAGTGGATGAGCTAAACTGCAGTATGACTGGGAGAAACAGTGGGAGTTCTTTGTTGGTGTGACAAACGTTGTTCTGCTTCTGCTGCTTCACTAAGAGTCCTTCCTTTCTCTTCCATTTTAATGGATTGGGGGAGTACTGCCATTTCACTGTGCTTGAGACTTACTGATTTCTTCTGCAGTGTGGATAAGAAGGGGAATGTCCACTATTTGATTAAATGGAGAGACCTACCCTATGACCAGGCATCCTGGGAAAGTGAAGATGTGGATATTCAAGATTATGATCTCTACAAGCAAGCCTATTGGAATCACAGGTAGGAAGAGTATCTAGAGGTTGTTTTCCTTTCCCTTCCCTCCAGAGAAAGTACTGCAGTATGTCAGCCCCTAGCACTGGCTAGATTAATAGATGGAAATAGGCAAGAAGCATCTTCTTGTTGCTGACTCCTTATGCTTTTGGGCAGGGATCTTGTGCCTCTCTAACAGTTCATGAAGGTTCCAGCCCTGTTCTCTTGAGCCTGTTTGAGTTGGGAGATTGCCCTCCTATTCTCTGCAATAGTTTTCTCTTGATCTGTTAATGAAAAGCCATTAAACTTACCTATACTTGTGACTGCCTCTGCACAGGGAGCTGATGCGAGGTGAAGAGGGCAGGCCTGGTAAGAAGTTAAAGAAAGTGAAGATGCGGAAACTGGAAAGGCCCCCTGAGACTCCCACAGTAGACGTAAGTTACTGGTGTTTGCTTAGGAGCCATCTTACAGAGCTGCTTATTTTGGGGTGCCCACAGGTAAATAGGAAACTGAAGAGTGAACCGCATATGGTTTAGAGCTCCTTATTGGCCCAAAGAATAAATGGCATTAGTGAGCCTTCAGACAAAGGTCCACCGTGTCCTCTGGATCAGGCTCCCTAGCTCTTGGTGAAAAGGGTTTTACCTAAAAATGGTCTCTTGTTGGATGCCTTTGGCTATTTGTGATTTGGGTTTGGGGCTAGTCTGGTTGTCATCTGTGAAGCCTCATATGTACTAGTGAATAAAAGGGTGGCTGAGAAAGGACTCTTGTTAGTTATCTAAAGTAAAGGATTTCAACTCTTTCTTCTTTCCACTGTAGCCAACAGTGAAATATGACCGGCAACCGGAGTACCTCGATGTAACAGGGGGCACCTTGCATCCCTACCAACTGGAAGGACTGAACTGGCTGCGCTTCTCTTGGGCCCAGGGCACAGATACAATCTTGGCTGATGAAATGGGTCTGGGAAAGACTGTGCAGACAGCAGTGTTCCTGTATTCCTTATACAAAGAGGTGAGAGCTGGGAGGTCACTGCTCAGGAAGATCTTGCCTGTATTAGTGATTAGTCATCTAATGCTCTTGCTGCCTCTTATTTGTAGGGCCACTCAAAGGGTCCCTTCTTGGTGAGTGCCCCACTGTCCACAATTATCAACTGGGAACGAGAATTTGAGATGTGGGCTCCAGATATGTATGTAGTGACCTACGTCGGGGACAAAGACAGCCGGGCCATCATCCGTGAGAATGAGTTCACTTTTGAGGATAATGCCATACGTGGAGGCAAAAAAGCATCCAGAATGAAGGTACAGAACTCTGCTGTAACACAAGCCTGAATTGAGATGCACTCCACTGGCCTTCGGCAGCTGAGATTCAGATACTCTGCTGTCCCTGGGAACTGATTATGCTTGCAGTTTCCAAGGGGAAATAACTGCAAATTGATGACAAGTGGATGTTTCGACTCCTGCTGTAGACTGTTTAAACACTCCTGCTAGTCTGAACTAGTTCAGTACTGGAGAAAGATAGTTGACTAAGGCAATACTGACCCTAGGCAAGTCCCTCTGTCTTCCCTACTTAACCTGTGAAGTTGTACATCTTTTCTGCAGATCTAGGTTGATTTGAATTGCCACTGTATGTAGAAGACAAATACACCAAAAAAGTATGAACTTTTTCATCCTGAGGAATTGGCTGACAGTGAGGCCATACCCAGACATCTGAGAAACTGCGTTCTGTGCCCAGACAGGAAGGAAGAGCCTCATCTAGGTGGCTACTTTTTGTAGAACTTTAGTCTTCCTAATAAAACCAAGATGGAAGCTAAAGCATTTTCAGTGGCAGAGGCAGATAGACTCATTTCCCTCCTTCGAAATGGAACAGCATTAAGTACTGATAGTAATTTAAAGTTCCATGGTAAGCTATTTATCTTTTTAAGTCTTAGCTTTCTGATGAGTCACTCTTCTTCAAATCTCAATTGTCTAACATGCCTCTACTCACTACTTCTTTGTTAAACATCTCTGTTAGAGTATTTGCAACTGTCCAAAAGTACTGAGGGGGTTGAGGAGACTTACATGTGTGAAGAGTAATAGGGAATTAAAAGGATAAACTGGTTTGGGCAGCATTTTGAATCTTGTGACAGGAGACTGGGGATGTCGAAAATCAATTTTGATGTGCTGTTGGGCAGGGCTCATCAGGATAACTTGATGGGAGAAACTGCATTCTCTATCCCATTCATATTCATCCTTTTTCTTTGCAGAAGGAGGCTGCTGTCAAGTTCCATGTGCTTCTCACCTCCTATGAATTGATCACAATTGATATGGCCATACTAGGCTCTATTGACTGGGCCTGTCTCATTGTGGATGAAGCTCACAGACTGAAGAACAATCAGTCTAAGGTACAGAGAAGCATAGGTGGTTCATAGGCATGGCATATGTTGCAGGGGAGAGAGACAGCTCTTAGTCATTTGTTCAGTAGTAAATTTGATGTGTTATTAAAAAGAAAAATCAACAGCCTGATTTGGAGACTGATCATCATTGGCAACAACTTTACTTATACAAATCACTGGTTAAAACAGCTTTCTTTCCAGGTGAATGGGCAGTTGGTGCAGACTGGAAAACAGACAAACCTGGATGTGGTTGTTGCTCTCAAATACAAAACGACTAATCTGAAAGCAGATCACATATCTGCACCACCTCTGTTCTGACAAGGTTTACCATGCTGAGCATAAAACATGCTCCATGAACAAAATTACCCTGCTTCCAGAGTAGGCTTGCTCTCTGCATTCATCTGACTTTGTAGCAGAACTAATTAGGTGTTACAGGAACTGAAAGTGGGCAGAGGTGTTCAAAAATGCCTGGGTAGGTGCTGAAAGCCATGTAGTTGCTTTGATATGAGGTGCACCTTAACTGAGCTTGTTTGAACTGAGTAGACTTGACTGTACTTTCTTAATCCAGCCCCTCCCTAGGCCTTGTGACTTAATTCTGGTATTGATTTGTCTGTCTTCAGCTGGGTTCTAGTACTCAGTATGACAAAACCAATCATTATTGGAAAGCTGGTTTTAGAGGTTCTTGGAGACTGTAAGACAAAATTGCTGCTTGATTTCTTTTTTTGTTTGTTTTGTGTAAATGGCTTTAGTGTTTTGGATCTTGGCATGAGGCATCTTCCTGAGACATCACAGCTGTGCTTGCAGTTCAGTTTCTAGATCTTATTTTATTGTAGGCACTAAGACTGAATGCCATTCTATGCTTAGCATTGAAACCATTGGAAGCAGGAAGGAATGCTTACTATTAGTATTCATTAAATGAAAGAGGATGTAAAGGCTCAAGATTACACTATGACACTATGCAGAACCATTAATTTTATCTTTTTCTACAGCAGTTTCCTGTCCTATAAGAACAACTTATAGGTGTTTGGCTGAAAGATAGATAGGTCAGATGCTTCTTGACAAATTGGGGTTATCTCCTAAAGTTTTGCAGATATAATTAGTAACTCCCACATTTGATTCCAAAATAAGAATATTTTTAACTAAAACTACATAGAAAGGTAAATCCCTGTGGAGGCCTCTAGAAGTACTATTCTGGTGCAATAACCAAAACATCAGTGATTTGTTTTTTGTTTGCCATCTGGTACAGCTGGTATCATTAAGTTTGACCTTGTATCATGCTAAGTGTAAGATAAGCAAAGAAATGGCCAAACTCATAAATAAATTACTGCTTTACTGTCAGTTTGTGCAGGTGAACATGGTACACTTGTGCTTTTCAGTGCAGTACTTTAACTGCTCACTACCTCTGTCTGGAATTACTTCATTGTTGTGAAAACCAGCGCAAATTACCTTCAAGACACATTGGCAAACCCTTAGCTCTTTTTCTCCTCTGCTTGTTCAGAGCTCTGGAACACTGCCAGGATTGATATGAATAGGAAGAGTGACTTAGTTATTTCTAGAATTCTCAAGGCAGAGTAGTTGTAGGAATGTGGAACACTAATTTAGCAAGAAAAAATAGATAGTACAGCAGTCTAGAAAGGATTGGTGGTCTGAAAGAGTTTGTAACTTGTAGGAGCAAAGAAAACCTACTAGCACCTGATGGTTCGGAGGATTTGCTGCAGTCATGTTTTAGCTATGCAGAACAATCATCCAAGTAAGATTAGTCTAGTAACCCTGACTAGAATGTGAACTACTTGGAACTTTTGTCCAAACAGCTGATGTGATCTAAATTGAACCCTAGATTGGTGTCAACTTTCTTTCTAGAATTTTTTGGTAAGCCTACGACTTAATAAGCCTTTGACGTATTTGTGTGTGCGAGTTTTGGTTTATTTTCCCACTTTCTTCCCTGCTCTCTCCTTTTCAGTTCTTCCGTGTGTTGAATGGTTACTCCCTCCAGCACAAGCTGCTACTTACAGGAACTCCCCTGCAAAACAACCTGGAAGAACTGTTCCACCTGCTGAACTTCCTGACGCCTGAGAGATTCCAGTATGTCTTGCAGTGCAAGTCAGCCTGCCTGTCTTGTCATTCCTATCCTCTCATTTGCTCTTTTGCTCTTTTTCCTTTGTGGCGTTTGCTGAGTGTCTGTTTCCCTGCAGTAACTTGGAGGGCTTCCTAGAAGAGTTTGCGGATATTGCCAAGGAAGATCAGATCAAGAAGCTGCACGACATGCTGGGCCCGCATATGCTGAGGCGTCTCAAGGCTGATGTTTTCAAGAATATGCCGTCTAAGACTGAACTCATTGTCAGAGTGGAGCTGAGTCCCATGCAGAAGTGAGTGTGGGGGTGAAGAGAGCACCTGCTGTTGAGCTACTGTTGCTCTGCTCTGCAAAGTTTCAAAGAGGATGCTGCAACAGCCTTATCCTTACTCTGCAGGGTTTTCTGCACAGTGGGCTGCCCCTAGAGCAGAGGAAGGGCTAATCCTGTGCCCTGGTGTAAGGGATAAAGTGATAGTGAGTGCCACTGGCAGAGCCTAGGTAGCTGGCAGGTAATGCCAGGAGCTGTGCAGAGTTTAGCGAGAGAAGAGTAGGTTAGTCATTCTCAGGGGAACTCTGTCTGAGTTGTTCTATTTCCTTTTTTGTTTTCAGGAAATATTATAAATACATTTTGACAAGAAACTTTGAGGCACTGAATGCACGGGGTGGTGGTAACCAAGTCTCGTTGCTCAATGTTGTTATGGATCTGAAGAAGTGCTGTAACCACCCCTACCTCTTTCCTGTGGCTGCTATGGTATGTCCAGTCGCTTACTCTGTATAAGCAAATTCCCTGCTGGCTGTTATCAGGGAGCCAGTTAGCTCCCTAGGTGAGGCATGGAGGGATTCCCATTTCTCTCTTTTTGCTTCTCTGTGTTTTTTTCATCTTGTCTTTATTTAGACCCAACATGCTGGAAGGCCATTTCTTTTCCAGCACATTTATATGTCAAGTAGGAGTTATCTTTTGAGTCCTGTGAGGTGGTAAAGACTGTGAGAGTAGGGACTAAGTAAGAAAAGAGGAGGGTTTGTAGGGGTCAAATTGCAAGAGGAGAGACACAGGGTAGCACTGATGTTTCATACAGGCAGTGCTATACCTTGTGGTTGTGCCAAGCTAAGTGACCAGGTGTGAGCCAGCATCAGCTGGGGACTAAGACCATGTTACATCCCTTCAAGCTGTTTTTGTCCCTTGCCCCTTATTCCCTTTTTCTCTTTTTCTTCTTAGGAAGCTCCAAAAATGCCAAATGGCATGTATGATGGTAGTGCACTTATTCGAGCCTCTGGAAAGCTATTGCTGCTCCAGAAGATGTTAAAGAACCTGAAGGAAGGAGGTCACAGAGTGCTCATATTCTCTCAGGTATATGGAGAAAAATCTTTAGGCCTGGAATACTTTTTCTTAGAAATAAGTCTGTTGATCTGGTATCTGCTTGTCCCTCACTCTTCTGTGGTGGTGTTTTTCTGATATGCAGATGACTAAAATGTTGGACCTTCTAGAAGATTTTTTGGAACACGAAGGGTACAAATATGAGCGGATTGATGGAGGAATCACAGGGAACATGCGTCAGGAGGCTATTGATCGCTTCAATGGTATATAGTCTCCTATTTTTCCTGTAAAATAAAAATTTGCCTTGTATGTGCTTAATGCTCATCATGGGATTGTTGTGCCCCAAGTCTTCTATTGCTTTCCTGGAATCTTAAATTAGTAGCAGTTCCCTGTAAGGTGATGTGGGTCAGTTACAAATCCTTCTTTGAGTATTGCACTCTCCCTTGATTACTTTTGTTCTCTTCTTTTATCTAAGCTCCTGGAGCTCAACAGTTCTGCTTTCTGCTTTCAACTCGAGCTGGGGGTCTTGGTATTAACTTGGCCACAGCAGATACTGTGATTATCTACGATTCAGACTGGAACCCCCACAATGATATCCAGGTGAGTCTGAGTGAGGTAACTCACTGTGGAGTAATCCTGAGGAAGAGGGAAAATGAAATCATCAGAAGGAGTGAAGGAATGTGAGACTTCCCTTCTAGAAATAGGCAAAATTAGAGCAGTGAGGATGAATAGAGATGGGAAGTGAAATAGTGGAGGGTTCTTCCAGGGCACAGCCTTCACTAATGCTAAGAGCCAACATGAAGGCAGGTGGGAAGCTTGTGGAGGTATGTGGGGTATATCAGACTACGGCTTGTGTAGCTCTAGATTGTTTTGAGCACATCTCTTTTCTAGGCCTTCAGCCGTGCCCACAGAATTGGACAGAACAAGAAAGTCATGATATACCGCTTTGTGACAAGGGCCTCAGTGGAGGAGCGTATCACTCAGGTGGCCAAGAAGAAGATGATGCTAACTCATCTGGTAGTGAGACCAGGGCTGGGCTCCAAGACAGGCTCCATGTCCAAACAGGAACTTGATGACATTCTCAAATTTGGCACTGAAGAGCTCTTCAAGGATGAGGCTACTGAGGGGGGTGAGTGCCTGGAAGCAGAACTGAAGGGGGTGGGGAGATTTGGCTCCTTATTTAGTGAGAGATTGTAGGCACAGTGCTGATTATAGCTCTACAAAGAGGGTCTGGGGTGGCATTCCCTTCCTTAGTCCACTGAGATCCATACAGCAATGGTGCTTGTACTCTTCCTTCAGGGGATAACAAAGAAGGTGAAGACAGTAGTGTTATCCACTATGATGACAAAGCAATTGAGCGTCTGTTGGATCGGAACCAGGATGAAACAGAAGATACAGAACTTCAGGGCATGAATGAATATCTCAGCTCCTTCAAGGTGGCCCAGTATGTGGTTCGTGAGGAGGAGATGGGGGTGAGTATGAGGTGGATGTCAGCTAATATGTTCTCCTGAGTGATGGAGGATCAATTAAGTTAATTGAGGTCTGAAGCTTTTAAGGCCAAGGAGGCAAGCATACATCTGCTATGACAGGCTGGGACTTGGATCATAGGGCCCTAAATTTGTTACCTCTCTGGCAGGAGGAGGAGGAGGTTGAACGGGAGATCATTAAGCAGGAGGAGTCGGTGGATCCTGATTACTGGGAGAAACTGCTCCGTCACCATTATGAGCAACAACAGGAGGACCTGGCCAGGAATCTGGGCAAGGGCAAACGTATTCGCAAGCAAGTTAACTACAACGATGGCTCTCAGGAGGATAGAGGTACAAATCCACAGGACCCTGAGGGAAAAACGGGTGTAAGTATATGTTTCTGCAATGTAACGGAGTAGCGTCTCAGGCTCACGTGCTGTTTTTCTTTCAGACTGGCAGGATGACCAGTCAGATAATCAGTCAGACTATTCAGTTGCTTCTGAAGAAGGAGATGAGGACTTTGATGAGAGGTCTGAAGGTAAGTTCTCCTGGAGCCAGAGTTCCTGGGTTGCTTTGAGTGTGGAAACAGTTGGGACTTGATTTGGGTGACTTACATGTTTTGTGGTGCTCTCCTGCTGGGGCAGTATTCACACAACAATATGCTGTGCAATGTCTCTTTACTTAGCTGCATTTCTCTCTTCAGCAGCTCGTCGGCCTAGCCGCAAGGGCCTGAGAAATGATAAGGATAAGCCCCTGCCTCCCTTACTGGCGCGTGTGGGAGGGAACATCGAGGTAAGTTGTACCAGGGAAGGCATTTGCATCCCAGCTGTTCCTGTATTGCTCTTGCTATGTCTGTCTGTCTGCTCCTTCATTCTAGGTGTTGGGTTTCAACGCTCGCCAGCGGAAAGCCTTCCTCAATGCTATCATGCGCTATGGAATGCCACCTCAGGATGCCTTCACCACTCAGTGGCTTGTTCGGGACCTCCGTGGCAAGTCAGAGAAAGAGTTCAAGTGAGTCTGCATTAGGCAGGAATGGAAGATGGACAGCAACTAATAGTTTTGGGGAAAAATGAGAGTTGGGCCTTTTCTTAGAGACTACATATCCTTAATGTATTGGTTGATTCTTTGTGGGAGAATGAAGCATAAGGTGGGATTATTCCTAACTCTCTTACTTGGACCTGACTTCTCAGTCACCAAAAGCAAATGCTTTTAGAGGAGTAGCACAGCTCTACAAGCATGTAATAAATACTCTCCCAGAGTCTTTCCTGGGTTTATGATTGTTTCTGGCTCAAGACTCTTGAGTTAGTTGTGTGTCCTCTGTGTATGTAGTGATTCTGTAAGGCAATTGTCCCTTGAAGGAGCCTGGAGCCCCAGAACTTGTTAGTATGGGTTAAGAATCACAGGGTAATTTCCTTTATGAGCTGGAAGGGGTCTGACAGTTCATGTGCCAGATAAGGCAATTTATGGACTAATTGCTTGTCCCTCAATCACTGCAGAGCCTATGTCTCGCTGTTCATGCGCCATTTATGTGAACCTGGAGCTGATGGTGCAGAGACCTTTGCAGATGGGGTCCCACGGGAAGGTCTTTCTCGACAGCACGTCCTTACTCGCATTGGGGTCATGTCACTCATACGCAAAAAGGTAGGTGCTTAGCAGAGTAATGTGGCCTTTGCTGTCCGTACAACTGTAGTCACTGGGGTCTTGAGTTAGGGAGTTACCCCTCCTTTCACACCTACTTTTGTTGTGTGCTCAGTGGTCTGCCTCTACAGGTGTAAGGATGAGCTTTGTGACTCCTCCAGTGATACGCCTTTCTCTCCCTCTCCTGCAGGTGCAGGAATTTGAGCATGTGAATGGCCGCTGGAGTATGCCAGAACTGGCAGAGATAGAGGAGAACAAGAAGCTTTCGCAGCCCAGCTCACCCTCTCCCAAAACTCCAACTCCTTCAACACCAGGGGATACACAACCAAATACACCTGCCCCTGTTCCTCCACCTGGTGAGGGCTCCCTTCTTGTACAACCCTGCGTCCTGACCTTACCCTGGCTGTTCCCCTCACCAGAACTGTGGTGTTGGGGTCTGAGGGTGGACGCAGATCAACTTACTCTCATGTTAGGAGGGCTGCCAAAGACATGTGCAAGCCCTTAAAGGCAAGAGAGGACACTAGCTTTCCTGGGATGAGCTGGCATCAGTGAGAAGCCCAGCATTTGTAGTGGGTGGGAAAAGGGGGTCATGTTAGTTCCATTTTGATGGGCCTGATCTCTGGGAGCAAAGGAGAAGTGTGGTTGGTAACAGGGAAGACCTTACTGATTGCTTCTCTTTTGTCTGCTCTGGTGTGGGGAATACACAGAAGAAGGAGTAAAAGTAGAAGAAGGAGCTAGTGCTAAGGAGCAAGGAGAGCCATCTGAACCAGAGAAGGAGGTCAATGCCTCTGCTACTGAAACAGAGGTCCCTATGGAGGTGAGTTTTGGCTTTTTTGCCTTGTAATTTCTTTTGGGAATTTCTCTACTTCTGTCCCCTCTTCATCTCTCAGCTGAGGCAGAGATGAGTTTTTAGAGTGATACTTGAAGGTAACTCTCTGGTCCTCAGAAGTGGCCTCACAGTTTTGTGTGTCTTTGCTTTCCAAACGACTGTGACTGTGTTCTATTGCCATGCACTGCTGTACCTTGTGTCTCACTGATTGCTGTCCTCAGCAGTGTGCTCAGCCTGTGGAGACACCACCCCAGGAAGCAAAATCCCCAGTGAACTCCACAGAAGCCGATGAAAAAAAAGTAGAGGAAACTGAAGTGAAGGAAAGACCAGATGAACCAATGGAAGTAGGAAGTAAAGGTACAAAGCACTTCATCCTAAAGAAATAGGCTTGAATGTAGAAAATCATTGGGGAGTTACGGAGTAGTATTGGGTTTTACTGGTTGAAGAACAAAACCATGAACTTGCTATGTTCATGTACATCTTATGTTCCCTTTCTCTCCTGCAGCTGATGTGGAGAAAGTGGAAGACAGAGCTATTGAGAATCCCCCTGACCCTCCTATAATCACTCTGGATGAGAAAGGTGAGGCGTAACTCCCTTCTCTTCCTTAACCCTTCTTCTGCAAGGACTCCTTGTGGATCCAGCTTGTTGTGTTATCTGCCATGTTTGTTCTAATAATTTCCTGTGTGTACAGATGAGAAAAAGGACGATGATAAGAGAGATGTGGTGATGCTGCAGAACGGAGAGATGCTGAAGGAGTCAGTAGATGAAAGGCACAAGAAGGCAGTAAAGCAGCGCTTCATGTTCAACATAGCAGATGGTGGTTTCACTGGTATGAGATCTTTATCTGCTTGAACTTGTTTATAAGCTCCTGCTTATGTTTGTGAAATAACTTCCAACCATTCTGGTGTCTCTTGCCTTTCCAGAACTACACTCCCTCTGGCAGAATGAAGAGAGGGCTGCAACTGTTACCAAGAAGACCTATGAGATCTGGCATCGGCGTCATGACTACTGGCTCCTTGCTGGGATTATCAAGTATCCTTGCCATGACAGACGAATTCTCCCACCTTGTACATAATTTGTCACGGTGAAGGTGACTGTTCTGGGTCTGACTGGAGTAGTTGAAGTGGGAGAGTGCTTTATCCTCTTCACAAGAGTGAAAGTGATGGTGGGAGGGGGAGCTTCCTGCAGCATAGTTAAGACTTAGCAGGACATAGTTCTCATTCCTCTTCCTTGGCTCCTGTTTGTCCCCTCCCTGTACCCCCTTTCCCCACCCCCTCTGGAGAACAGAACTGCCTGGGCTGTTGTATTCCCTTGTTTTCACTGCCTTTGTTTGCCTGAGCTCATCCCATCTCAGTCATGGCTATGCCCGTTGGCAGGATATTCAGAATGATCCACGTTACGCCATCCTCAATGAACCCTTCAAGGGTGAGATGAACAGGGGTAACTTCCTGGAAATAAAGAATAAGTTCTTGGCAAGGAGATTTAAGGTAAGGATTTCTCTTTAGTATGATAACTGCCTGGATCTCTAAGAACAAGTTCTTGCAGTTCTGAGTTTCCACCAAGAAAGTGAAAGATTTATGCAGTACCTTTTTCTTTTAGGGGTAATAAAAAAAGCAATATATCTCAGGATCATGCAGTTGCTCCATAATAGGAGCTCCCTTTTTCCTGGAAATGGTATTGGAGAGCTTGGTTCAGTGTTCTCTATCCAAATGTTTATTGAACAACTGGTATGCAGGAGGCTTAAGGTTCAAGTGGCTGTTTTTGTCACAGCTTCTGCTTGGTCTGCTACAACCCACTCCTTGTGCCTGAACAGAACCGTATGGGTTGGTGAAAGGGCTGCCTTCAGTCACTACTCCATCCTCTTTAGCAGTGAACGTAGCATAGTTGTGGGAGTGATTGAAGATCAGTCCAAGTAAAAGCCACGAAGGTCTCAGTCTTGGGGCAACACGTTAATTGACTATAGACTGAATGATCAGTTCTGCACTGACAGGATTCCAGCTGATTTCTCCAAATGCTTACAAGATTTTAGACTCTTTCTATAAACAGGGTGGAATACTTCTCCCTCAGGTTCAGAGAGCAATCTCCTTCCCATTTGCCTTATAAGGAATGTGTAAAAAGAATCAAAGGAGGAATGAAAATACTAGAGGAGTTGTAGTAGTCTATTAAACCCAAAGTAGCCAGGTTTTCTGGTGTGTCTGCCTTTGCTTCATGAAGCCCTTATTGTTTCGGGCTACTCAGTAAACCAGGCTGGTGAAAGGAGATTCAGCTACACAATCCCACCTTATGAGATGGTGGGGAGTTGGATTAGGAGAGACTGGGGGTGCAAACAAGGCTCCCTCTCAGGCAGCTGCTGAAAGACTCATTCCTGCCACACCTTGCAGCTCCTGGAGCAAGCGCTGGTGATCGAGGAACAGTTGCGGCGAGCGGCCTATCTGAACATGTCCGAAGACCCGTCTCACCCATCCATGGCTCTGAACACACGTTTTGCAGAGGTGGAATGCCTGGCTGAGAGCCACCAGCACCTATCCAAGGAATCAATGGCTGGGAACAAACCAGCCAATGCTGTGCTGCACAAAGGTAATGCGGTGTGTTGAACAAGGGTGGGATAGGTGTTGAGTATTGCTGTCCCCTCTGCTCTTTTTCCCTCCGGGGTGTCCCTTTGCCGTCGGAACAGATGTCCCTTTCTCTTGTAGTTTTGAAGCAGCTGGAGGAGCTTTTGAGTGACATGAAGGCAGATGTGACTCGTCTGCCCGCCACGATTGCCCGCATCCCACCTGTGGCAGTGCGCCTCCAGATGTCGGAGCGCAACATCCTCAGCCGCCTGGCCAACCGCAGCAGTGAGCCCCCGCCGCCGCCCCCTCCCCAACAAGTACGTACCCTCTCTGGTCAGTAAGGGGTGTACGGGGGGAGGGGAGCTCTGGGGGCCAAGCTGGGCTCTGGTGACCAGCCCGTGAGTCTCAGGTCCTCCTCTCTCGCCCTACAGGTCGCCCAGCAGCAGTGAGTCCCTGGCCCAGTGCTGTTAACCTTTCGGCCAAGCTGAAGTGACCCCCCCACCCCACCCCTTCACACTCTACCCCTCTGCCTGACATTCCTGACTGGGTGCTGTTTCCCTCCATGGAAGCTGCTGCTCAGGTCTCTGGGAGGAGAAGAAACTCCTTCCTCTGCAGCCAGCCCGTTGGAGCAAGGAGTGTGTTTAGGAGAGAGGGGGATGGATGGATGATGGACTCTGTATATAGTGACTGGAGGCCCCAGCGCCATGTCTGTTACATGGAGAACCTGGCTGCATTGCTCGTTGCCTCCGCCTGGAATTCCAGTTTTTGTTCTTAATTTTATTTTGAGTTTGTTTACTGAGACAAGTGCGCAGGCAAGACCAAGCAAAAGCCAGGACAGAGACAAAGCTACCTCCATCAAAATCCTTTTTAATACAAAAACTGACCGGACTTGTCAACTAATAAGCAGCTTGAAGACAAAAGCAAACAACAATGAAAAACCAACAAAAAACAGAGCAAAACGTTGATAAAACTGAAAAATAAAGTTACCTTGTATTTTAGTTTGTTGTCTCTATTATCATGAGTGTACTGGGGTAAGTATGTGGTCTCAACATTCAAAGAAGAAAAGGTAGTCATGTCTTTGTGCTGTATCAGGGCAGCTTTTGGGGTATCCTGTACCTCTGAGAAGGGTAGTAGATGCTCCTGCACCTGGCAGTGTTCAAGGTCAGGTTCGATAACGCCTTGATGAACCTTGTCTCAGGAGTCGGGCCCCTAGCCCTGGAGCTGTGGGGCTAGATAATCTTTAAGCCTCTTTTTCCCACCTTAACAGTCTGCTTCCATAATTTCTTCTTTCCTCCTTGCCTCTGCACCACGCCTTTCTCTGCGGCTTGCCATCGGATGTTTACGCCGTGTCCCGGCTGCAGGACCCGAGTCCTTTACCTCCTTCCGGGAGGGTAAAACCTGCCCGCTGCCTGTGTGTGCCTGCGGGGCTTCCAGGGCGGCCGCCTCGCCGTGAGGGCCGGCAGTGCCGCAGCCCGTCCCGCAGCCCGTCCCGCAGCCCGTCCCGCAGGCCCCGAGGAGCCGGAGCAGCCGCAGCCGCCGG
>VYZT01022845.1:117646-130176 GCA_013400735.1 Pomatostomus ruficeps | reverse complement strand
CGTGCGGCGGCGCGCGGGGGTCGCGGGGCGCAGCCATGGGGCGGAAGCTCGACCCCACCAGGAAGGAGAAGCGCGGCCCCGGGCGCAAGGCCCGCAAGCAGCGCGGGGCCGAGGTGGAGCTGGCCCGCTTCCTGCCGCCAGGTAAGTGCGGCCTGGGCCGCCCTGCGGCCGCCCCGCGGCGCCCGCGGCCCTCTGACCGCCGCGTGTCTTCCCGCAGAGCCAGAGACCGGCAGGAAGAAGCTCTCCAGTCACGGGAGAAAGAGGTGAGCGGGGCGGTTCGGTGGGCCGGGGTGTGCGGGCCAGGCCGGGGCTGATCGCCGCTTCCCCTTCCGATCCAGGGCTGCGAAGAGGCGACTGGGAGCGGGCAGCGGCCCGGCGGGGAGGAGGCCGCTCGGAGGAGGAGGAGAGCGGGAGCCGAGAGGTGAGTGGGAACGAGGTCGGAACCGGGCTGTCGGGCCGGCAGTCCCCCGTCCTGCTGCCCCCGGGCGCTGCCACCACCGTCCTTCTCCGGCGTCGTTTTTACGGCAAGGGACGAGTGGAATGTTGTTATCTGATTCACGTGATCATAGAATATCCTGAGCTGGAAGGAACGCACAAGGATAAAGAGTGCAGCTCCTGGCCCTGCACAGGACCACCCCTAGAGTCACGCCATATTCCTGAAAGTGTTGTCCAAACACGTCTTGAACTCTGTCAGGCTTGGTGCTGTGACCACTTCTTGGGATTGTGTTCGAGTGGGTAACCACCCTCTGGGTGAAGAACCTTTTTCTGATACCCAACCTAAACCTCCCCGGACACAACTTTGATTGCTATTCCCTTGGGTTGTGTCACTGGTCACCACAGAGAAGAGATCAGTGCCTGCCCCTCGTCTTCCCCTCATGAGGAAGTTGTAGACCACAATGAGGTCACCCCTCAGTCTCCTCTTCTCCAGGCTGAACAGACCAAGTGACCTCAGCAGCTCCTCACAAGGCTTCCCCTCCACACCCTTCATCATCTTGGCCCTCCTTTGGGTGCTTTCTAATAGATAATAACAATTAATTCTGTCTGATTTCTGGTGGCTGCTGTGCCAGGAGGCAGAGTTGTATGAAGAACCAGTAAAAGGTCTCTCTTCTGCATGTTAAATCCATTTTTTATTTATCGTCTATTCACAGCAAGGTTATTGTCGGCTGCTTTTGTAGCCGAGGCTTTTAAATCTCTGTTACATCTTGTGTAGTCCAGGAAGCTCTTACAGTAGGAAGAAGGAAGGATAGACAAAGATTCGGGATGGAGGGTACCGTAATATGTCAGAACAAACACCATAAGAATGTTGTAGCAATGTTTTAATTTGGTAATTCTAGTTAGATCTCCTTAAAGGTCCCCTGGGGGAGAGGTGAAAATATGCAGAGTACTTTATGAGATGTAGAGAGCAAGCAGTCCCCCCTTCTGGACAGGCAGCCCAGGACTAGGATGAGGGCTTTTTTGTGTAGCAAGCAAAAAAGCAGAGCAGCTACTTTTGGAAATCATGCCTAACTTTTAACCGCTTCTTCTGCCTCTAGTTGAAGAGGAGGTGTCCCCACAGAAGGAGAAACGTGCTGTAAAGGCAGCAGGACAAACTGCCCATGGCCGGTCTGGCTTCAGTGATGCCAATTCCAAGTGGCTGGCTCCAGCCAAAGCCAGGAAAACCCAGCCTAAAGGAAACCACGTGGAATTATCCAGCGATGGTGAGGTGGAAGAGGGCAGCTGGGAGATGGAGGAGGATGGGAGCAGCGAGGAGATGGTGGATGATTATGGTGCCTCATCATCAGAGGAAGAAGAGGTAGGAACTTCTTGCCCGCAATTACACAAGAAATACTTGGTGCTGTTGGCTGGAAGGACCCCTCAGGCCTGGTGAAAAAGGATGGCTTTAGTGGCAGGGGGTGGTGAGGTGGTGGAGAACTTTCCCCTTCTTTCCTTCACAAGAATGATTTCAAGTTTAGCAGCTGATTCCAGCATAACATTCAGTGCTTTTGTTTGTTGTCCCTTTTAAACAGAGCAAGTAAATTTCACAGATGATGGGAAGTAAGGGGACAGCTGTGGATGTTTTTTGATTAATCTTTTGTCTCTGTTTAGCTGCTGCCTATTGAAAAAGCTGCCCTGAAGCAGAAGTCTGACAGGTGAGTGTGTAGAGCCTTTCCTGGATAGATGAGGAACTTGTGTCGTTATTCTTCTGTCTTTTCTCCCTTCTAAGAAATGGTAGTTGTGAAGTGTCTGTGTGATCCTGTTCTTTATCCTTAGGGAAGGCCTCAGTGAAGATGACAGTGAAGAGGAAGAGGAGGAAGAAGAGGAAGCAGAGGAGACAAGCAAGCAGAAGATGGGACAGAAGGAAGAAGAGGGCCCGGATCTGCAACTCAACCTGGATATAGATGAACAATTTAAACTGCCAACTAGTGAAGAGATTGAGAAGGAGGATATCCTTTTTATCTGTGACATTCATAAGCCATGTGCATGATGCAGCACGGGGCCTGGATGCAACCAAAGAGCTTCACTTGGACTTTATCATGCATATTGCTTAGCAGGAGTGTCTGTGCATGACAAGGTATTTTTTAGCTGAGCTGTCCTAATAGATAGTGTATAATGCTGTGCTTCTGTATAGCACAGCTAGGAAATCTGTGACACTCTGTATGGGGCTTGGAACCTGCCCTCATTTCCTTTCTAGTCCTAAATACATATGGATGTCTTATTATGTGGTTTGTTCCTCTCTACCCTGATTTTCCTGGTGGGTGTTAGTGTAACCCATTCCCAGAGTTTCTGATGACAGCAATTCTAGCATCCCAAGTGCTTGCTGCTGGACTTTGGTGATTTTCATTTCCTGCCTCCCTTCTTACTTTCCTCTGTACCCCTTGGGTGCCCTTGGGGAACTTTTAGTCCCTTTTCTGCTTCAGGTAATGTTTTCAGTATTAAAAGACTTCTTTGGTTGTTTTTTTTTTCCTATTTTTCTCTGTTTATCTAAAGTAATTCTTCTAAGCACCCTGCAGTTCTGCCTTGTGAACTTTTTTCGCTGGTTCCATCCCTTGAATCCTGTATCTGCCAAGCTCTGATGAAAGCAGTATTCCGGCAGAGCCATTCTGGCGTGTGGGTCCCGCATGTTTGATTGTACTTGTAAAGAGCCCCTGTGCAAGTTCCTTGGCTGTTGGTGATTCCTTGACAGTGTTCCCACCTGCAGAGCCACCTGACCTGCATGTCATTCACCAGCGCATCCAGGGCAACATGGGGGTGCTGCAGGACTTTGTGGTGAAGCGGGAGGAGGGGCGCACGCGGCAGGAATACCTCGCGCTGCTGCGCCGGGACATGGCCGCCTACTACTCCTACAGCGACTTCCTGCTCACGAAGCTCATGGACATCTTCCCGCTCCCCGAGGTGGAATCCTGCCTTGCCCATGGCTGTGCTGACTGATGGGGGTTCGGCTGCCCCCCTGAGAATTCATTTTCATCTCTGTTCTCTGTTCTCTGTCCCTTCTTCCGTGCAGCTGATAAACTTCCTGGAGGCCAACGAGGTTCCCCGCCCGGTCACCATTCGCACCAACACACTGAAGACGCGGCGGCGGGACCTGGCACAGGTGAGCAGGAGCCAGTGGCTGTGTCCTGAACTGCCTGTCCCATGGAGTGGCGTCTCAGTCCCTTCTTCTTGTCTTGCAGGCTCTAATCAACCGTGGCGTGAATCTTGACCCCCTGGGGAAGTGGTCGAAAACGGGACTTGTTATTTATGACTCCTCTGTGCCCATCGGTGAGATCACCTTTACAGTACAGGGCTGAGCTCACCCACTCCTGCTTCCCTTTCTTTCATGTGTCATCTTCTTCTGTTCTGCCTTCCCTGCCCAGGTGCCACCCCAGAGTACCTGGCTGGACACTACATGCTGCAAGGAGCCTCCAGTCTTCTCCCTGTCATGGCGCTGGCTCCGCAGGAGAACGAGCGCATCCTGGATATGTGCTGTGCCCCAGGAGGCAAGACCACCTACATAGGTACCACCCTAGAGCCTTGGGAGGGCTCTGTCAAGTGAGGAATCTCCACTGGTCTGCACAGAAAGGGGAAATAGAGGGGGACTGAATCTGAGGAAAGGAGGGGGTGGCTGTCACTGCAGACAAAAGCACAATAGGTTTTCAGCCCCTTGCTGATGTGCTTTGCCCTCTGGCAGCTCAGCTTATGAAGAACACAGGGATGATCCTGGCCAACGATAGCAATGCCGAGCGGCTACGTAGCGTGGTAGGGAATTTGCACCGGCTAGGAGTGACCAATGCTGTCGTGAGTAACTGCGATGGACGCCAGTTCCCCAAGGTATGTTCCTCCTTACAGTGCTTACCTAGAGCTGCTGTGCTGTCCCTTTAGGGAAGCTCTGTTCTCCAAAGTCACGTGTCAGCAGGATGAGGAGAGCTGCTGGGGAGTGTGTTTGTTACTCTATACAGAGGCAGGAAGGTGGACAGGGAGGAGGGGTGTTTCCTGCCTCCCCAGTCTTCTAGTTCCCCTTCTAATCTTGGCCTTGTGTTGAGTCCCCACCTGTGAGTGTAATTCCAAATGTACATCTGCCTGTAGGTTCTTGGAGGGTTCGACCGTGTCTTGCTTGATGCCCCGTGTAGCGGAACAGGCGTCATTTCCAAGGATCCTGCTGTCAAAACCAACAAGGTAGGTGGCCAGTACAGACTCGTATGAGTCATGAGAGGAAAGACTTTGGGGCGGCTTTGTTCTTGAGAGATACCCACAATACATTTTTCCTTTTCTTTCTTATTCTGTGTGTTGTACCAGGGCTAGTTTTTTGTGATTACTTCTGCAGAAAACTTCAGACTCTTCTGTATTATATGTGCTTTGCTCTCCTGTCATCCCCTCATCCACAGCAGAGGCTTGGGGTGCTTCCCTGTGCCTGTGGAATCCTAACCTTTCTTTCAGGATGAGAAGGACATCCTGCGCTGTGCTCACCTGCAGAAGGAGCTGATTCTTAGTGCCATAGATTCAGTCAATGCTGCCTCAGAGACAGGGGGCTACATTGTCTACTGCACTTGCTCCATCATGGTACGTGCCTTCTACCATGACCTGCTGTGATCACCTCCTCCTCAGGAGATGGTGAGTTTTGGATCCTAATGCTTAGCCTCTGGCAGGTGGAAGAGAATGAGTGGGTTGTGGATTATGCCCTGAAGAAACGCAACGTCCGTTTGGTGGCCACAGGCCTGGACTTTGGCAAGGAAGGCTTCACCAGGTACGTGCCAGGTCACAAGCTGCACATGTGAGTGCTCCTTGGTGGCCAGGTTTGAGCAGAGGTCTATTGCTCCTCACCCCACTTCCTCCTCCAGGTTCAAGGACCGTCGCTTCCACCCGTCCCTCAAGTCTACACGGCGTTTCTACCCCCCCACACACAATATGGATGGGTTCTTCATCGCCAAGTTCAAGAAATTCTCCAATGCCATCCCGCAGGTGCAGAAAGGTAATGTAGTGCTGGAGCTCAGCTGAGCTCCAAGTCTGCCCTCACAGGCTGCTTCCCCTGCAGAAGCCACGCGCGTTCGTCTCACAGTGCCTTTCTCTCGTTTCAGATGAAGAACCTGCTGCGGAAGCGGCAGCTCCGCCTGCTGTCCCCGATACCGTCATGGAGCCTCTGCCAAAAAAGAAGAAACTTGAGGGATCAAAAGCTGACAAAGAGCAGAAGCTGCCACAACCTGCTTTGAAGAAGAAACGTTCATTGCAGGCACAGAGGAGACCCTTGAAGGCTGGCCGGCCTTCTCCTAAAATGATGCGGCCTAAAGTCCCAACCAAGAAGAAGAAGCATAGAGTGAAAGCAAATGGACAGTGAGAGGAACTGCTTTTCCAGGTGATGGTCCCTTCCTTGGAAGGCAAAGGCTGCTGCAGCTTTGCTGCTCTGTGCAGATCCTCTCTGCAGCTCTGAGCACCTGGGACAATGATAGCCTCCTTTGCTCCTTTCCCTCTGCATCAAGGACTGATGCACTGACCCATTAAAAGTTTTATACTCTTGCTGAAATCTTGTCCTTTTCCCTTGGAACACATAATACAGAATACTGCTGTGTCTCCTTAGTCATTTGCAGCAGAAACCTCTTTCACTCCCAGCTGATACTCTGGCATTTGTGGTGTCCATCCTTATTCCCTACAACGGGGATGTTTGTGAAGAAGCAGTGGGAGCTGAAATCCTTTTAGCCTGCATGAAGGCTGTATTGTGTGGAGCTGTCAGCTGAGTGCTTTGTCTGGGCAAGGCTCTAGCTGAGTGGTTCCCTAATTCCCTGTTGTCACTTAGTTCGCTCTTGTGACTGTCCCATTTCACCATTTTTCTGGCCCAGCAGTCTCTCAGTTCTTGGCCTCCCAGACCTGAGCAGGGATTGCTGTTGGTTCATAGAGCTGTACAGTCAAGTTCTTTTTGCCTCTATGTTCACCCAGATGCAGCTGCTTCTCCTTAAGACATAGCAAGCAGTGGTCTGGGCTGTTTCTATTTAAATGCCCTGGTCTGCTACGTGTGAGGCAGGAGCTTTCCCACACACTATCAGTGCCACCAGGCACAGACCCATCAGCAGAAACTGAGGAAAACTGCTGTGGTGAATGCCCAGGGAAACACAAAACAGCACTCAAAGATTACGAACAACAAAAAAGGCCTAATCCTGTTTTTGCTCCCTGGCCCATCAAACCTGGACTATGCCAGTGGATCACTCACACTTTGGTGGGTTGCTGGCAGCTGGTCCTCAGGCTTGTGGTCTGTCTGGTGCCTGGCTCTCAGACCTCCTTTCCTACTTGCTGGGTAGTCCAGCTTGCAGTTAGCTAACGGATCACCAGCATGCATGCGTGCAGCGGGAACAGCTGGGATTAGCTTAATGCGAGGCCAGGACAGATGGTGGTAATTGGGAGCAGGGCTCAGCCACACAGGCATGCTGACCAGCAGCAAGTCTCTGTGTGACTGGCTCCTTCTATTTATTCCTCTCTCCATTTCCCATGCTCAATTCTCCCTGATTTAGCTTGATGCCTTCCTTTCGCCTCCTTCGATCCTTCCCCTCAACATCCCATAGTAAGTTTCACTCATAATAAACATTGCATGATAAACTTTACACAGTCCTGCAGTTACCCTCAAACTCCCATCACAGATCTGCTCTTTCCCACGAAGCCCATGATAACACTGCTTTTTTATCAGTTGTGAAGTTTCTGACTGAAGCTCTCCAAGGTTGCACGTGAGTGGTTCCGGTAATGGTTCAATCTCTCAGTGTTTCACAAGTCCTGCTCTTTGTGACAGACCTTGTTATCTTCTGCGTTTTAGGGCTTATCTGTGTGTTTTATTTACTGTAAACCTCTTTGGAGGGAAGTGGGGGGGGGGCTGACTTTATAATTTTGTGTTGAATAGCTGTTAACCAAATATCTTCGTAGTTGACAATTAACTTTTTCCCCATGCTTCCCCAGTGAATTAGGGCAGGGAGGAGCCTCTGAATGCGACCATCTCACTCTGGGCTTGTGTGGTGAGGTCTGGGTTGCTGGATATAGAGGACCCGAGGGAAGTTCTTTCAGAATAATCAAATAAATGCTAGGTGCAATAGCACCCAGGGGAAGGAATTACTGCTTCAATACTGCATTTCTGGTGCCCCTGATCTGAACAGCGACCGTAAAACTGGGAAATGTTCAGAGAGGACAAATACATTCTAAGTTTTGGTGAGAGAAGCAGCAAGAGCCTCTTTAAGCCCTGGGCCTGTCCTGGAGTGATGTTGATCTGTACCACGTTGTTGCTGCCACCTGCTGAGGTCCCCATGTCCCCCAGCTTGAGAACCAGTTTATCTTGATAACCCCAGCAGCAGGGATAGAGTTTTCCTGGTTGGGATCTCAAGGTAACGATTGGTTTTTCACAATCTCCAAATTATAATGGAATTTCAGCCCTGAAATGCAGGGATAGCTGCTGCTTTAACTGTGTCAATAAAACTCTCTTGCTGAGCATTGTTCCAATGACTTGGCATGCCTGCAAACCTTTTATTATAGCTGGGAAGAGACGGGGAATTGTCATTTCTCTTTGGTGGTTTGATCTCCTTCTGCTCTTGATTTCAGCCATTGCAGTTACCGCTGCTCAGAGAGATAATGCTGAGTGTGACATTGAAATGCCGCCATCGAGCTTCAGAGGCTGTACTGGGCATGCAGCAGCTGGGGACAAAGCTTGGTGGTTTCCTCTGCATTCTGGGACAAGGCTGTGGTAACACTAGGTTTGTGCTTGCAGCTGCCTTCTTACTCTGGGAATCTTTTGTTACCTGAAAGCTGAGATTTCTGGAAAATGTGACTGCTGGATCATCTTTCAGTACCTTCCTTTAATGTGTTTTAATATCTGAAAGCTGCTGATAACGTGGCTTGCAAGAGCTGAGGCAGAGCAAAGCAAGAACTGAGGCAGAGCAAGGACTGAAAGCAGATCTGAGGGGTAAAAATGCTGTCATAGATTAAAAGCTTGTTGAGAGGAGTCGTGATATCTGTTCCACTGTGCTGTGCACAGTCCTTGTCCCCAAACTGGGAGTCTCTTGGAGAAGCCTTATCAGGGCACAGTGAAGACAGCCAGCTGGCAGCTTCTGCCTTCCAGGCTCCAAAGTGCTGCCAGGTCCCCTCTGCATGCCGGGAGGGAGAGGCAGGCACTGTGCTACTGCACCCTTGGGGGGTGCAGGAAGGAAAATGAAGATTTCTGGGGACAATAGCACGTAATGGAAAGAGAAGAGACTCTAGCACCGACGGGGGTCGGTCACTGATTCCAGTGATGTCATGTGCTGTAATGTCTGTTCTGGGCCGGGCATGCAGCCTCTGGTTGTATTGCCTCATGTCTGGCTGTATCCAGAGGAAGGGCTGAAATCCTGCACTGCACGTTTCAGGGACTTGGATATGAAATTTGGATCTTTGTGCACACACTACATCACACGTAACACCCATAGATATGGGCACTTTGGTAGGGGCTGAATCCACAAATGGCCAAAGTCCCATCAGTGCGTCTTGCTCCCCCAGGCTGTCCATCCCTGCTAGGGAGGATGTGGAGAGCTCCTGATGTCTGCAAGTCCCACCTGCCTGATGGAGTCAGTGGGGAACGGCTGAGAAGGTGAGGTCAGTGAGGTCCCAGGCTCTAGTAGTGCCTAAAACTGCCTTCTCATGACGATCTGGCTCCAAAACTCCCTCCTGGACTGGTGTTTGTGTATTTTTAGAAGAAAATCCCTCCGTTCCCTCCGTTGCTGTTAGACAGGAACATTTCTGTGTGTTGTTAAGTGTAGTGATTGCCCAGCCATTGGTGACAACTGCTCCTCTGCGCCAGTTTCTCCACATTTGCACCCAAATCTGGGCAGCTGACTGAGCTGATGACTGCTACACCCAAAAGTTATGTGTTCATTTCAACACCTGCTTCTGGTTGTGGATAAAAGCAATTTTAGGGGTCAGTTTTAGTGAAGAGTCTTGGAAGCTGGAAGACTTGGAAAGTTTACACGGAAATATTTCAGCAATGTGGTGCAAGGGAGAAGGTACCACTGAGGTACTCGGAGGGAAAGAGAGCAGGGAGGTAGAGTATAGACACACCAATGAGACCTATGCCTTACAAAAAGAGCCGCTGTGGAGCTGATTTGGACAGGTTTCACCTATGAAGCACCTTTACAAGGAGGATGTGCCAGCTACCAAGAGGTTCTGAGATTTGGGAGAGGAGCATCTCAGCCTTGCAATGAAAGTTACAGCTGGGCAAATGCAAAGGAGACAGATGATTTTAATAGGAGGATTTGCCCATGGAGGATAATGGTAGAGGCTTAATCTCTTTTTACTGTGCTGTCAGCAATTAGAGACATGGTCCCACATGAGTACCTGACCTGAACTACAGGAATTTGCACTGTGTTTTGCACAGGGTCAGAAAATCCAGTCCTTTCTTGGCCTTAAAATCTGTGGAAGTAAGATAAATATCACCATGTTTGTGAATAAGTGTCTTTTTTTACGTTGGCTACAGGTATGATTTGAAGAGCTGTAGTGAGCAGCTCTGCATGTCAGCAGCTGCAGTCCCTAGCAGTGCCACTGTTGACCCTGAGCTGATAAACTGGGGGCAGGATTTATTGGAGGGTCTGGAGAAGTGCCAGGGGTTAGGTGAACCAAGAGAGGAAGATGAGGAGAAGGAGCTGTGGTGCTGCAGTGAGATTGAGGCCCAGAGGAGGAGTGCTGGGGTTTCCGGGGTTAGCAGGATTGTCTCTAGTTTCTGGGTTTCTGCGTTTCTGGAGGAATAACTAGAAAAAATTGACCTTTTGCCCCAGTCATCTTCTGGGTAAAGTATCCCACCAAGTATCCTAAGCAAGGGAAGTTAGAGAAAAAAGGAGGCTCCACACTGCCCTGTTCTCTCCAGGAGACAGCAGAAGTGTTGGTGGGAAGAGGTGCTGGAGGTCTGTAGCCCAGTCCCCACTGTAAGCAGGGCTGTCCCAGCACTGGATTTGCATAGGCGAGCCCTGAGAACCACCATGGATGGAGATCCCACCACCTGCTCCAGTGCTGTGCTGGTCTCCTGATAAAAAAAGCTTTTCCTGATGGATGGCAATGCCTTCCTCCACTGACACTTCATTAATCAGCTCCACTTGCTGGGTTTCCCCAGCAGGACAGGAGCAGGCCAAGTGGAGCTTGGGAAAGCACTCGCTCCACGATTTGTGGCGTTGCTCTTGCCTGTGCTCCTTGCTGGCTGCACGCCACAGCAGATCCCCCTAGTCAGACCCTGCTCGCCCAGGTGCAAGGGTGTGGAGGGGTAAAACCAGGAGTACGTGACGGGGGAGGATGCTGGCAGAAATCACAGGCTGCCAGGCACGCAGGCAGGCTGTGCAGCATGGGGGCCGGGTGACAGGACGTGGCAGCAGGAAGGAGGGAGTCAGCAGTGGCTAAAAGGTCACATGCTGGGTGGTTTCCGAGCTGGAGTTGTCACTGCTGCTTCAAAACAAGCTTCTTGACTGGGATCCCTTTTGTCCGTCTGTCCTTCTCTCTTCCCTGGCTGTTTATTTGGTAGCATTGCTGCTGGGCACATTGCTCCTTACTGGCTGCTGTTGCAGAGCTGGTTTTTCTCCCTGGACAAAAGCACTGCTTGCCACCACTCAGCCTCTCTAGTCAGAGGCAGAGCAAAGGAACATCTGCTTGAGAAGAGGAAAAGCATTAACAAGGAGGTGATGGAAGGGGAAAGCTCACTTCTTTCCCAACCTAGGCCCATCTTGGAGAGACTGAAATCCAGTTGAGTTCCAGTGGTCAGGGGTATGCCAGGGAGGATGCAGATGGTTGCTGGTAGGAGAGGAGGTGTTATAAATGCAGCTGGGGCCTGCTGTGGGGCGCCTTGAATCATAGGCGGGACAGGGGAGACAGGCAGGCCACAGGATATAACTGATGCTGGACACAAGGCAGGAGAGGGGAACAAATTTGATTTGGTCTGCTCCCAGGCCAGGAAGCCAGAAGAGTAATGGAGGGATGGAGGAGATCTGTAGCCCTGGAGGAGAAGCAGCAGGGAACATGCAAAAGTCAGACTCTCAGTCAAGCTGGTCATCCTCAGTGGAGCCGGGAAGTTCCTGGCAGTGTGAATTGAGCCATACCTTAGAGCCCAAGGGAAGGGCTGTAGCACACCACCCCACTGGAGCATGCCCAGCTCCTTCCACAGAGCTCAGTGTGGTGTGATGCTGGGCATCTCTTTGAATTCAAACCCACTGCTTGCTCACCCCTTGCTGAGGCTCAACTGAGACATCAGAGGCCGCTCTGCACAAGTGCCACACTCGGCTGAGCTCCTCAGTGGAAGTCCTGGGGGAATGGGCCAGGAACACAAAGACAGCAAGGGAACACAGGTGTCCACATCCATAAAATATTTATGTATTGATCGATTCGATTTGTGCACAGTCTCCTCCCAGCGGATAATGGGGTGAGGGGCGACGACAGCGCTTTTTACAAAATTCACCTGGGGCCGGGGTCAGGGGGTAAGAGGGAATGACCTAAAGAAGGCTAAAATAAGGGACACAAGACCCGAGGCTGCTTTGTGAACAAGGAAGGTGGAAGCCAGTTGCAAGCCAAGCATGATATCAGAGAGGCTGCCTCCACACAGCCTCCTCTGCCCGCTGGCTCGCCATTGTCCAGCGGCAGCTCCCCGTAGGCGGGCTGCTGGCACAGCAGGTCAGGGCTGTCTTGGGGGGCTTGAGCGAGGATAACGAGAGGTTTCGGGGTGCAGAGGCAAAGTTATACCCTTTTTAAGGGGGGCAGCTCTGGAAAAGCACTAAATTCTATGCAAAAAAATAAAATTAAAAAGAAGGAGGCAGAGGCACAGTGTGTTGCGGCAGGGCTAGTTACGAGAACCGGTACCAGGCGGGGCTTCAGCTAGCGGTGCCGGAGAGGGACTTCCCCCCGAGGAATCCTGCTGGACCCGGCCGCATCCCTTCGCCCCGGGGCGCCCCGAAACCCTCCGGGGAGGCCGAGCCGCCCCTCGGCGGAGGGAGAGGCGAGGGGCCGGCAGAGGAAAGGGAGGTTCTGCCGTGTCCCCTCCTCTGCTCGCTCCGCCCGGGGCCGGCGGCGGGGCGCGGGGGGAGCGGGGGCGGCTCTCGGAGCCCGCC
>VYZT01022845.1:91533-117599 GCA_013400735.1 Pomatostomus ruficeps | reverse complement strand
CCCGTCGCCGAGCCGCTGTCCGGGGAGCCGCCCGCCGGCCCCTTCCCCGCGCCGCCCGCCGCCATGGCCCTCCGCAACGACCTGGGCTCCAACATCAGCGTCCTCAAGACGCTGAACCTGCGGTTCCGCTGCTTCCTGGCCAAGGTCCACGAGCTGGAGCGGCGCAACCGGCAGCTGGAGAAGCAGCTGCAGCAGGCGCTGGAGGAGGGGGCGGGCGGCCGCGGCCGCGGACCCCCGCGCCGGGACCAGGCGGTGCAGACCGGCTTCGTGGGTCCCATCCGCACCCTGGGGCTGGGGCTGGGGCCGGGGCTGGGGCTGGGGCTGGGATCGGCCCGGGCGCTGGGTTCCCCCGGCTCCCGCCCCGGTGCTCCCGGGCAGCCTTCCGCCTTCTCCGCCGGCTCCCGCTTCATGCCCGGCACCATCTGGTCCTTCTCGCAAGCCCGGCGGCTCGGCCCGGGGCCCGAAACCACCCTGGTGCAGGGACCGGGGGTCTCCTGGGTCCACCCCGACGGGGTGGGTGTGCAGATCGACACCATCACCCCCGAGATCCGAGCCCTCTACAACGTGCTGGCCAAGGTGAAGAGGGAGCGCGACGAGTACAAGCGCAGGTGAGAAGGGGTGGCGGGAGCGAGGGGCACCGGCGGCATCCCCGAGGGACCGAAACTATCGCCGGGGAGGCTGCAGGGCTCTGCCCGGTGGGCGCTGTGCGGGAGAAGCAGGGCGGGAAGGCGGCAGTCCTGGCCAGACTTCTCGGGAGCACGGGCTGCAGGCTGCATGAGGAAAAATGTGAACCCCTGAAAGCATTTGTTTGTGCCTGTGCCTCCTCCCTTGCCACCTGGTGTGTGAACCCTCTCGGGATGTTCCTTGAGCCTTTTTCCATCTTACCAACCAGGCATTAGGGACTAGAAATGCCTTTCCAAGCAGGGGAGGAATAACTCCAGGAATGGCTCCAGGAGCTGTGTTTTAAAGGCGAGGGGATCTGGAAATGCTCGGGAAGGAGGAGCAGCCTGAAAGTAGGTGAGGAAGGTGGACATGCAGCAGTGAGCGGGTTTGGATTGGAAAAGGTTGCTGGGAAAGGAAGAGTTCTCTGGATGTGTCAGAAGGTGTCGAGAAGCCCCTCAGCAGAGTGACTGGCTCCCTCAGGCCCTTTCCCTCGCCAGTGCTCTCCAGCTGGCCCCTCAGCAGCAGAGAGCTGAGGCGGGACACCCCACACCTCGGGGGCTTTCCTCCCGACCCAAAATAGCTGTGGCTTGGCATGTGCCTGGAAGAAGGGTGAAGCAGAATGCAAAGCTAATCTCTTGGCTGGTTCTTTCCCGTGCAGGGTGGCCGCTGCTCTCGCCTCGCCCCGGCCCTGCTTTTGTGTCAGGCCAGTTTCCGAGGCCGCTCCCGGATCCACACGTAGGATGAGATCAGGCTGGGGCTGAGCGCACGGCCGGGCAAGAGCGTCACCGGCGACTGACACCACTCAAGTGACTGGTTTTGGGTTTTTTCAGAAGTCATGTTGTGATGCTTCAGAAGCAGATAGAAAATTTCTGATGCCTCACCCAGCTCCCCACGGGAGCTGTGCCACTGGCCGGTTCTGCACAGCCATGGACTCCGGTGCCAGGATCAAGGCTGGGGTTCAAGATGACACCTTATGCTTCTGGCTTTATAAGGCTTAGGCTGAGCAAACTTGCCTGTCAGATGCTCTGAAGGCACTGAGCACAGCACATGGGAAGGAAGAGTTGGAATCTCTTCTTTCCCACCAACTGCTGCATGTACCTAAGGCCTTTTGTTATTATGCCAGTGGTCAGGCTGCTTCTCCAGAGGGGAGCGGCACTTCTTGCCTTGCATTTTCAGATCAGATAGTGGGAAGCTGGAGCCAGTTTTTTGACCAGGAGAGCTTGAGCTTCAAAGTGGGTCAGCCAGAGAGGACCGAGTTTGGTTTGTTGGTGCTGCTGAAACTTTGGGAGAATGGAGAGCTTTTCAGTGTTGTCCTGCTCTGGCAAGTGAGCTTCAGGGAAGGCTGCAGAGGGGCTGACAGAGGGCCCGCTGAGGGTGAGCAGGGGGGGCACCACAAGCTGCTATGAGACAATGTTATTGGTGGGATCTATTTTTGGACTGTGTTACCATGAGCTGGGGGAAAGCAGACCCCACCCCCAGACCCTATCCAGCACTGGGGACTTACTGACGGGTACAGCGAGGTCCCAAACAGGGGAATGGGACAAGAGGATCCCATTTCCACGCCCTTCTTCATACTGGGGGCTGACACCAACATCCCTTGGGAGCTGAGAGTTCCCTGCCATGGTGGGCTGTGATCTGCCATGGGGACAGTGCAGCTGGTGTCATGCCTTTGCCACCTGCCTGGAGACAGATGGAAGAGGCCATATGAACACAGGACTTCCCAGTTCTCTGACCCATGGCTTGGGTGCTGGAGCTTGTGCTTTTTTCAGGACAGCGTTGGCGCCATGCATCCCACAGCACTTGGAGGAGTGTAGCAGAAGCTTCTCTCCGGATACACAGGGCCTGAAATTCAAGTCAGAGATCTACGAGGGGTGTGGGGGCTACAGGGAGGGATGGGAATAGTTGGAACAGCAGAAGAGAGCCTTACAGGAGCTTCACTTGGGAGGAGCAGACTGAAATTAGGTGGCCTGGATAGGGGCAAAGGGTGCCTGTGAGTGTCATACAGACCTGCTGAGTGCTGGGGATTTGGGAGTCTCATCAAGTTTGTGCTGTCTGCTATGTTGACTACTTGTATTCTCAAGTAGCTCTTACCTTGGATGTTGCAAGGACACGCTGGAGGTGTGGAGTGAGTAGTGCTATGGCATGGTGTGTTAATAGTCACAGAGTGGTTTGGGTTGGGAAGGACCTTTAGGGATTACCTAGTCCAACCCCCTGCTGTGGGGTTTCACTAGATCAGGTTGCTCAAAGCACTGACCTGGAACATTTCCAGTGGTGGGTGATCCACAACTTCTCTGGGCAACCTGCTCCAGTGTCTCACCACCATCATAAAAAATTCTTCCTTACATCCAGTCTTCTTTCAGTTTAAAACCGTTGTCCCTTGTCCTGTCACTGCAGGCAAAAGGTGTGGTAAAAAGTCTCTCCATCATTCTTATAAGCCTCCTTGTTTATTAAAATGCTTCAAGAAAGTCTTTTGTTGTTGTAACTGCCCTCCAAGGAGCTGTGCCAGGCTGCAGGGCCTTCCCCACTGAGGTAAGCTCAAACATAGTTCAGATGTGGCAAGAGGGGGATAAGTGGAGCTTAGGGCCTGGAGCAGCCCAAATCCCTGGTGTGCACTGATCCTGCAGGATGGGGTAAAGCACCCCAGTGCCTGTTGCAGTCAGCAGGATTTTTAAACATGGGGGAATTGTTTATTTTGCTAAGTGGACTTGTTGAAGGGACACACCTGGCAGGGACAGCACTGCATCTTCTCACGTCCCTGGCTTTGGGAGGGCTGTCCCATAGCTGGCAAGGAGATGGTCAGGTCTGCCTGCAGCTGGGACCCTCCTGCTCTCGCTGTCTACCTTTGGGCAGGTTGTTGCTTTGCAGCAGTGCACGAAGGACCTCCTGTCTCCTCTGGGCGTGCACCAGTGGTTATGGGCTTGTGTGGGGCAGCCTTGCTTCCAGCTGGCAGTGACCGGCCGGTGGCCGCTCAGGGCTGCGGGTGCAGTGCTGCAGGCAGGTTATTATTAGGAGTGGTGCATTGCAGGAGGGAGCAGGGAAGAAGGAGCCAGGCAGGAGATGAGCAGAAGAGAGGTTCGCAGTGGATGGGTGCACGGATTTGTCCCTTGTGGGGGGAATCGCTGTTTTCTCCTGCCTTTTAAGTCTGTGTTTATGTCTTGCACTCGTCTTCCATAGCGTTGGTGTGAAATGAGCTCTTACCAGGATTTGCAGCTATGCTTTACATCCCCAGTGAGTCTGGGCTATATAGAGACCCAGAGGGAGGCGGAGACCAAGAAAGAGGCAGTGCCACACCAAGAAAGATGCTGAAATTTTTTTCTTATGGTGGAAGGCGTTTTTGTCCCTGAGGAGGGAGGCTTTGTTTGAGCAGTTCCCATATAAGGGCAATTCTACCTTTTAACTTTCTCCTTCCTTTTCCCGTCATCTCTCTTTCCCCAAAGGGATGGGAACACTCCTTGATTTCCCTTCTGAAGCTGTGGTATGTATAGATCCAGTACCAACACGAGGAGTGCACACTTTTGTCCTTGTTTGAGTAAGGAGCAGCGTTGCTAGCTTTAAGAGCTTAGAAATGCACAAGCCAGGGCTCTCCCACATCGTCAGATTGTCCAGATATCCTGAGATAATAAATGTGAGGACTTTTCATATGCTTTCTAGCCTCCTAGACCTTAGGATTTATTGTTCAAACTTTGTGTGGGTAAGTGAAAGGAGAGATTTTGCACATCCTTGTGCAGAGTTGCAGTGTCTGTGCTGGTGCTTGCAGGCATTAAATAGAAACCAGAGCTCACAGCACCAGGAAGGGCCCAGCTCTGGTTGCTTTCCCAGAGTGATCTCACTTGCTCGGAGAAATCTGGCTATCCCAGAAGAGCTAGGAGCTGGGTAAGAATGCAGCAGCCCTGCCCCATGCCGCACCGCAGCACATGGCAACCCCCCTGCTCTGTGGGATCGTCCTTTAGCCAAGAGCAGTGTGGCTTGATGGCCTCCCAACAGACCGTGGGCTGGGCCAACACTGCAGTGTGACCCAAGAGGTTGATCCCTGCAGTGAAATATAATATAATAATTGCTAAGGGATGTGTCTTTGCGTAGCAAGGCCGGGTGCCTTGCAGCTCCGCTTTTTGCAAAGCTGCAGAGCCTAATACCCACCAGACAGCCTGACATAAAGTGGCACAATCCATCCTGCTTCCTTGTGGGATGAAACAGTGTTCTTTAATCCAACCTGTTATGCGGCAGTGGAGCCAAGGAGCCTTGTGGCCCTGCCCAGGCAGCGTGGCCTGGCCCAGGGCAGTCTTCTGCGTTGGGACAGGCAGAGGAGCAGCCCTTCATGCACATCGTGGTCACTCACACCGTGAGGTGGTTTGGGGTAAGATCAGGGTTTGTGCTTCTGGACAGCCTGGACTGCAACACTGCAGATACACAAATATGGTCGCAAGAATCATGCAGATGGGGGCAAGCTCTGCAATATGTCTGCAAACCTGTTGTTGAGTGTTGGAGCTGAACCTAATGTGACCCAGACCTGCAGGGCTCGAGGGCAGGTGGAGAGGCCAGTGGGCTGTGATGGGCCGTGAGCCAGCCCTGGTGTGGCAGGGTATGCAGCGCAGCTGCCGTGCAGTGCCTGCAGTCAGTGTCCCCAGCTCCCCCCATCGCAGGGTGGGCAGCCCTGGTGGGGCAGGGCTCATGGCCGGGGGGGGGGCTGATGGGCCTGGCAGCTGCCATCTCCTGAAAACAAGAGGCTCTGCATTCTTGGGCACATTCTCCTTCCCGCCCCGGTGCTGTCATCCCCCCTCTTGGATAGCTTTGGGGTGAGCAGCTGCCGCTCTGTCCTCTCCCTTTGGCAGCCAGCAAGGCGAGGCCGATGGGATCTGACCAGCGTTTGTCTCCGTAGATGGGAAGAGGAGTACACAGTGCGTGTCCAGCTTCAGGACCGGGTGACTGAGCTGCAGGAGGTGAGCATCGCTGTCCCCCCTTCCCCTGCACCCCAGCTGCCCCACGCTGGTGCTGATTTGCACATCTCCCTCTCCCTGGTGCAGGAAGCCCAGGAGGCTGAAGCTTGCCAAGAGGAGCTGGCCATGAAGGTGGAGCAGCTCAAGGCAGAGCTTGTTGTCTTCAAGGGATTGATGAGCAATGTGAGTCCCTAATCCCTCCATGACCCCACAGCAGTGTCCTACCCAAGTGGTGTGACTGTGTAGAAAAGCAGTTCCTTGGTGGGGCATATCCAGCACTGGCCAGGTCGGTCCGGGGTGCAGTGAGCAAAGTAGGGATGTGGGTGCAGTCCTGCATGAGGGGGAAAGTGGGGGCACCAATTGCCATTTGTCTTGCCTAATATTCCTCCTTCCTCCCCTTCCTGTGGTGCTGTGTGTTCAGAACATCACGGAGCTGGACACCAAGATCCAGGAGAAGGCCATGAAGGTGGATATGGACATCTGCCGTCGCATCGACATCACTGCCAAGCTGTGTGATGTGGCACAGCAGCGGAACTGCGAGGACATGATCAAGATGTTTCAGGTAAGAAGCACACACTGCTGCTCCAGACTCAGCCACCAACTCTGGGGAGGAGAGATCCCAAAGGAGGTAGAAGAGACAACACCAGCACCCTGCTAGGGGAGACGCTTGGTCACCCTCACCCTTGCTCCTTGTGGTCCCTTGCTTTCTGTCTCTCTTGGGAGGACCAGGCAAAAGGGCACAGAGAGGAGGTGGAAAGCTCCAGACGTTGGTTTGGACCTTGAGAGTCCCCTCAAGCTCTTGCTGACCTGTTGTGTTGGGCCCGGGGACCCCACAGTGGTAGGGGAACAGCTGCAGGAGGGAGACAAGTTGCTTGAGTGTCTGTCTCTAACTCCATCTCTCTCCTTCCCCTTCCCCTCTCCGTCATCTTCTCTCTGTCTCTCTTCTCTGTCTCTGTCTCTGTCTCTTTTCTCTTTCTGGATGTTGCCGCCTTTCTGTCTCGCTCTTTGTCCCTACAGAAGCAACTGGTTAGTTCCATTCAGTTGAGAAATTTTGCAAATTTTAAACTTTCTTTAAAAAAGGTCGGACTATAAATATTGACATATTTCACCTTTTTCAGACTGTCTCTTTTTTCCTGTTTCTGTCACTGTGTTTCCCTGTCTCTGGACTGGGGTGGTGGGTGATTTGAGTTTTTCTGCAGTAAAACCACATTGTTTTTTCTCATCAGATTCATAGATTCCATCTTTAGTTGCTTAGTTTTAATTTTAGAAAATGCTAAAACCATGTTTTATCCATTGCACCCATCTTTAACCTGATCATAATGAGCCCATCTCTCTCTCTCTTTTCTTCCTTCCTTTCTTTCTGTCTTTCTCTCTTTCCCTGCCTTTCTGTCCCTCGACCATTCCTTTCCCCTCCATCTCCTCCCAACTACCTGCTCCTGACCTCGGACCCGGCCTCGTTTCTGTAGTCTCTGCACTTGTCTCCCGTTAAGGTCCCAGCCTCCGTGGGGCGGAAGCGGGAGCGCAAGCAGGTCAGCGACGAGGACACCTCGCTGTCAGAGAGCGATGCCTCCCGGAAACCTGACGAGGAGGAGGAGGACGAGACCACGGCCATGAGTATCAATGAGGAAATGCAGAGGATGCTGAACCAGCTGTGAGTGCGGCTGCTGTGCACCTCTGCCCATGCTGTCGAGCCAGGCTCCAGCACCAGGTTCCCTGCTGGTCCCATGATGGGGAGGGAAAGGGTGGTCTGTGGCTTCCCTTCCCAGATGAGGGCAAGATGGGAGACGCTGCTGTGGAGTATGTTCACCCTGTGCTCTGTGGCACAGTGGGACTGACGCCCTGAGAGACCTGAGCCTATCCATGCCGAGAGTGGGAGCTGGTCCAACTCCCCTCCTCTTGCTCCCCTTCCCGCCTTTTGGGAATCTGTGCCTGAGTTTTCCAGGGCTCCTGAGCATAAAGCCAGCCCCTTCCCCATCAACTCTTGCGTTTGGGCACAGCTGAGTTCACCCTGGCCAGACCCCCAAGAGCTGCAGCCCTGCCCATGAGGGGGAGCATGGCTTTGGCACCAACACAGCCCCCTACCTGCCGTGGCTTTCCTGCTGGATGCTGACGTGCTGTTCCCTTGTGCCCAGGAGGGAATATGACTTTGAGGATGACTGTGACAGCCTCACATGGGAGGAGACAGAAGAAACGCTGCTCCTCTGGGAGGACTTCTCCGGATACGCCATTGCAGCCGCAGAGGTGCAGGGGGAGGTAACGGTGGCGTCAGGGTCCTGAGGTCATGTTGGGTCAGGACACTCGGTCCTGTCTGAGCCTGGGAAGATGCTCTCTCAAAGACCAGATCTCAGCCCCTTTCCCTTTGCAGGCCTGTACAGATGCTTTCCCGCCTTTTCTGCATGAATACATTACTGCATCCATCCGTGTTGAGGTCTTCCTGTTAGAGATAGGCCAGGGACCTGTAGCCTGAAGGATGTGCTGAGGGCAGGGTGCACACACCTGGGGAGAGCCACAGCCTATCCAGAAGAGAAGACTTCCTCTGGCTGGACTGGTGTCTGGTCATCCTTGCTCATGTTGTCCAGCCCACCTACCCACTGTGCAGCAAAACTGCCCCAACAGAAGCCTCGGTTTCTGGCCAAATCCCTTGTCATCCCAAATCCTTGGCCCTTGGCTGTCCTCTGGGGATGTATCATGCTCGGGAATGGTCTATGCTCTCCAAATATCCAAATGCTGGGCTTGTTCGGGTTGATACAGTCACTGCCCAACGTGGCGAGTCCTGAGTCTCTCAGGTCCATGTTGGTAGGACTGACTCATGTCTTATTTGTACTACACTGTATATGTTTCTTCCTCTTTTCCCAGTGCTGTCAGTTCTTTCTCTGATTTGTCTCTGTCTTGCCTTTGGTTCCTCATGTTGGACGCTCCCCTGCCTCTAAACCTGCTGTCTGCTCTCCTTAGCAGCAGGATGACAGCCTGGAGAAAGTGATCAAGGACACGGAGTCGCTGTTCAAGAGCCGTGAGAAGGAGTACCAGGAAACCATCGACCAAATAGAGGTGGGAGAAGGAGGAAATGGGGAGGATATGGCACAGAAGGGTGTGAAATGAGGGAGTGGATCCCTGGGGGAGGGAGACACAATGCTGGAGCAGGTCACTGGTAATGTGGCTGACATCCCTGGGTCTGGCCATGCCCACTGCCCTGCACCACATGCCCTGGGATCATCTCTGCACCTTTCCCCTTGTGCAGCTGGAACTGGCCACAGCCAAGAACGACATGAACCGGCACCTCCACGAGTACATGGAAATGTGCAGCATGAAGAGAGGCTTGGATGTGCAGATGGAGACTTGCCGGCGGCTCATCACCCAGTCTGGGGACAGGTGAGCTTCAGCAGGAGAGCTGGGATACCCGTGCTCTGGGTCTGAAGCCAGGGTGGTGGTGAGAGGGAGCTGAAGGACTGGGTAGTACTCCTGCCCTGTCCTCATGTGACATGGAGAGAGGGCAATTCCCAGAGGCTGTTGGACTCCTGGCTGGCCTCTACACAGGTCATGGTGCCACCTCTGCAGCAGGTAGGATGCACACAGGAGTCACTTTTGACATGTGAAGCCAGACACCCCCGATGGAGAGAGGAGCTGCCATTGTGCAGGGACACAGTGTAAGTCTCCAGAGGCCTGTGGAGCCAGGGTGGCTCCAGCGTAGGGACCCTTGTGGTGGACTTTCCCAGACCCCTAGCCTTACATGCCTTGTCAGGGTCCTGCTCTGGACAGGCCCCTCCAGCATCTCCCCCAGCTCTGCTTCATGCTCTTGGTTGGTGTCCTCTGGACCACCCTCTCAGCACCCAGGGATTCCTGCAGACCCATACATGCACCAAGGAGCAAAAGGGGCACTTCGGCTTCTCTACTCCTTGCTCTGGTGACCCCTGCCCACACCGAACTGGGTCCTTTCCCTCCTCCTGGGCGATGCTATGACTGCTGCCCTTTACTCTTCTCTGCAGAAAGTCTCCTGCCTTCACCCCGACCTCCAACAGTGAGTCAGCCCCGAATGAGGAGAGCGAGGAATCTGACCGTGATCCCCCCAGCGATGCTTCCATCAGATAATGAGGGGAGGCCCTGCTCCCTTGGACCCCCTTCCTGGCACGGGGGTGCCTGAGTCACACCTGGGAGAGACTGTCAGGGATGTGGAACCGCTGGTAAACGTCTGTCACCCAGGCGCACTCCCGTTTTGGGGTGCTTGGCAGATCCCACACACCCCCTCACCGGATACCTTGCAAATGGGAATAGCTAGATAGACCTGAGGGCCCTTGCCCGGGCTGCTCTGCCTTCAGCCCCTTCTCTATTCCCTTTCCCTGCTTTGGTTAAACCATGGTTCGGGCAGGGAGGCTCCAAACCTGCCATGGTGGCGTTCTGCAGGACCTGTTCCCAGGCACCCCCAGACCCACCTACTCTGGCCTCCGTCCTGGTACACTTGACCTGCCTCTGCCCTCCCTGCGCTACACGGAGCCGAACGAGAGCCGTACCTCCCTGCAAACTGGACCTGACACTGGTGCCAACTGGACCGAGCCCGGGGCTCTCCCTGTCCTTGCTGCTGGCCGGGCACCTGGCTGGTCCCCATGCCGTGCCGGGCACCCTGAGCCCTCCCACGCCTTCTCCAGGACGGGGGCTGAGTCCCGCTCACTGTGCACTTTGCCGCCCGTCGGCGATGCGCTCACGTCTGTGTTACGGGAGCGAGGTCATTAAATGGGACAATTTCCTTTTCTACAGCTTCGCCGGGTGTGGGCTTTCCCTGTGCTGCCATGGGTGACGCGTGGCTTCAGGTGGGGGTGTTCTCCATCAGACCCCAAGCCCATATCAATGGGTCCCCCCGTGGGACAGTCCCATCCCTTGGGCGTGCCAGATGGGACTGAGAGATGGGACAGTGGTGAGATCCCTGTTCTGAGAGCCACTGGCCCTCAACAGGCACTGGTGCTGCATGGGCTGCCTTGTTTTTAACCTGGAGCATCATCAGTGCAGAGGCCAAGGGATTGAAAATGGAGCTGATCTTGGCTTGTGACTTGTGAACCTTCCTCTTCCTGTTGCCTGGTCTCCTCTGCCATACCAGGGCATCCCAGAGCACCTTCCTGCTTGGCCTCAGTCCCATATCCCACCTTGCAGTGGGGGATCCCCTGTCCCACCCTCTCTTGTGTCATTTTCCTGGCTGGCTGCCACACCTGCTCCTCCAGGGATGGTGATGGGAGGCTGGGGCCTGGCAGTGTGTCAGGAGGGAGCGAGAAGCCTCCTGAGAGGCAGTGTGATCCAGAGAGGCAGTGTGATCACTGAGAAGTGGACACAGGCTGCACAGCCAAGGCAGGTGAAGCTCCAGAGAAAAAATGCTTCCTCACTAAAGGTACTGAAGGAAAGAGAAAGTACATGTCAGTAGAGTTTTTGACCATCTCTAAGATTAGGAATAGAAGATAAAATAGGGGTTGAGGGATGCAAGAATTTCTCTCTGTAGGTTTGGCCTGGGTGGCTGATGCTGCCAGGTGCTTGAGCTAGGAGTGCTGTGGCATCCGTGCACCCCAGCACAGAGTGTCCGTGTTTGGGCAGGGTGAGGTGCTCTGCCCATGCCTGCACAATGTGTTGAGGCATGTGCTGGCATTTCAGCAGGGGCTGAGCTGGCTGGTTAGAGCTGGCAGGGAGGTGAATCCCTGCAAATGGCAGGAGAATTGAGCAGGAAACAGAAAATCAGGGCGCAGGTGAAGCACTGCTGGTGCTGGGGAATGGCAGTTCCTCAGCCTGTGGTCTGCTGTGGCTGGGCTCCGACTCCTGGCTGCCATCTTCGCTTCTTGCAGGAAGTTGGAAAAGTGTTTCACAGGGAGCCGGGTGCTGGGAAGCAGCAGAAGCCCTGGCTGCCTGTGGGCATGCAGGTGGATAGGAGGTGTGTGCCTCAGTGCCTGCCTTGGCCCTCACTTCCATGCCACCTTGCTCAGCTGTTTCCATTTCTTTCCCTTTTTATTTTTCTACCTAAAAGAGCTAAAGTCAGAGGAAATATTTTAATATTTCAGTCTTCTACTTTCAAGTGGTAATACCTCACACGCAGTAGATCAGGTATCACTTCCTATCCTGCCCAGAGGCTCTTCTGTTTAATGCAAATCCCCTTTCCTGCAGTTGTCTTTGCAGTGTTTTCTGCTCTTCCTCTCCTGTGGAGAGTTCTGTGAGTGGCTGGCAGCTTCTGGCTTCCCCCTTGCATAATCCAGGACATGCATACCTTTGCCTTGGTACTGCTTAAGGAACCCACAAGACTGCAGAGTACATACCCTGAGAGATTTCAGGCGTGAAGCACAGAAGGACTGACATCTCTGCCTCGAGCAGTCATTGCCCAGAGGAGCAGCAGGTGCTGCTCGACACCCATGTCCGAGGACACGTGGGGACCCCAGTCCCACACTGCCTGCCAGGACTCCATTTGCAGTGAAACTGAAATCTCCACCACCCACACATGCAAGATGCTGTTCCCTGGTGAATTGTATCACCAGCAAGAGGCTCTGTTCTCCCACCAGTCTGACAGCCTCCAAGATCTCTCTGGGCAGGATATGCAACATGAATCCTTTGCCTCAGCAGTTTCTCAGTGTGGGAAGCATAGCCCAAGGCCTCTGCCTGGACCACCTCCCTGTCCAGTGGTGGTGACCCTACATCTCTGATACTGGAACGAGGAGGTGTGGTCCCTCCATCTATTGAATTCTTCTCTGTGGGCTCCTTTTCATTCTTTGGGGGGTGTCTAGCCTGCTTTTCTCTGCCACGAGCCCTGCTGTGAACTGTGATGTCTAGAAACTACTCAGTGCTGTGTTGCTTCTTGAGTCCCTAATGTCACCCCTTTTCCAGGACACCTCTTGACATTGCCTGCTCAGGAAGCAATATCAGGTCCTGTCTAGCTCAGTGTCTGTGCATTAATGTCAATGTTTGATGCCCAAGAACAGTCCAAGCACAGACCGAATGGGGTTCTATGGCAGGCTGCATCTGAGCAGTCCCTCTGTCAGCATTCAGCTCAGGACCTTGGCTGCTGAGTGCTGACCTCTTGAACATTTGTCCAAGACTATCCTTTTAGGATCGTATCTCTGGTTTAGCAATAAGGTCTTCCCATTGAATATTTAGGCAGACTGGTTCATCAGCTTTTTACTCCTCAGAAGTCCATGCTGGCAGAGACTTATTCGGGCAGTCTGGAAAGGTGCTGGTGATTGCTCTGCGTTCTCCCTCCCAGCATTTGGGCTGTTGTGCCCAGATGTGGACAGGCACAACTTTTACTGTCAGCCACAGGAGTGGCACAAACCCCTTCCTCTGAGTCAAGAGCTGTCCCTTTTGGGGTTGGGACAGACCAACTTGTGAGCATCCTGTCTCCCTGAGGCACTGAGGGACACAATCAGCCTTTGGGCAGGGGTGAGACATGCAGGTCTCTGCCATGGCTGCTGCACTCCATGCTCCCCATGCCTTGATCAGCCTTTTGGCAAAGGACTTCAGCAGGCAGTGCCAGGCATGCTCTAGAAGTGAGTCCTGGCTCCCCACTGAAAGCATTTCTGATCCTGGGGCATGCAGTCAGCTCCCCTACCCCTTCCCTGGTGATGTTCCCTAGGACTCATCTGTAAGGTGAGCTCTTATTCTCAGAGACCCTGTCTTCAACGTGGCTTTGAGCTAACTTTAGCCTCTTCAGGGACCTCCTTGGAAGAATCCCATGGGAACAGGCCCTGCAGGAAAGAGGATTCCAAGAGACTTGGTCAGTATTCAAGCACCACTACCTCCAGACTCAAGAACAGTGCATCCCCATGAACAAGAAATCGAGCAAAGGGGGCAGGAGAACTCTGTGGATCAACAAGGAACTGTCAAGCACAAGCAGGAGATACACAGGAGGTAAAATCAGGAACAAGCTACTTGGAAAAAATACAGGGATTTTGTCAGAGTAAGGCCCATCTGGAATTAAATCTGGCCAAGGAGTTGTCAAGGACAGCAAGAAGGGCTTTTTCAAATGTATAAAAACAAAAGGAAAACTGAGGAAAATGTGAGCCTGCTACTAAATGGAGCAGGGACCCTGGTGACAGAGGACACAGAAAAGGCAAATGTACTGAATGCCTTCTTTGTATCAGTCTTCACTGACAAGACCTGCCCTCAGGAATCTCTGACCCAGGAGACCAGGGAAAAGGAATGTTGAAAGGAAGATTCTCCCTTGGGCAAGGAGGATTGCATTAGAGATCACCTAGGGAAATGTGATACCACAAATCCCATGGGCCCTGTTGGGAGGTATCCACAAGTGCTGAGGAGCTGATGAACACCATAGTGATCATCTTTGAAAGGTCTGGAAATCAGGAGAGGTGCCTGAAGCCTGGAAGAAAGCAAATTTCACCCCAGTCTTCAAAGAGGGCAAGAAGAAGGACCCAGGAAACTACCAGCCAGTCAGCCTCACCTCAGTTCTGTCAAGGTCATGGAACACCTCCTTCTGGAGGTTATCTCTAAGCATGTGGAATACAAGAAGGTGAGCAGGAGAGTCAGCTTGAATTCACTAAAGGCAAATGGTGCTTAACCAACGTGATTGCTTTCTACCAGGAGACAACTACCTGGATGAATGAGGGCAGAGCAGTGGATGTTGTCTACCTCAACTTCAGCAATGCTTTAGATGCTGTCTCTTACAAATTCCTCAGGGGCAAACTCAGGAAGTGTGGACTGGATGAGTGGACAGTGAAGTAGATTGAGAACTGGCTGAATGGCAGATCCCAGAGGGTTGTAATGGGTGGTGCAGGATCTGGCTGGAGTCCTGTCATTGGTGGTGTCCCACAAGGTTCAGTACCGGGCCCATCATTGTTTAACTTACTCATCAATGACTTGGATGAAGGAGAGATGACTCCTCAGCAAGTTCATTGCTGACACCAAGCAGGGAGGAGTGGCCAGTACCTCAGAGGGCTGTGAAGCTGTTCAGAGGGACCTCAACAGGATGGAGAGATGGGCAGAGAGGAACCTTCTGAAATTCAGCAAAGGCAAAAGCAATGTGCTGCATGTGGGGAGGAATAACCCCATCCAGCAGCACAGGCTGGGGGCTGACCTGCTGGAAAGCAGCTCTGCAGAGAAGGACCTGGTATCCTGGTGGCCAATAAGCTGTCCGTGAGCCAGCAGTGTGTCCTGGTGGCCAAGAAGGCCAATGGTGTCCTGGGGTGCATTAGGAAGAACATTGTCAACAGGTTGAAGGTGATCTTGCCCGTACACTCAGCCCTGATGAGGTATGTCTGGAGTGCTGCGTGTAGATCTGGGCTTCTTGGTACAAAAGAGACAATGGAGCTCCTGGAGCAGGTCCAGCAGAGGGGAATGAAGATCATTAGGTGAGGAAGCACCTCATGAGGAAAGGCTGAGGGAGCTGGGCCTGTTCAGCCTTGAAAAGAGATGTCTGAGAGGGGACCTCATCAATGTCTGTAAATATGTGCAGGCTGAATGTCAGAGGAAGGAGCCAGGCTCCTCTCCTTGGTGGTGCCAAGAAGACATGAGACAACAGGGAGAAACTGGAACACTGGAAGTTCCACCTGAACAAAGGAAGAACTTCTTTACTGTGCAGGTGTCTGAGCACTGGAGCAGATTGCCCAGAGAGGTTGTGGAGTTTTCTTCACTGGAGATATTCCAGAACTGTCTGGAGGCAATCTTGTGCCCTGTGCTCTAGGATGACCCTGCCTGAGGAGAGGGGTTGAACCAGATTACTCCACTGGTAGTTCCTTCCAACCTTACCTATTCTGGGATTCTGACCAGGCCCAGTGAATTTCTTGATGAATACTAGCAGATACTCCCACAGAGAGAGTGGGGAGCATCACTTTCCTTGCACCTGACCACATGAGTGTGGGATGATTCTTACTTGCTTTAGAGGATTCAGGAAACCTAGCCACTAAGTAGCCCACATATTCTTCCTTGTGTTAAGTGAACCTGCACCCTCCCTTCCCTCATTCCTGGATCCCATCTCCTTTAGATCATATCACTGGAAGAGCCTGACTTGTCCGTTGAGTCAGTCAAGGTCCTGTATTTTCCACCCAGCACACTTCTCCTGGAGGTGCTTTGTAATTTCATCCTGCATGACTTGCGATTGTGTGAGTTAGCTGTTCCCCACATGAGGATTCCTTGGATGGACCTAAATGGGATGTTGACAGCCTTCACTGGAACAACTTTGTATTGCCTGCCAACCTGTTTTACTATTTTGTTTATCATGTTTCTTAGACAAGAGTTAGGAGAGGACAAAGCTGCATAGAAAGTTGTTCTTGTTTCTAGGTTTGAGCCGGGAGCTTGACTTTCCTAATACCTAATTTCCTATGGCCTTATACCTTTGGCCATACTCTTTATACATTTATGGTTGTTGTGTCTCAGGTACCTGTGGCACAGGGTGTCCCAGAAGTTGCACGTGATGATCAAGTAGGTCAAGTACTCTGGCTACAGGGAAGAAACCCGCTTTCAAGAGGAGAGGTCAGAATGAATGCAGAACACGGTGGAGTGCAGTCTCATTGGAAATGCACCTGGATGATGCATGGATAGGCTCCTGAAAACATCTGGCAAACCCCTGCACATGGTAGTTAATGCTAGGAGTGGTGGTAGGGCAGCATGGGGAGCTGGAAGGGCTACAGTCAGCTTTAATCTTCCAGTGGATGTATGAGACTATGAGGAGTGTTTTAGATGTGAATTTTCTAAATGCTTGGAACATTTTCCCCTGGGACAGAGCAAGGAGATGATGCTGTAGGTCCTCTCATATCATAGAGAGCAGCTGTAAGAGCTGAGTACTGAGATAACACTATGAAGAAGGATCTCAAGTGGCCACCAAAAGGCATCATGATCAAGCTGGACAAGTGTCACAACAGATGGGAAGAGGCAGCATTTCCAGCTTCGAGAGCAGACAGCATCTGAGCAAAGTGCAAGAGGAAATAGAAATCATCAGAGTAGGAAGAAATGTAGTTAATTGGTATTTTTAAGGGTCACAGCCACATGGTAGAACTGCTAGATCAGTCTAACCCATTGGATAAAGGAATAGGCAAGAGACGTTGTGAATTGGGTTTACAAGCTGTGTTAAAAGTCATATTCGCCCTAGAGCTGATGGCCAAACATGCACTGACACACATTTTCATCAAGACATTGAAGNGCAAAAACATGCTGATTTGCTTTGTAAGTACCTCCCTGCTTTGCTTGACAAGGAAAATTGTGTTGTCAATGGGAGACTGGCTTGGGATACCAAAGAATATGCAGGGGGAATTTCTCATCAATTTACAAATGATGGCATGCCCAAGTAAGGTAATGATTTTAGATGTCCTTATGACAGATGAAGATTGGGTTAAGATTGATGGTTGCCTAAGGGCAAGGGATCAACCAAGAAACAAATTGAGACATCAGCCGGGACAAAAATGTCACAGCAGAGAACTTCTCTAGCTTTTTCTGAGAGTGAAATAAGAGGCAGATCTTAGAAAGAGCAGTGTTTTTCCAGTTCTTCAAAAAGCTGTGACTTAGTAACATATGATAGCTTTCAGTGAATGAACTTCCTTGAGTAAGTGGCCATGTGGTGAAAATACTTAGAAATAAGAATAATTAGTAAAAATAATAACAAAGCTTGACCTACATTAACAAAAATAAACTTTGTATAACAACTACAGCAACTGTGGGTAGGAGAAAAGGAATAGAGGGACAACAAAATAATTCAGCTGTATGACAAAAGGTCTTCAGCTGCTCATACAACCTCAGAAAAAAATACCTGAATGTCTAAGGAACTAACATGCTGTTATACTTGATATTTGAAGAAAAATCAATCCTAACAGTAATCATTTTTTTTATTGACTGAAATTGGGGAAAAAAAATCAAAACAATGCAAAAAAAGAGAAGTACTCACCAGATAAGTCTGTTCTGTGTATGGAAAATGCAGAATGTGGTCAGAAGGGAATGATGAAGCACTTTCCCGGCAGTTAGCAATGAGGAGGATCCTTGACAGGATCTCCAGATGAGCACTGTTACAGTTCCAGGCACAGATGACCTGGAGCACACTAACGTGTGGGGTGCACGGGGTGCTGCAGGGATGAACGAGCCCCCACACAAAGCCTGAGGCTGCCTGGGGAGTTGAAGTGAGCAGTGCTGAAAATAAAGCACAGCGCTGTCACTGCGTTCCTGCAAACGGTGCTTTGCAAAGCACAGTAACCTCCACGCTGAGAAAAAGGCATTGGCTGCTGAAGTCTGTGGTTTGCCGAGGTCAATTTTTAAAAGCATCAGGGAAGACATTTAAAGAAAAGCCTGGGTGGATGGGCAAGCAAATGACGTCAGTGCTTGTTCTGACAGAGCATGGACAAAAGCCAATGAGAAACCAGTGGAGGGGGGAGGAGGGGAAAAATCATGAAGGAATGGAAAAAATCTGCAATTTAAGTAACATTTATAGAAGGAAGAGGAATTGACAGACAAAACTGATACCATTTTTGATACGTAGAAATGATACAGCCTCTCAAAAGGAGTAAACATCTCAGTCAAAAGTGCCAAGAGGCATTACAGAATATTTCTGAATAAGGTCAAAAGAGAGGTTCTGTTGCCATACATATATAGCCATGCATAGATACATCCAAGAGCACAAAATAGTGACTGACCTTCCCTGGGACAACAGAAGGGTTGGAAAGACCTATGGAGCAGGGCTCACGTGCAATCATGTGCAAGTTCTCAGCCAGACACTGAAGGTGTCTTTAAACATCTTTTATCCACATGACATTGGTGTCCTTTGCCCTGCTTTGCATCAGGAATTGGAATAGATGGACCAAGGACTTCTCACCATGATTCCAGGCTAGAAAAAAATGTTTTGAGAGTAAAAAGATTAGTTACTTTGCTCCTTAAAAGAAAGACAAGTGAGCATTTTTGCACAGTGCCTAAGGTCACTTCATGATGTTGGTCTAGATGGCAGTTTAGTCAGGCTGATAAAGGCATATGAGGAGTCTGAGGAGATGGGGAAGCTGGAGGCCGTGTGAGATTTGGTACTTGGTGTCCAGCACCTAAACCAATATCCAACTTGGCAACTAAAAAGCTGGAGATTGGACAGAGATTACAAACCACCTTTTTTTCATTTTTTTTCCCTCTGCTGTCGCAGGACTCAGAGCAAGGTCAACAAAAGTTGCTCACTTCTTTGTTGGAGGATTGGGCAATGTCATAGAAGGGCTTTGAGACCTGCAATGTCCAAGCTGTGTCCCCCACTACATGTAGTGTTTCTCACTTAACAGCCTTGAATTTCACCCAGCATTTTAATAACCCAGTCACTTGGTCACAAGATCCTTCTGCACCTTTCCACAGGCTGATTCAGGGCTGAATATATTGTCTCATTTTGCATAATCAACAAACCTTGGCACCCCATGCTCCAAATTGTTCTGAAGGTGTTGATTGGTGGAGCAAATGGCCTCAGATGCTGGCCACTCAGATCTCTCAGTTGCCACCAGCCTTGACACTAGTTTTCAGCCTGGAGAGGATCTTCCCTGTCCTCAGGCAGTTCTTTGAAAGGTTTTGCTAGTCTGTTTTTTCCTAAATCCCATTGCTTTTCATCACATGGGGGGTTGAGGTGCATGGTGAATTACTTGGCGCAGTTACCTGTTCATCCATTTCTTGCTGAAGCCCACCTGAGACTGGCATGTGGTTTGCTGCCCTTCACGTTACAGACGTGTTCCCAAGACCTGATGCTTCCGTTTTCAGTGGTGGCTTCATCTCATTGCTGCCGATGAAAATCTCCTGTCTGGCAACACCCCAAAGCTCCTCTGACGGCAAAACATCAACTTTACTTCTCATTCATGGCCTTAAGCTTCCCTAATCACTCCCACGCCATCTTACAGCTTTTTGGCAGCATTCTTATCTCCAAGGTGCATTTGAAAGAGGTTTTCACTCTCCCTTTTCTATGTGTCACAGAATCTCCTTTTTTTTTTTCTCCCTTTAGGTTTTTAAGCTTCATTTACTAGTATTTCTGAGTTTTTCTTTTATTTTCATTTGACTACAGCTTCTGCTTTTTGACAGCTGCCTTTTCAAATCTTACGCTGTAAAGTATAACCCAGCACTACTGTTCCTTCTAGGAACACTTAATTGAGAATAACTCCCTCAAGATGATGATGCTTCGGTAGTAAGGTAATATATGGAGGTAAGTCAGCTGTCCTAGAGTAAGAGACTACTTTCAGCTCAGAAGAGTAAGTAACAAATTGCTTGTTTTTGCAGCATGTACCCTGGGTGATTGCCCAAAGGTAGGCAGCCTGGTTTTGATGAAATGTGAGTACTGCTAGAGCCTGCAGGGGTATTTACATACCCTGAGTCATGAAACTGCATTTTGTGAATGGCATCAGTTATGAAGGAGGTTGAAACATTATCCTTTAAGATGTTTTTCTTTTGTAACTGTGTCATAGTCTATCTCCCCTTCCTTGCCCTGGTCTTGACAATTGCTTTGCTCAAAGACTGATTCACTTCAGAAGTGGATACAGGCAGCTTTAAATGGCCAAGCCCCTTTTTCACTCTGCTTACACAGTCACCATTTTGTTATGTTTTGGAGTGATTTTTCAAGTGAACATAGTTATTTTCCACATCTGTTCAAGCTGATTTTTACTACATGGCATCTTCCTTAATGCTGAAGTTTCATGCTGACATCTCAACAAGAAGGTGGTCTGAGGACCTTTCTTGGGGAAGCAGTGCATGTGTAGAAGTCTGTGCAAATGCCAAGGAAGCATAAAATCATTTCTCCAAATGTTCAAAGTTACCATAAAACTCAATTTTCCTGTAACACCACTGCTATTGACCCTCACCTGTCTTAAAAAAAAGATGAATAAAATGTAGAGCTTACCACTCCTAGAAATGGTTGGCTGGCCATCAGAGAAGCTGTCCCTTGGGTCAGCCAGAGAGCTTTTCCAGGTGCATCCCTCTCCTACAACAGCTCTGCACAGTGAGTCCTGGTGCCGGGCCAGCCAAGGAAGGCAGAGTCAAACCTTTAGCCAGGATCAGTATCTTTCTGTACCTTCCCCTTGCAAGGTGCTTCACAAACCAGGATGGGTTCTGGCTTGTGGCAGCTGCTCGTGGAGTTGGTTTGTCCCAGCAAAGTGGCACAGTTGCTTTTCATTCCTTTGCTGAACCAGAGCCTCTTTATGTCTGCCTGAGCACCTGCCTTGCCTGGCCAAGCATTTCTATCTGCTTTCCTTAGAAACACTGTCAGAACAAAGCTAGAGCTCCCCTACTTGGGGGAAAACTCTTCTCCAGAGACAGAAGCAGCTACCACAGAAGATCTCCCATCTTTATCCCAATACCATCCACAATCATATATGTCAATTTTGCAATCTGATGAAAAAAAAAAAAATTACATGGGGTTTTTTAGGTCAGGATTGCAGTTCTCAGACAGGCTGGCCACTGAGCTAGTTTTTCCATCTGTCCAGAGGGGCCTTGCTGTGGTGCCATCTGCAGGCACAGGGTCTGGATGCAAAATGAGGATTTGGAAGAGCTGTGCATTTTAGGGAGGTTATATTTGAGAGAGGAAACCAAGCCCTCCAGGCAGTCCAAAAGCTGCATGACTAGTTTGCCACACTCACTCTCCCTGTTTCCATACAGGACCAACCAGGTTTTAAAGGCTGTGATGCCTGGCTTTCCTCTCCTCAATACCATATAATATTTCTAGGAATTTCAAGCAAGACTGCAAACCAGCTGAAATCGTATTTTAAAACAGAGTGAAACTTTATTCAAGGTATTCCCAGCAACTGTTGGTCTGAGAGCACATGCTCTTCTTCCACCCGCATGTTGTATAACTTTGCTCATTCCCAGAGCAATTTGTTACAGAGGCTTACACATGGTAGAGCCGAGAATTCTTGGCTCTACCAATTTTCAGATAGCCTTATCTCACTTAGGAAGCATAAGGCTTTTTAGAAGAAAACGTTCCAGCTTTTAACCCAGTTCAAAATATGTTTTACATGGGAAAACAGGACATCCATCCTTTCCCCCACGCGGTGTTTCAGTAGCCTCTCTGGACTTCCAGATTATCATACGAGGTGCTGACTGACACACACATAGAAATATGCAGGCAGCAGCACAGCACAGCCATTCAAAGCACCCAAGCACAGCAATCAAGGACAGGATAGGACCAACCCAGGACTCATTTGTAATTCTGACAGGTCTCCAGGCTACACAGCACCCCAGCAGAAACCCAGCTCCACGGGAGGGCTGCCTCCAGTGAGCCCCAGCACCAGGCAGTTCCCACTTAACAACAGTTACCTAAAGCTCCCATGGGGCCATTTGTGGTGTAATCCAAGTATTTCTACTCTCCCAGGGCTAACAAGCTGCTGAGTCCCACTTCCTATCCAGAAGCAGGTTATTCAACTTTTTCTCTTTGCAATACAACTTTGAGTCATCGCCTTCTAGTCCAGCAAACATTTAATTCTTGTGCAGCCCAACTGCTGGAGATAAGTGGTTCTGGGAAACCATGTCCAGCATACCTTGATCCTGAGAGTTTAAGTCCTCCAGCTTATGTCCTTGCTGCATCCAGATCAAAGTCTAAAGGGTCTAAAGCAGTTGGGGTCCGGACAACAGCTCCAATCGTGCCTGCCACGGAGAGAACACATCAGCCCTGAGATGCTAAATTAAACTGCTAAAAATGGAGGGCCACGTGATTTTGTGCAGTGCATCGCTTATCTGTCCTAGTGCTCACGGGTCATGGAAGGCTCCGTCCCTGCCCGGCAGCGTTCATGCTTCCAGAACTAATGCACGGAGGCAGAGGGCTGACACTCACCTTGCAGAGATTTAGTGCTCAGCAGCTTAACTGCAACTGCCCCTCCTTACGCACAGAATTAAGCCAGAATTAAGACTGGCCACCACCATGCCGACACCAGCCTCCAACACGTCCCTAGGCAGCCATTTCCTCTCGGGCAAAGCCAATTAATTTTAACAGGTAAAAGCAAATGAAATACCCTCCTTGCAACACCAGGAAGTATCTTCCTTGTCCCTCAATAAGGCAGGGGAAGGAGAATTTCTTGTGCCCCTTTACTAAATCAAATGCAAGACTGATCCGCTCAGCACTTTTATTCTGTGTATGCCCATCAGACAAGCAAATCCGGAGCAAGGTGGATGGAGCCACAGAGCTGCTTCCCATCCTAATCACGCAGGAGTCCTGCTGTGCAGCACAGCCCTGCACCACACCTTGTTTTGGCTCACAGGCTGGAGTCTGGGCTCTCCCATGTGGAACAAGCAGCTCAGGAGGCTGCACTCCATGGCTCCTCACTGCAGCTGGCAGAGACTGCACCATGCAGGCGCCTGCAGCTGCTCATTACATACATGCCCCCCTTCTCCCATCGCCCCCTGACAGACAGACAAGGCTTTTCAGATGGTGATCACTTTTATTGATGTAAGGTGGTACACAAACAGATCAGTTTCTATCAGCCTCTCCACCTCCCCCAGGCTCGGGGAGAAGTTGGAGGAGTGGGGGAGACAAGGGAACAGAACTGGCCTCTCACTGCAGGATGCAGAGCTAAGCGGTGGTGAACAAGGGCAGGGGCTCCAACAAAGGAGAGTCCTGCTTCCCTAGGCAGCAGGGGGGCTGTGTGCTCGGCTTACTCCTTGGATGCCATGTGGACCATCAAGTCCACAACACGGTTGCTGTATCCATATTCATTATCATACCTGGGGACAGAAAACTGCTGTCAGGGCTGACCCATTTCTTGCACCCTTTTCTTCCATTCTTCCTGCTCCTCTGCCCCATCCCACACACGTGAACTCCCATCCACCCTCAGGGAGTAAGGAGGCAGCTATAGTTGTTTCAGCTAAGAAGCCATCTCACTCCACAGTGGGACTGGAGCCACTCTACACCACAGGGGTCTGTGTATCCACCTGGATCACTGGCATTAACCAACAGGATCCAAGTCTGTAACCTGTCTGTGCCATCCCCCACATCGCCCAGGGCTGCACCTACCAGGAAACCAGCTTGACAAAATGGTCGTTCAGTGCAATTCCAGCACCCGCATCAAAGGTGGAGGAATGGCTGTCACCATTGAAGTCACAGGAGACAACCTGAAACGGAAGAAATTGTAATACATATGGCTGCCCACAGCCTGATGCCCAAGTGCCCAAACTTGGATCCTGGCAAAGCTGCTGCCGACAGTCTTAGAAAAATGAGGCAAGTGCAAATAACCACAGGCCAGGAGAGCAGGCGTTCCTTACCTGGTCCTCTGTGTATGCCAGGATGCCCTTCAGGGGCCCATCAGCAGCAGCCTTCACTACCCTCTTGATGTCATCATACTTGGCCTGAGGGGAGACAGATGCAAGATGCTCAGATCCCAACTCACACAAAATGTCCACCAGGGACAGGGGAGGGAGGAGACACACATGGGAACACCCCAGCAGGTGCTCTTTTCACAAAGATCCCATCTTTAGGACAAGATGGATGCAGAGAGGGCAATTCCAGGTGCAAGACAGAGCTCAGAGGAAGCTGGGGCACATCTCGTCCACAACACTTACTGGTTTTTCCAGGCGGCAGGTCAAGTCCACAACAGAGACATTAGGGGTTGGCACACGGAAAGCCATTCCAGTAAGTTTCCTGTGAGAGACGTGAGTCAGCAAGGAACAGCATCTGGCACTCCTCTGCCAGCCTACAAATGTTCTGCCTCTTCCTGACACCCGAGATGGGACAACACTCACCCATTGAGCTCAGGAATGACTTTTCCCACAGCCTTAGCAGCTCCAGTAGATGCTGGGATAATGTTCTGAGCAGCACCTCTGCCATCCCTCCAGAGCTTCCCAGAGGGCCCATCCACTGTCTTCTGTGTGGCTGTGATGGCATGGACAGTGGTCTGAAAAAAGAGCACAGGGGTAAGAACACAGCCAATACTCTCCAGAAAGAGCATCTCAGGTGACACGGAATACAGATGCTTTCCCTCTCCCATGAGGGGATCTGTGGATAGGTCACCCTCCTCAGGACCAAGCTGCAGACCTACCATAAGACCCTCCACGATGCCAAAGTTGTCATGGATGACCTTGGCCAAGGGCGCCAGGCAGTTAGTAGTGCAGGAAGCATTGCTGGGGTAGAGAGATAAAGGCCCATCAGCCAGAGGCAACACATCCAGTGAGGTGAAGTGAGACCCCTGGCAGCTGGTGCGAGCTCCAGGCCAGAAAGCACGTTCCTCTCTCCTTACCTGACAATTTTCAGAGACTTGTCATACTTCTCGTGGTTGACGCCCATCACAAACATGGGAGCATCAGCAGAGGGGGCAGAGATGATCACACGCTTGGCACCACCCTTCAGGTGAGCCTGGAGTAAGAGATAAGAGATTAGATAACTCTGGATCTTTCCAAACTTGCTTTTTCAGACAACCTCTTCTTCACAGCCCCATCTTGAGCAGCTCAGTACATGGTGATGAGCCGAACAGGCAGAAACAGCACTATTCCTTCTCTCCTGTGCCTCTGTGGCATACTCACCCCAGCCTTCTCCATGGTGGTGAAGACACCAGTGGACTCCACAACGTATTCAGCACCAGCATCTGCCCACTTAATGTTGCTGGGGTCACGCCTAAGGACAGACAAAATTTTAAGAGCTGGTCCATGAGACACCTGCTTTCAATCTCCAGAGGGGCAATAGGGAATAAGATACTTACTCCTGGAAAATGGTGATAGCATTCCCATTAATCACAAGCTTCCCATTCTCAGCCTTGACAGTGCCCCGGAAGTGGCCATGAGTAGAGTCATATTTGAACATGTAAACCTAATAAAGAGAGGGGGAGAGGAAGGTCAGGCACCCAGGCTGCCATCATCCTCTAACACTCTGGGAAGCTACTAGAACAGATGCAGACGAGCCTTACTCGGAAAGGCCCAGAGGGGGCACTGCAAGGCAACTCACCATGTAGTTCAGATCAATGAAGGGATCGTTGATGGCCACCACTTGGACTTTGCCAGAAAGGACGGCAGCCCGGGTGACCAGGCGGCCGATGCGGCCAAATCTGGAGAGAAAAAGACACGGGTGAGGAGGCGCAACAGGGCACCTGCCCAGCTGGGCATGGGACGCAGTCCTTGGCAGCCTTCCCTCGGGATCATCCGCTGCTCCCTGCCGGGCAGGGCGGGAGAGAGCCCTGCAGCTTGTCCAAAGGCCAAGGCACCCCGCTTAAAGATTAAGAGCGACCCCCGCCCCGGAAAGGTCAATCGCTAAATTTACTGAGAGTCCCGGGGATCCGGTTACTCCTCGGCCCAGCGCTAGAAGGTCACATCCCCGGGGTCGCCATCGACACACGATCCACCAAGAGACCTTTTGGTGGGGGGCTGCGGGGATCCCCGGGAATGGGGGAGGAAATTGGGGCAGCTGGGCAACGGCAGCCCCTTCCGGGGGTGAGTCACCCCGAATCCGAAGGGAAATGAGTCAGCAGCACCGCTCTGCCCCGGGGGCCGCCGGTGGAGCGGGACCGGCGGGATTTAACCTCTCTCTCCCCCCAGATCTTCCCCCACGCCCTTGAGGCGACCTTGCCCCCCTCCCTTCGCCCGCCCTCTCCCTCCCTTCGG
>VYZT01022845.1:56935-90854 GCA_013400735.1 Pomatostomus ruficeps | reverse complement strand
CCCCCGCCCCGCCACCCCCCGGTAACAAAGGCCCCACGCCGGGAACCGGGGGTCCATAGCGATCACCCTCCCGTCGAGCCACCCCAAGGGGGTTGGTGGTGGTTATGGCGGTGGTGAAAGATGCACCGGTCCTTGCGGGGAAGTGTCCCCAGGGCGGGGATGGGCGGCTGCGCCCCTGCCCGAGGAGGCGGGGAGGGACCCCCGGGTGATGGCCGGTCAGGGGCTGCTCCCGCCGGGCTAGCTGCCGCTCCGGAGCGTGGTGTGCGCTGCTTTCCCCTGGTAACAAAGGGCAGGCAGCCGCCCGCCCCGGCTGCAGGCTGTGCCCCCTTGGATGGAGTAGTATCCAGTATCCGAAGGGACCTACAGGGAAGCCGGAGAGGGACTCTTCATCAGGAGTTGTAGTGATAGGACAAGGAGTAATGGGTACAAATTGAAAGGGGGGAAATTTAGGGTGGATATTAGGAAGAAATTCTTTCCTGTGAGGGTGATGAGGCACTGTAACATGTTGCCCAGGGAGGTTGTGGATGCCCCAACCAAGGCAGTGTTCCAAGCCAGGCTGGAGAAGGCCTTGAGCAACCTGCTCTAGCGGGAGGCGTCCATGCACGTGGCACGGGGGTTGGAACTGGATAATCTTTAAGGTCCGTTCCAACCCCTTAACATTCCATGATTCTATGGCTGCAAGGGCAGACGGACTGCAGGGATGCTGGGGTCACCCCGAGGGAGCAGCAGGTCTCCAGGCATCCCCCATTCCCCGCGGCACGGGAGGTGTGGGCTGAGAGTTCTCCCGGCCCCAGCCTGGGAGCCCTGTCTGGCTGGGTTTATCCAGGCGTGCCCTGGCCGGGCCCCCTGGCCGGGCGCTGCCCCGGCAGGCCACGGGCTGCAGCGTGAGCACCATCTTAATGAGGCACTGCGGCACTGCTGCCGCTGCCCGCGGGACGTGACGGCGGAAATCCTGCTCGTCTGCCGCCTCGGCCCGCCTTCCCCGGCTGCCTGCGAGGAGGAAGCGCTCCTGGCATGGCCGCTGCCCGCCTCCCCGCCCCCCATGCGGGGCTCCCTCACCGAGCCCTGCCGCCTGCATCCGCCGGCTGCGTGCGGGGCAGGTGCGGCGGGACAGGCCCGCGTTAGGTACAACGCCCAGAGCACGCACAAGTCCCAAATCTCCCATCCCGGAGGAAGGCGTGGGAACAGTCGGGATGCAAATCTGGACTGACGGAGCGGGTGGGGGTGGTGGGAGCTGGAATGTCCCTCTGGCTGCTCAGCTGAGGAGGGCTTTGAGGACAAGGAGGGGGTGCGGGCTAGGGGAACCACGCAGGTACTGGGATGGCGGGCAGAGAGGGGTCATGCAGCTCAAACGTAACCCTACTCTCCTTATACCACTGCTATTCCCGGTGCTGCTGAGGGGCTGGTGGCTAAGTTTAGACCCAGCTGAGGTTACAACCTTTTCTTAAAGGCCAGGACATGATGATGGCTCGCGTGGCACAGCAGCAGGGCTACGAACTCGTGCCGGGGTCCGCGGTGCCCCAGCCCACCGAGGGAGGCTCTCGGGGGAAGCTTCAGCGCAAACAGGAGGCCCCAGTGTTTCTGCTGGCGGGGGCAGAGTGCAGCCGGGGTGAGCCAACGCGGCCCTTGTGCCCCTTGCCCGGTCGATAGCTCACCCGTGTCCGCCCCCCCGGCCGCACCGCGCCGCAGCCGCGCGTGCCGCACGCCCCACNCGCCCGCCCCCCGGCCGGGGGCAGACACCGCCGAGCCCGGACGCGCAAATTAGTACAGCTTGTTTAATGAGCGAGTCCTCAGGCACGGGGAGCAGGGAGGGGACTGTTGGCGGAGCGGGGGGTTCAGCGGCCACGCCGGGCAGCTCCTCCTCGTACCGCCGCGCCGCTTCCTCGCTGCCGCTGCCTCCCTTCTTCGGGGCGGGAGCTTCAGGGCTTCGCGCGGCGGTGCGCTGTGCGGGTTCCCGAGGCGGTGCTGGTTCCCGAGCCGTGCAGGTTCCGGAAGCTGGGTGCCCTCCGGCTGCGGAGAAGCGGGCCTGGTGAGCCGCCCAGCGGCGTCCCGCCCGCCTGCTCTCGCCCCGGCCGGGCCCCGGCACAGCGCCGGCAGCACGGGGAGTCCCCGCTCCCGGCCCTTGCCCCGGCGGCTGGCAGGTGGCGGCCTCATAGCCTGCCCCGCTGCCCCCATCCCCTCGCTGTCTCTGCGCTCAAGTCTGCCCTGAACTTCTTCCCTGCCCACTTGCTCGAGCCCGCACTGTTGGCCGCCTCACCTCAGAGGCCCTCCAAAGCTAACACCCTAAACCACTGAAGGTCCCGATTCGGTCCAGTTTCAGCCCAAAGCAACCCCTGGGCATGGCCTTCCAGGCCCAATCTCCAGGCAGTGCCCACTTGCGACTGGCAAGGTTCTTGCGCCAGAGGAACGGACGGGCAGCTCTAGCCCCAGATGGGAGGAAGGGGAGAGTGGAGGAGAGCAGCTGAGGACCAAAGCTGGACCCCTCTTTTGTGTCCTCTTCGGTCAGCGTGGACTCAGGCTCCAGGGGCAGCAATCGTGAAAGGAGCATCTGGGATAAACAGAGGAGAGGGGGGTGATGACTGCTTCTAGCGATAAGCCTTGTACCTCTTGGTACCCCACTGCCCACACCCTCTTTAGGGCTCAGGCAGGACATAAAGTGATGCCTGTCCACAGCACTGCCTGTGACATTGCATCCAGACACAGGGAAGGGCTTGACCAGCAGCTCCCACTGTCTGAAATGACTTTGCTGTCCAAAACAGCAGGCAGACATCTGCTGTGAGCTCTGCCTGCAGGCAGATTGCCCTGCTCTTGTAAAACCGTACACACATCCCGTCCTGCCCCAGATTTGGAAAGTAACTCTCTTCAGTCCTTGCTCCTTTTGTGGATGCTGAGCACCTCTGTGTGCTCAGGCTGCTCTGTAGCATTTCATTTTTTCCAGAGGGCTGCTGGGAAGGATGGGCCTGCCTCAAATACCTGCTGATGAAGATGAGGGAGAGGCAGGAGCAGTGTAAGGAAGGGAGACTCCCCATATGCTGGAAATCCTCTAGGTTAGCTGTGCTGACTGTAACCCCCCAGCACTGCTGGGAAAAAGGGTTGGGGGGTGCATTGGGTGCAGTGGAGGCATGGCTGAAGATGCCTTTGTGCATCCCTTTGCGGTAGCAAGTTAACTGAAGCAGACACGGGCATCCTCAGCGAGGAGTGAAAGTGGTGAGTCATAGCAGGATCAGTCTTGTGATTTTAGTTCATGTCCTGACTATTTCCCTGTGGCATTCCCAGGGTGATGTAAAGGCAAGGTGTTGGGGCTCAGGTTAGGGTTTGGGTAAAAGGGACCTGCCTAGATTTGAAAGCCAAAAATGTTATTGCTGTAATTGCTGAGGATAAAAGATTTACTTAAGTGAAGAAGCCCTTAGCTGGCATCCTGACAGGGCTCTTGGGCTTAAAGAGGGTCTTTAAGGGGAGTAATACTGAGCTTAAGAGCTCAGTACTGGCCTAACAGGATGCATCGTTCCTCTGAAACATCAGAACCAGGCACTGAACATGATGAGAGATGTGACTAATACCTGGTGGCTGCTGATACTGAGTGGGCTTAGAGAGGATCAGGCTCCTCACTGTTAAAAGCTTTTGCAGAGCGCTAAAAAGCTTTTGTCTGTTTCCTGTCTTGAAATGCTGGTGCTCCTTAGGGGCTGGGTTATAAAGATAGTCACCCTGAAGCTGAGGCTGCTGAAGGGGAGAGTGCAACAAGAATAGACAGCAGCTTCCTTGTAGCTGGAAATTGGGACCACCTCTCATTTGAGGTTCAAACACAACCTCCTCTCTTCCTCCCCTCCTGAAATCAACCTCAGCTCTCTCCCAGTCCCTCCTACCTGTATCCTCTGTCCTGGTAAGGACACAGTCTGAACGCTGGCAGAGAGCAGAACCAAGAAGAGGAAAAATGAGCGAGGCCACGACTGAAGCCCCAGCATCTTCTTAGCCCAGGGCTGGCGGGAAGCAAGGCAGGACTCGCAGCATCCGTGTCAGATGTGGTGCCTGGCCCCTCTCTGCCTTTATAGCTTTGGTTCTGGCAGGCGACTGGCCCCAGCTCCCTGCTGAACCACCCCCTGGAGCTCCTTAACCTTTCAGCCCTTTTGTCCAGGGTGATATATTTCAGGGTGAGCTCAGCAAGACCCCTTCCTCTAAAGAAAAAGGACACAAAGGTGTTTACTGAGTGTCTGGGAAGATAAATGTGAGTTGAGCTGCTGCTGGCCAGGACCTGAAGGTGTCTGTCAGGGTCAGGGGTGGGGTATACTTTGAAACATATCCCAAAAGGAGGATATTGAAGGCTGCATTGTGTAGGGGTGTTGAATATACTCCTTGTAGGCCGAATGCTGTTAATGCTCTTTCTCTAATCAGTGCGAGCATGAACTGCAGCTCAGCTAGAGGTAGGCACGCTGCTGGCTGCACAGAGCGGACACAAATTCAGCTCTGTGACAACACAGGCTTTCGGTTTTAATATTTATATGTTGATGAGACAGTTGGGCTGGGAGTGAAAAGCTCCTGCTGCAGAAGGTGGGTGAATTCCAGTGCTATACAGAATTTGTAGCAGTGACAGGAGCGTGGGTCTAGTACTATTGGGCATATAATTTGCAGGTTGTTTGTCCCAAGTTACCATCTGGAGGACTGGGCTGAGTTTCCAGAGGAACCGTCACAGAAAAGAGCTTGTTGAGACTCAGCTTGCACTTTCTCAAGCTCAGGCACACAATAGGAGCAGGACAGCAAGGAGCACATTCCTACCTCCTAAATCTTCTGGCCATTAGTTCCCCCCACTTTGTTTACCTCTTCCATTTTACTGTAGTTTCTCACCAGCTGAACAAGGCAGTGAGGTCACTGTTTGGAGATCAGGGTGCAGAAGTCAGCCTGGGTGTGAAGACAGAAACTAATCAGCAAAGTTTGTTGGGGGAGAGGAATGGGGGGACTGTACCCCTGTACAGGATTAACAGTGGGAGTGCTGGGTGAGTTTAACAACACCCCAAATTTCCCTTTGTTCTGTACTGTTGCACAAAACAGTCAGGTCAAAACTGGACAGGACATGTTCTGCTGTCTGCTTTTGTTTATTTTTTTTCAAGAAAAGAAGAAAATTAGAAAAAAGTTTTCTGCAGAGATAACAAAAGTAACAGTTCAGATATTTGCTCTGTCTCTCCTTCCCTCCTTCCCTCCCTTTCTTCCTTACAGGCATTTTGCACTTGCAGATTTGTGGGTCCATTTCTTCCCTGCCCAAGGAGACAGAAAGTTTTATGAACTATTTTGCATCCAGTCCATGAGGAAGTGAATAGGGTGCTTCAGTCTGGAACACCCTTGCTGGAAGCAGGAGAGACTTTGCACAGGTGGGGACATCCAATTTTGTTAGCTCCACCTGATGGCTGTGACCCACAGCTGGTGCTGTTTCCAGAGCAGTGTGATGTGGTGATCCTGTCTGGCATTCCTGTCACCCCCTCGCATGAGCCAGCACATGGAGGAGCTCCTGAGGCCCCACCAAGACATTTTGGGGCAAACAGGATTACTTTCATACTAACGTTTTAATCTACAATGGACAGGGAACTGCTGGAGAGTCACGGGACATGCTCTCCATGTTCGGATGGGGTGTCCGGGCACAAGCGGAGTATGGGTGCGCACAGCCAGCCCCTCCTTGTGCTGGATGCAGTAAGGTATGGAGCCGTGTGGTGTGAAAGTTTCAGAGGGATGGAAAAGAAAGGAAGGATGGGAAGTGAGCACATGTTCATGCTGCATGCAAGATGTCCCAGAGGATGCTGTTCTGTACTTTCCAGTCACATTTGGCCATCCAGAAAGAGCTGAGTCAGTGTGCTCAAGCACTCCTGCTGCTGGCAGGATGGCTGCAGGCAGGCACAGCTCCGTGCAAACACACCAGTTGCACGAGTCAGAGTCAGTCCTTTCCTGAGTGAAAGGTAAGTGCAAAAGCAACACTTTGGTTTTGATACAAAATGTAGCAGCAGTTTGATCTGGCATCCCTTGAATGGGGTGGCCCCCATACTGCAAGAATTCCAGAAATGTGTTTGCAACGGCTCCAAAATTCCAGTCCACTTGCACAAAGCCTGAGCCCTGCAGGGGTGGATAGGCTCTGAGAACTCAAATGACAAGTGCCCTCCTTGGGTTCAGCAAGAGCTGGGGCTGGCAAGAGGGAAGGGGCCATTCATTCTCCCGTATCAAGCAAGAAACTTAAGAGACTGCAGAAAATTTACAAATTTTCTTGCAAATTCTTTTAAGTTCTTGCAAACCCAGAAAAGCCTGGATAAAATGCAGGTGCTCAGTGACTCAGGTGCCGTGACCTTGCAGCTGCTCTGCGTCCCAGATCTTTGCTGGGACTGCAGTAGGACAGAGTAGTTACTCTGGCATGTCCTGGCAACGCATGTGAAGTGAAAAGGCTTTGGCAGACGAGTCCCTGATTGCCCCAGTTTTCTCAGACTCAAATAGGTTATTGTCCTTCTTTCCTCTCTGATGCTAACAAGTTTCCTTTATAAAAACCCTGCCCCCTCGGATGCTAGGGCACTGATTTTAGAGCTTGCAAGACCAGAAAAGTGGTCTCCTGCTGAATCACAATCAGCCTTTTACAAACCCTTGCTTATATAGGAAAGGAGCAGGGCAACTGTAGAGTGGGAGATCTGGGAACTGAGTGAAGTACCCTGAGGGAATGCCCCTAGGCCCAAGGTGATAGAAAGGGACCATGGTTGCTGCAGACTCTAGAAGCATACAATATTCACATCATTCCACTGGTACCATTTGTGGTTCAGAGCAACCATGGTCAGGAGTCCTTAGAGAATGGAAACATCATTGATCTTGGCTCTGAGTAATCCCACTGCCTCAGGAGCAACCAAATGGGATTACTCCTTCAGCAGTGATTTCTGGTCATTGTGGCAGCCACCAAAATATCTGTTTGTGAGGAACAGAAGGGCAGCAAATATCTACTTAAGGCTGTAGTCACTGTGTAGCTGTCCAAATGCCTCTTGGGTTTTGCCTTATCTTTCTTCAGGACTTCCTTTGTCCTGCTCATTCTTCCCGGATTAGAAAAGGACAGTGAGGAGAGGAGGATGCTCCACCTGAACAACCTGCAGAAAAGGACCAATTGCAGCTCTCAGTTACGGACTTTTCACTCTCACTTGCTCAGGCAGCGCAGCATCCGGGACAGAGCAAAGGACAGACTGCAAAGCAGTGAAGGAGCCAATGTGTCAGTCCAGTCATTGATTGCCAAACCCTCCTTCCATCTCAGAAAAGTGGCTGCGTGGATCTCCTAAAGGAAAAAGTTCAACCACTTGTAGTGGAAAAGTATGGCCTGAAGGTGAGCCAATGCTTAGGAGTTTTATGGCCACCTTACTTCCTTTATCCACCCTTTCGTATCTTCTCCCCTACTGCAGCATTGTCAACATATTATCTCACATCTACGCAAGACTTATTGCTTGTAAAGCCTTGAGCCTGGGCAGACATCCATATATGCTGTCCTTTTCTTTTTTTATTCCTGTATGTGAGTGTCATACCCTGTGGGTGGTGGGGGAATCACGTATAGTGTGCATGACTCTGTGTTGTATTTACTGTCAATGCCGTAGCTGCTGCCTGTACCTCCTGGAGCCTTCACTGAATGCTTTATCAGGAAGGAGGGGAGCTATTACTGTAGCTTTCTGGTCTTTGTATTTCATGTGTATTTCACGTCCTGTTGCTACTGGTGTGCTGTGGAGTTGGAGCATATCTATACTGGTATTTGGCTATCAGGCTGGTGGCAAGGGGGCAGTGTTTTCACTGAGTCATGGGACTCAAGTGTGGTATTTGTAAATACACCTGTCACCCCATCATTCCCCCCCCTACTTGTTTCTGTAAGCATTTAACATGTTTATGTTCATTCAGGTGTCAGCATAAACAACCAGATGGTTGGGTCAGTGCAAAGCTACGCACTGCCTAATTATTGTTTTTTTTTTTTTATTAGCGATCAAAGTAAGCTACAGCAGCTACTTCTGCAGCCAGACCAGAAGGGACTGAGCAGCATGCTCTACTTGCTGGGGGAACCCAGGGTGACCACCACTGCAGGAATGTGGTGGATCCTCAGAGACAGACTGCAGATCTGTGGGAACCAGCAGAGAGGAGGAGGACCCTTCCCATCCCTGCCCACCTAGTGAGTAGTCTGCTTTCAAGGCAGCTGAGGAAGTAAGAGGAAATAATTCTGTAGTAAGAGCTCTGGGACAAATGCCAACTTGCCTCTAGACAGAAGGTTAAAGGTTATTTATGTGATTAGCACAAAATCTAATTTAGGGCACTTCATGTTCACAGGGCAGTTTAAGGAGTGCCAGGACTGACTTGAACACTGGTGTGGCATTCCTGAAAGGAAAGAACATAAATGAAACATAATTGGATTTGCAGCAAATACATTCCAGAAAGCAATGAGACAATCAAGGGTATCAGGATACTTAGTAACTTATCAAATTAGCATTATTAGAAGTTAATTCTAAACTTTTAGTGTTGAGTTGGTTTTGTTTTGTTGAGTTTTAAAAGATGTATTTTTCCCTACCAACTTCGCATATTGTTTATTGAACTGCTGTAGTCTAAGTTAGCCTTTCTCTCCCTCTTTCTCCTCACACCCCACTCCCTGAACTTTTCTTTGATGAGATATGTACAAGAAAAAGATGCAGGTACCTTCCCCTCAATACAGCTTAGCAATACAGGACAAGATCTTCAGAAAGGATGAACCCAGCTCAACCGTACTGGTCCTGTGTTGAAAGTGGAATAGTGTAGTATAACCACATACAAAATGAAAAAGGAATGAGCATTTTGTACTCCATGGGTAGTTGCCTCTTCTTAGAAAAGAAAAGGAGAAAACCTTTCTTCCAAATTTTTTTTTTTATTTTAATAAAAGCAGCTTATTCTCATCTGCAAAGCCAGGGCAAAATCAGTCCAAGTGGCAACTATATTCATCACTGCCTTTCTTTGTGGATATATCAAAAGACAGGGTTGAAATTGCTTGAGCCTGGTGTTAACTTCCATTTTGTCCTCATTTAAAGCACTGTCATATTATGGGGTAGTTCAGACACGAGAAGGCGACTGTTGCATAAAGGGAGTTTTATTTTTAGTTAAAGACAGTGGCAGATGGTTCCCTCAGCGCAGCCGTCGGGCTGAAGATCTGGTGATGGGAGTTGTTTTGGTGGGGGTTTCTTCCTCTCTTAATTCCGCCGATAGCTCTAAAGAGAGTAAAACGTGTCAATGATGAGCACTCCACTGCCTTGAGCAGAGAAATCTACAGGCAACCTCCAGAGTGCTCTGAAGCCCGTGACCCAAGGGACAATGATGTTGGGCCAAATGTGTAGTCCTGCTCCCCTTTCACCCTTAGAACACACGTGTGCAGTGCCTTACCATCCTCAGAGCTGTTCTCTTCGTCGCTGGAAAAGGTAATGATGGCTTTTTTGCGTGGAGGGCGCTTTTGGGTACGCTTATTATTTCGGAGAGTGCGAGGTGGGGGTGTGACAAAATCCTCATCCCTGTTGGCAGGGCTCAGGGGCTGGCGGCGTGAACCTATCAAGAAAAAAACCAGAGAAAGATAGCAGCCTTCTGTCTGTAAGGTTGAGGAAAAGTCCCTAGGTGTCTCTGCTGGACTGCAGGATTGGGGAAAGGCTGCAGTCTCACAAAAAGGAACATACTTCCTATTGGTTTCCGCTTGGCTGGCACTGGCATTGGAGTCTGACTACCATCCTGGCATGTCTCTGTTGAATCCAGTCCTCGGTTATGGGAGGCAGACAGCTTCTGCTCCAGCTCTTCAGCTAGAGCCTGATGGAGATGTAAAACAGTGGTGGAAGGAAAAAAAAAAGGAGAAGGTGAGAGAAGTATTACATCCATAGCAGAATTGCCATCAAGTTAAAGAAATAAATTGATAAATTGTTAGGGGTGAGGTACAGTCTGCATAAAATGGAAAACTGCAGGGCTTTCGAGTCACTGTATTTAAAAAGCAATCGTTTTTCTGGCCTGGACACTTGTCCCACATCCTTACTTTAGTCTCAGGTTTGACCCCTGCTCTGCGGAATCGAGCCAGCACAGTTTGGAAACAATTGTAGACAGCTGGATCTTGGAGCTTGTCTGCAAAGCAGTCATAGTTGTCCTGCAGCTTGTGAAGGCCCCGTTCCGAGACTGGAAGCAGAGCAAGGCAGTGGGACAGATCCCGATACTGACGCTCAGTCCTGGGAAATAGAAAGATCACCATTAGCTCTTACAAAAAGGGGTGTGTGAGGATGAGCACATCTCACCCAGAACTAACAGCATTTCCTGCAGGTGCTTCTGCCCTGCAGAACATGAGATTCAGGTTGTTGTGTTACAGGTCAGTGACAGGATGCTGTGCCATACCACACACAACCTCCACTGTATTTCATGACACTGACTTAGTGCCTGTCGGAAAAACATGAGGGCTCCACTGCTAAAGAACAGAGTCACTTGTTTGAAAAGTGTCGGAAGTTATTGCTGACCAGCAGGAAAAGACTCAGTGAGGTCAGGACTCCTCTTGAAGGGCCTTATTGCAACCACATAACAAAACCCCCCCCAGCTGTTCATTTTTGCATGTTTGAGATGATCTCAAGCAGAAGCTGTATTGATGTTCTCCCTCTCTTTCCTGGTTAGTTACATAAAGAAGGTCATATTCATTAAGTTAGGAAGTCAACAAATAACAAATGCTGTATCAGAGAAGGACTACATTCAAATTCCAGCAGAAGTTACTGGAATAAAACCAAAGGGAAAGAAAAACAAAAGCACAAACTAACATCCCTAACACAGATCACTGTGATGGAATGGGAGGGAAAAAAGCAAGGCCAAAGCCCCTATTTTTAACCTACTCAAAGCAAGGGCCTGAAGTCTGTCCTGCACATGCTATCTCAGGATGCTCTGCTCAAACCCAGACAGATGGAGAACAAAGCTGCAGCATCCAGGTGTTTCCACCTTTAAAGTCTGAATGACACCTGGCAAGTTGCTGTGTTTAGAACTCCAGAAAGGCTAAGGAATGTGACGGTGGCTGCAAAATCTCTTCTGATAAGCTCCTGTTTTAGCCTGGAGTGAGTCTTGCTCTAGCAGTACCACTAGAGTGCATCAAGCTGATCATCTTGTGGTACATCTGTGGTACAGAAATATCAGGATGTTCTCCTAAGGGCTAGACACAACTTACACAAAGATGGTTATTTACAAATGTGGTGTGAAGAGCTCACCAGTGCTCCTGGGAGGCAACTTGGGAGAGAGGGACCACTCTCCACTCGTGCTCAGGAAACAAAATCCAAATATTTTGGGAAATATGCAACTCCCTGAGGCAGCTGAGCAAGTCACATGCCCAAGCACTGTGTACAAATGGCCAAGATAAGCAGACACAGCTTAGATCCCAAGGGCAAAGCCACAAGAATGGAGAAGGAAAACCGCAGGAATGGAGGAAAGCAGGGTACACCAAAGCCAGTGGAAGTTAAAATGAAGATATCTCACTGAAAGTGCATGGCAGGGGAGAAGATAAATTTCTATTATCCTTCTTCTTGGAAGAAAAAAAGAAGGGGTACACCTGGGTCAGTGAAGTTACAGCTTGGGGAGCAGGGGAAAAGCAGCAAAAACCCACAAATCTCAGAAAGCAAAATGGTATCTCAGATTCACAGGGTGGGTCCTCCACTCTGTAATCACCACAGTGAGCAAGGCATGCGCATCTTGGAGACAGAGCAGAGCAAAAGCCAAGGTGTACGATGGCACAAGCACTTGAATAAAATAATAATAATAAAAAACCAAAACAGAATCCCAGGCATAGATTTGGTACTGAGCAGCCCATGCACACAGAACAAAGACAGGCCTGTATCGGCTTGATAGTTGAGATCACCCCAGAGAGGACTGCTGGAGAGATCCCAGCTTCTCAGCTGAACACACTAATTTCCTAGCTGAGCTGCAAGGGAGTAGCCTGTGGAGAAGGATCACAAAGGTATGGAAAACCCACATGTAGGATGTCTCCCTGCTCAGCTATAATGCAGATCTAGACTCTCAGAAAACTTTTTCCTTAAGAAAGGAGGGAAGAGGGGGTCAATCACTGCATAATAAAACCAGAAATCTTAATTTATAAGTATTCATGTATTTTTAGAAGAAGGTAGTTAAGAAAAAAAGGGACCTAAACCAGTTATGTCAGCATTTGTCACTTTGCCCCATGAAGAATATAATGGAAACCTGTTACAACCACCACATATAAGCTCATTTTTTCTAAAAATTCCTGAGAAGCAGAAGTGCTTATCAGAAAAATTAAGATTACAACCCACCTGGCAGTCCGGAATCTCTGACAAAGTTTCTCCACCAAGCTCTCTGTCTGTTTGTCTTTTGTAATATATGAGAACAGATGTCTGCAAGGGCAATGAAAAGGAAAAGTTGAGAGCCCGGAGAGAAATCCCCATTTCATGTAGGAGGGGTGCTGAAAAGGCAACAGTGCTGACTTCTAATCTGCTCCTTCCATCCAGTTTTAAGAGCATGCAGCACCTCCAGACAATCTCACTTCACAAGTTGCACTGACAGACTAGTTTGTCTGACAAGCAGACCTTCAGGGGAGCAATGTGGCATGCAGAATTTTCAAGCACANAGACAGTTGTCCCCCCCCCCCCCCCCAAACTATGCTTGTGACTTTTTCATTACGAATTTGCTGAAAGTGTTTTTGCATTTTGGAGCAATCCAAAAGTGAGCATTACTTTGCACTAAAATGGGAACAAAGCCTAACAGAACTTAAATGCTAACCTAATCCCATTTTTTCTTGGTTTCTTGAGGAATAGAGATACTTGGACTTTAGCACAGTTAAGTACTTGTGCATTTTGCACTATGTCCTCTTAGAAATCACTGAATAACTTCTATTTATTAAGAAGTTGTATGTGTTGCCCTCCCTTTTTCTTGTACCAACATTTCTGTTAAACTCAGTCAGGTTGCCACTGGCCTTGATATAATTGTTCTAAAGCACTTCCTTGTTCAGTCTTTGTTATGTCTGCAACCACCACACCAAGCTGCTTTTCTAAGATACAGAACAGAGACAACATTCTCAAGAGTCCTCCCTTTGCTTTTGTTCCAGCATCAATTCATCTTTAACTTAAGTGACCAGAACTGTGGCAGCACTCAAGGCAAGGTCTCACCAGCACTGCAAATACTTCCCTGTACCAGAAAAAACTGGGCTGCTAAAGCAGGAAGTGGAATGCATCTCTAACTTTAGCCATACCTGTACAGAAGAGGTTAAACAACTTCTAAACATTCAACCTTATACTTTGTTCTGCTAGTTTTCATCTCAGTTTTTTTTCACTGTAACTCTCTCACTTTCCAAAGTTAGTCCTTTAACAGTGATGATCCTCCCACTATCCTTGTCTCTTTCACACCTCCCTATTCTCCAATTTGGCAAGTATCCCTGGAGCATAAGGCACTGCTTCATTCCTAGCCTATGCTTTTGTCCACCATGTTTTCCAAGTTAAACCTGATCCTCTCCACAATGTAAGCATTTCATATAATGCTGCATTGGGAAATAGTTCAGTTTCAACTACTCATTCCATTCTTTTCCTATATAAAAGATATGTGGTGTGTTAACTGATGATCAGGTCCTTAAAATTAATTATCCTTACACTAATTTGATACCTGTCTACTTTGTTAAATCAATACTGCCTCTTCTCTTATTTGCCAGGCACCTCCAGTTCTCTCCCTGTGTGTTGCTGCAAGTCAAAAGTCCATCTTACACCTTTCTTAACCTCACCAATCACACTTTAATGCAATTGCTACACTTATTATGCTCTATGTCTGTGGTAACACCTCTGGTTTGACATTAATTAAAAACAGTACTGAAAATTCCAAAATTATTTGGAATTTCTCTACATGCTGCCTCTTGTCTCCCAGTGATGGTTTGCTTCACTTGAGACATTAACTTACACTTCCATGTGTGCTGTCAGGAACCACAAGCTATATTTCCCAGTATTCCACATTACTGTCCTTAATTAAAGCTGAAGCAAAATATTGATCTACTTTTGCCACCATAAATTAATTTCAGACTCAATTACACCCTCATTAATAGACCTTTTCGGTGTCTTGCAATTCCTACCTATCCAAAATGCCATCTCTCTTCCTAAATGCACTGGATTCTCATAGATAGAAAGACTAGTTGAAAAATCACAGGAGATTTTATCGTTCTTCTCTTCAGCAACAGCAATACTTTTGTCTAGCACTCCCCTCTATAATCCATAGGGATTCAAATCACTCAGAAAAACCTCGTGTGGTTAAATTTCAGAAATGAGAGGAAAATTTCTGTACTTTACCAATAAAGACATTATTAGTGCTCTCTGTGAGCAACCAATAACCTCAGATGGAAATATTCCAATATCGCTATAGTCCAGAGTAAGGCTTTCTTGAAAAAAATCAAAACACCAAACCAAAAAAACCCACACAAGGCAAACCACCAAAAAGCCACCCTAGACCCAAACCTGGTACTATAACTGCAGCTTTACTAAAACTGTTTACAAAACTCCAGTAGCCACCAAAATGACAAAGGCAGCACAGTTGTTAAAACCTGTTGTGTTTTCCTAATGTTGCATATCCATGTTCCCATGCGTAAAACCAACTATTTTCCTTTTCTAGGGGGAAAGTAATTTTGAGTTAGTGGTAACCCTTTTTACAGTCTCTCCTTACCCCCAACTAGGTGGCTTTAAAATCAATTCCCCTCAGCATAATTCCATTTCCAGTGCAGTCTGAAAAAGTCAGATCAAAGAGAACAACTGAAAAATCATTTTGCACATGTTAGGGTAGTTTTTCTTCCTTTGATATGGCACCCCCTTTGCATAAACATAGCCCTGGCCATAAGAGATTTATTTAACCTCAGAATACCTCATAATAGTGTGGAAGGATTCCTCCTCTATGCCGCTGTTAGGGTCTGAGAGATGACTGATGATGTCTGGAAGCAGGTTATAGACAGCATTACCCTGTGCAGACACAAGTTTCTACATGAGATACAGAATTATAAAAGGATAATTTGAGTCAAGCCATGTAAGCTGCCCACTTAAAATTACCTCCTTCCTCCCCATCCCAAATCTATTGACTGAAAGCATCAGCTTTTTAAAATGAGCTGTACACAGTTAGCCAAATCTCTCCAGGACTATTTGGGGGGAAACAACTCAGCCAACCAACAAGCTAAACACTGCACCCCAGCTCTGCTCTTTGGCAAACTTGGATGCAGTTTCTTTGCTTTCCAACCTTGTCACAACCCAACAAAAAAAGCTTCCTGATAAAGGAAACAGCCTTTCAGTTCATGGCAAGATGCCTCCCATCTTTTACATGACTTTGTCATACATGTTGCAGACATAGGAAGTCAGTGCAGTCAGGTGGCCAGCTCTGCTTTAACAAAGCAGACCACAACAGAAAAGCCCCAGTGTCACTGCAGCCTCCCAGGCAGTAAATCTCAAACTCTGAAGGGCCCATGTGAGGCTACACATGGACGGAACAGTGTACAGGGGGAAACGCTGCTCCTGTTCTTACCTGCTTGGGCAGAAACTGCTACCGTTTAACTATCTCAGTGTCCCACAGCCAAGAACAACTTGGAAAGATTTCAGAGAAGGTGCATTGCCTGAGCCATCAGGTCAGGGAACTCTGCTGTAAGGCCTAAAGGTGAGCTACAGAAACTGTTCCCAACCCTGTGCTGGGCATACACAAGAAAGCAAAGGGAAAAGGCAGTGGTTTGGAGCCTGCATTCCAGTGTGAAAGGATGAGGTCAAATTCAGCAACATCAGGCAGGGATGAAGCCAAACTTGTATTGCAAAATTTCTTTTAGCTACCCTTATTTAGTCCACAGAAAGAAAGACCAATGGCCCTCCACCATTAACACACCTTCTCCAGGACTCATGTAATTGATCCAGTCTCCAACAGCCCTTTCCTGCTCTTGTGAAATAAGTTCCCTGAGCATCCACTTGCCTTGTTGGCCAGTTCACTGAAGAAGTTCTGAGCCACACCCACGATTGCCTCCTCTGGGTCTATGAGCAGAGTTGCCATTTCACTCACTTGGCCCTTCACCTTTACCATGTCTTTGAGGATGAGGTGAGTCATCACCAGCCCAGCCGTCTGCCTCACGCTTGGGCAGGGGTCCCGCAACCTGACAGGAACAAACAGTTACTGCAGAAAGCAGCGAAGGAGTGGCTCTGGGTTATTGGTACTCGTGACAGCCTATTCCACAGCCCAGGGCTCTGGTCTCCCTGCACCAACATCTCCAAATTGCTTTCTTTGGTCATTCTCACCTTCTGGAGGCCCAGTGTCACCCTTCCACAGGGTTTTCACCACATGTCCTCTCCCAGCCATGAGTGTGGCATTACCTGGCATAGAGATGTGATGTCCAAGGCTCCACCAGGTTGGGGTAGCGGATGGCCAGATCTCCTGCTGCAATAATGAGGTTAGATCTCACACCAGGCAGGGTGGACTTCTCCATCATTGTGAACAGCAGACGCAAGTGGGAGTCACAGAACTCGGAGCTAACAAGACAGGGTACAGGAAAGAAGGGATAGATAGCAAAATTCCATCTCTCAGAGAGCAGAGAAAAAAACCAGTTAAAAAAAAAGTGATGTATGAACACTCTTCTGTGTTTGTTCTTTCCTTGGGAAAGGAATTGCAACATTTGCTTATGCTTTAGTACTAGGAAGGCTGGGAAAAGAACTCTGGCATGGTTCAGCAGTACCTGATCATGCAGACTTTGCCAAGAGTGAGGGCTGCAGCAGCTGACAGTGCCGAGTCACTGTAGAGTCCAGGGTTGTTGCAGATCTTCAGCACCAGTGGAACAAAGGCAGAGAACAGGTGCTTCCCTAGAGAGTAGGGAAAAAGACAGTGAGCATCAGAGCACTGTTTGTGCATCCCACCTTAAGAACAATTACTCCATTTATCCCAGAGCTGCTGCAAACTACACTTACTGGTTGACTCACTTTCACCACTGAACAACCACCTCCAGAAAGGCAGAGCCAAGAAACAGACAGCCTACGTGGAAACTGACACCATGGGAAATGACAGTGCTTCCTTTGGAAGGAAACAGCCTTCCTCTTTCAGGATCTGTAACCCTTGGTACCTGCTCTTTCACATAGGCAGACAGAGCCAGTATTCCTCGGTGGCAGCCACACTCACCATCTAGAAGCTCTGTCTCACAAATACTGCGGATGAGCTCGGCCTCAGTGTCATCAGCCGTGGCTCCCACAAGGCCCAGCTCCTCCTCCATAGTGGTTTCGTTCCCTGTGCTCTGTGCAGAGAGGAGACTGTAAGAAAGGTGTCAGGCAATAATAACCTCTTTCTTCACAGGGTTCTCTCAGGTGTGAGGTATATGCATGTTACCAGCTACACAACTAGAGCGAAGAACAGACTGATGCAGAGTGTAATAACCCACTTCCCCCAAGAACTGAATGAAGCTGTGAAGGTCAGTCCAGGATTTGCCACATGCCACAGAACGCCAATCACAGGATAACATAGAAAGGCTGCAAGGGACCACAGTGGGTCATCTGGTCCAACGTTCCTGCTCCAGCAGGGTCTTCCTAGGGCACATTGCACAGGATTGTGTCCAGGTGGTTCTTGAGTATCTCAAGTAAGGGAGACTCTACAACCTCTCTGAGCAACCTGTTCCAAGCTCAGTCAGCCCCACTGTAAAGAAGTTCATCCTCATATTCAGGTGGAACTTCCTGTGCATCAGTTTCTGCCCATTGCCTATTGTCCTAGTGCTTGGCACCACCAAGAAGAGCCTGGCTCTATCCTTGGCACCCTCTTCAAATATTTACAGACATTGATGAGGTCCCCTCTCAGTCTTGAGGCTGAATAGGCTCAGCTCCCTCAGCCTTTCCTCATAAGAGAGATACTCCAGTCTCTTAATCATCTTTATTGCCCTCCACTGGACCTGCTCCGGGAGCTCTGTGTCTCTTTTGTATGGAGGAGCCCAGAATGTAAAGAAAGCTTAAACTACTGACACTACTAAGATAAGACAGACCTAGGAGACATCCAGCATCAATGTGTGAGACCTGCATAACTTAAGGGACATTCAAATCCTAAAATGGTCAGAGCAGCCTTTGAATTGCTGGCCTTGTAAGAAAGATTATGGGAAACCTTATAGCAAATAAAAAGCAACACAAGGGAAGAAAGGAGACATGGGCATTGTAATGCAGACCAAATATGTATCCAACTGCTACTTCTTGGAAAATCTCAGAGTAACCTCCTCCTGTGTGGAAAATGGTAGTGACACTGATAAGCAGGTGGATGAGGAAATGAACTACAAAGTTCTCTGAATATAGCAGTATAAGCATCTAATAGAGACTGGATACCTAGATGGACACAACATTTTTCTCTATTCTTACCCAGAAAAGTCAGCCTACACTCTGGAAAATGTTCCAAAGTAGACCTAACCAAACAGGACATTTGTAGCATCCAAATCACATTAAGAGGGCTACTATTAAACCTTCATCATTATCACCTAAGTGAGGATAAGACTCTAAAATCTTCTGGACCAGAGTTCTAGAAAGCTTTTTTCCAGAACTCAGGACACAAATGGATGTTCTTCACCACTACTGCAGCAGTTGCAAAAGATTGCACTGGTGAGACAGGAGGTGATGAGTGAAAGGGGAATATTTGCCTGAAGCAGGAAGATAAGCATGCCCAGGACATCATCCTTCACTCCCTCCCCTCTGCTTCTTCAAAACTCAAGACCAGTGTGGGAGTTTTAGTGAATGTGGTCAATTCAAGGACCTCAGCTCCCCCTGTCAATCCTGACGAATACATGTCTGTTTCCATTCCTGAAGCACACATTGCCCTGGACCTCATGCAACCTCAGGATCGCATTCTCCAGAAGTTTGTTGTAGCTGGGACACTAGAAGAGCTACCCATAGAAAAAACCCCTTGGTTCTCACCTGGGGTCTCTGCTTCTTTGTGCTGGTGTCAGATTGCTTCTTGGTCTTCTCCTCTTTGAGGATGCGGCGTCTGCGTAGCTCTGCACTCACTGACACTTCCAAATATGCTACCTGCTGCAGTGCTACCTGTCCCACAAGGGACACCAGGTGCAGCAGCAGGAATGTGGGGAGACTGCCTGCAGCTTCAAAGGCTCTGCGTGGAGAATCCCCTGCATCTAAAGGAGAAAAATTATCACAGTTCAGTGATAATTTTCCCCACTGCTCTTCCCCACTAGTTAGTGCCAAGCCTCACCACATAACCCATCTCCACACTCCACACACTCCTTCATAGCACTCGTGCCCTCCCATTCCAACACCTCCCCCAGTCCTTCAGCTCTATTCTCCTGCAGTTACTCTAGGCCACCCAAAGCAGCACTGGAAACCATAGGTACAGATTTCCTTCATCAGCTTTTTTCCTCACCAGCTTTCTGCTCATCAGCCTCCTGCAGCTTCTCCAGAGCTTGCTGACTGCACACATGCAGGATGTCAGCACAGATCTCCTCTGCCCCTTCTGCCAGCTGGTAGATGAGTGTTACTGCTGCCTCCATGAAGGAGACCCAGTGACTGCTTGGCTGGGCAAAGCCTGATGAGAAGAGGGAGCAATGTACCAGTAACAACATAGGTGGTCTCACAGCCCAACCCCATCTCCTCCAAACCTCCTGCTGACCTGAGCTCACCTTTACTCACAGTCTCACTCAGGTGACCAAAGAGCATGTGGTTCTGTGGCAGTCGAAAAGGGGCACTGTTCTTCTCTAGTGCTGACTGCAGAGACAACAGGTTAATTACTCTCATGAGAGCAGCACAAGAGATCCCCCCATGCCCTTCCCAGTACTTCACCTTGCTGTGTGCACAATGCTAATCAAACCCATGCCGGGCCCATGGCAGGGACATCCAGTACTGCTCTGCAGCTAAACATGCAACATGCAGCAGGGACATTACTGTCACTTGTGATGGCATGGTGACAACACTGGGTGGATTTAAAGCTTGGCCAAGTGACGACCCCAGGCCAACCCAGACAGTTCTACTATCTCACCCTAAATCAAAATAACTCTTTTGAAATCTCAAAAGTGTTCATGTAAAATCTGATACGATTTACTCATTCTCCACAATGAATGAAGAGGGAAACATCTGGAGCATCTTAGAGTCATCAACAGTAAGTCAACTTGCCTTGGAGTACTCCAGAACCACAAGGATTTGTTTAAAAGCAAAATACCATCAGTAGAAATAACAAGATAGGTCTGGATCCAAGACCACCTCACACTTAGGCTGTTGCATATATTCTGCATCAGTCATACCACATTTTAGGTTGGGAATAAGATAACCTAGATAACTACTAAACCAAGTATGACAATACCTGAGGTGTCCCAGCACACCTGTGTCTGCCTGATGAATATATACTTGAACAAAACAGAATTTACTTGAGGATTTACCAGCTTTCAGTAGCTTGAAACAAAAATTCCTGAATCACTACAATCCTGTCTGTTGCCCTGAGTTTTGCAGTTTCTCAGTGTTTTTCCTTGCTGTAAATACTTTCTCACACATTCTTCTGTAAACATGGCCATGGTTTCCTAACAACTATCTATGTTTTCCTAATTGTCTGTGTGTTTATCATTCCAGTATACTGGGTGGAGAAATATGATAGACAGATGCTTTGACCAGTGGAATTGAGAGGTGGTCATTTCTACCTCCAATCCACGGTGATTTGTAAAAACATATAAATAAAGGCAGAGGGTTCTGCCCTCTCTCTCTTTTTGCCCTCTCCGTTTGCTGTCTCTGTGTGGTCTTTTATTTGGCTCTCCTTTGGGCTCCTCGGCCTAGCCGGCCTGACCCAGTGCTACAACTGTCCTCTGTACTGATACCGAATTTCTGGTTGGGAGGATGGGTGGGGGGAGAACAGCTACTGCCAGTCAGTCAGTCAAATATTTTCAGTTCAGTCCCTTTTCACATACAAGCTTAACTGCAGACTTAAGTCAACCAAAAACTGAATTACAGCCATCTTTAGAGCATTTAAGAATGTTGTGATACGTGTTAATTCATGAAGTTCGTGCAGCAACATCCCCAGAGGAAGGGGCTGCCACAGAATGATGCTGCTCTGTGAAGGAGGGCTGCTTTTGCAATAGAACTCCTGAACAAAAATGCCCCAAATGATTGAGTCAATAAAACAGTGCATTAAAAAAATAATAGTATAAATTGTTTCCCAGGGAAAGAAGCCACCAACCATCACGTTGTTCTAAGTACAACAGGTTTGAAAACCTTTCATGTTTTATATTCTGCTGTACAGCTGACAACTCCTGAATATCAATTAATAGGGAAGGCAAAAGAATCACACCACCAGAAAACATCAGTAGAGGAACGGGCTTCATGGTTGAGAAAACACAAATCAGTTTAGAATTGAGAGTCTAAAGAAGAGAATTGAAAGGAAAACATATTTTCTTGTGCACTGAACTCTTTACTAATTGAATTCAGCCTGTTGCCTAATGAAAATTCTTTTATTACATGTTCACTGATGTGTGCTAAGCTTTCCAGATAGTGCTGCTGAATGGTCTCAACCTACTTAATTTCAAAATCTGTAAAAATTTAATTACCTCTCTCTCTTCTTTCACACAAACCATTTTCCCCCTTTCTTTGTTTCTGGATGACCTCAAAAACAAACCCAGAGCCTTACCTTAGGGTTACTGGCAAGCTTGGAAATAACATTGCATACTTCTTGAGCCAGTCTATAGTCTTCACATGCCTTCTCAGACAGCCCCACTGTCACCAAGATGTCCAGGTTACTACCTATGATCTCTGGCTTCCCTCTGTGGAAGGGAAGGGATGGGGGTATCACTTGAGGTGCTGCTGGAAGTTTACAGAAGTATGGATAACCATGAGAAATACTCCTTGTGCCTTGTGGGAGTGGTTTGAATAAGAGGGAAAAAAATAAAACCCATCCAATGACTCAAGATACAGCTAGAGGAGCAGCAAGCAATATTCTACAGAAGCCAGTGTAATCCACTCTCCACTAGGAGACAAGTTTCTCCAAAGTGGTCAACACTGGGCACAGCCTCTTTGTAAAGAAAGAAGATTTTTGACTCTTCTTTCTTATCAGAAAGGACCGAAACTTATAAGGGTAAGAAAAACAAAAATGTTGGAAAGTAGAAAAGAGTCCAGGAGCTCAGAACTTGTGACATATGCCATTTCTTTCCCTACAGCAGGAAACAAAACAAACCAACATCATCCAAAAAAAAAAAAAACCAACCCCAAATCCACACCCACCCATCCCCCTTTCTGCCTGTGAAAGAACTTTAGGATCATCATTATGCAGGCCTATTTCTGACTAATGAAGGACTGAAGTAAGAACAGCAAGACGAGCAGGTAAGTTGAATGCCAAAGGGTTATGGGGCTGGGAAACTGAGGAAGTGAAAACCTTTTGGCGCAGATACATTCTTTTCATCCCCAGACAGTGAAATAGATTCATTTTTCTTCATGCTAAAGGCTCCAGACATCTCTACTCAGCAGCTTCTCACTGTTCTTATCCAAACACAGACAAAACTGCAGAGCTGTGACACTGTAAACTCTGAGAAGGGATGGACATTCAGAACACAACAAAAATAATCTCATCATAATCATTCAGGGTGGTGCTGGTGGGACCCAGCACAACTATGTTTAGTTCCAGGCTTCATTACCCCATGATAGGATTACTATTTTTGAAGCTAGAGCCAAAGAGTCAGCTGATGCAGCACCCACAGTTCTTCAATAAAAATCGACTCCCTGTACATCCTTCCACTCACAGGCTTCGACCTGGCCCCAGGCTCACCGTGCCATCATCCCCAGCAGCATCACAGCAGCACGGCGTTCGAGCGACGAGCATGGGGATTTTTCTGTGAATCGCTCCCAAAGCAGCTGGGTCACAGCAGGTTTTATTTCATCTTTCTGCACAAACTCTGAGATCTGCAAAAGGAATGCAACTAAAAAATTAGAGCAAGGCGAAGGAGAATGAACTTTAAAGTAAAGACATAAACTGCCATGACCACCATTTTAAAACAGACACAATCCAAGCCCAGGCGAGGCAAATACTCACTATTTCCTCTAAGCACTGTATTGTTCCCAGTGATGCATCCACCATGATGAGAGACAGAGAATGCACCAGGCCCTGTGCCTTGGCCCTTTGAAAGGAGAAAAATAACAATAAAAAATTAAAAGGTAAAGAAAAGGCAATTGTCACAATTACTGCCCTATTGAGAGAGCTGAAACATCTATTGGATAACAAAGATGATCCATAGGGTCAGGAAAACTTCTGCCACCACAAGCTTGAGTTCTCAAAGTCACCCAACTCAAGTGCTAATGACCATAGTACAGTACAATTCTCTAGAACATGAGAAAGTGAAAATCTCTCTATGAACAAATGAGGCCAGAGCACAAACTGTAGAAGTGCTGTCTCCAGGCAATATTATCAGGAAGAAATAAGAAGCAGCTGGTGCTCCTTATTGCCGTCATGGTACAAATGAGGGTGAGTTATGGTGCATCTCACCAGGGATCACACTTATTGCACAAGCATCCAACAGGATTTACAAGTGGGTAAGCGCTAAAAAAGGGCAAGTGCCACAGCAGAGAGGAGACACAGCTCCTCTCTAGTATGGAAGAAACAAACTAGCTAGTAGTACCCAGCTCCCATCCCCAAATCGTCAAGAAGGATAAGCAACAAAGATCCTTCAACATCCTCCCGTCCAACACATACAGGAATTTGTTAGAAAAAGATTTGAGATTGGTCTGACTGAAATACAAGTGGAAACACATGTGAAAGCACTCAAATGATAATTTAACCTTGAATAGTGTGAAGGATAAAAAAAATGAGGAATGCGTTGTGTACATCAGAAGTAGAAAGCCTACACTGGACTAAGGCCACAGCACATATGACTTGTCAGCAAAAAAACCTGAGCTATGGTAACAAAGATATAGCTTCAGCTTTAGACCACAATGTACACTATTCCTCTTATTATCCCAGTAGGATAAACAACTACAGTTATAAGAAGCATGGGACAACTGACATTGGCCAACAACTCTTCCCACAGAGAGTGAAGTATGTAAGACTCTTGGACATGGGATGCCTCCATAACAACAGTTGATGCCTAATGGGCTGAAATTCATTGTTGCCAATCAAGAACCCTGCCGGCAAGAGAAACATTCGTAATTGACACCTCTTGTTCACTATCAGATAGGAACCCTACCCAGACTATTTAGGCAATGCTTTGTATGAAAGTGAAATTTATGAGAACAATAAATATTAGTGCCTGACAACAGTTTAACTTCAAGTAATTCTCAGCATCTCCTTCAAAAGGTCTCACATGGAGTTTTGCAGCATGAACTTCCTACACATGAGCTCTATGACATACCAAGAACAGAAGCTCAGCTATAGGACCTGCAAGAAGACTGAGATACTCAGATACTTTACATTTTGGCTCAGCATGAAGCATGGCAACTTTTAGTTCTCTTCCTATCCACAGCCCATTCTCAACAGCAGAAAGGGAATGGCGGGGGGGAAGGAAGATCCATACCTCTCTGAATCCTTGCTGGGGCTCAGATAGAGCTGTCTGTAGGCATTCAGCACGGCCTCCTTAATTCCAGGCTCCTTTGACCATATGAGGGGCAGCATCCTGCGGACTCCAAGCAGTGCCTGGGGCACATCAAACTGTGAAACTGTCACGAAGAACTCAATGGCTTCCTGCACCACTGCCGAGAGAACAGTTGCATTAGTGCAGCTCTTTCCCAGTTTCCATTAGAGAGGCCATTAAAACAAATTCGTGGGAGTACTCGTCTCACAGCAAGCTCTACAAGCATCTAGAGATCACTGCTACTGTCTGTGGAGGGCTCGAGTCAGAATGGGATCACTCATACAAAGATGTAGCTGTCCCAGAAAAAAAGAGACACAAGTTAACAATATTACAGCTCAATCCAATATGATATGATTAGGGAAAGAGCACAGAGACTATCTTTGTTCTTTCTCAAAATTCTCTTCTGGGAAACAGTAGCTTCAGGAAAAAAGATCTCAAAGTCACAGCAGACTGAATATAAGCCCCAGTGCAATGCTATAACCAGAGGAACTAAGCTATTTGATGTACAAATGGAGTAAGGAATACTGTGGTTTTTTTCCAGCCTGACTACTCCTGAAATAGACTGCCCAGTCTTCTGCTCATAAGACAAGAAAAAACATTAAGTTAGACAGCATCACAAGACATTCACAGCAGTGATCAGAGCAGTTGTACGACAAACAGTTCATAGAGTCTGACCTCTGGTTAAGTAAGAGCTTTTTTGCCAGTATAAGCCCCAACTTACAAATCAGAATTAAGAACATCTGTCAGGCAAGCTGGTATGCTTTCCCTGCCCCCAGTCACACCAGAATACATAAATTTGCAACAGAAAAAATATTTAAATCTTCAACTATTAAATCTTTAATTAAAAAGGCAAAATCTGAGCACACACATGCCTTAGCACCAGTCCCTCACCCAGCTGCATACTCTCTCCAAATGGAGACAATGTCTCAAAACACCTCTGCTGTTCAGACATTGATTTTGCCTTCCTTATACAACAGCACAGGACAACAGGGAGATGAAAAGTTATTAAAATTTGTGCATCCATAAAAGAAACAACCCCACAATCAAACCCCAGGTGTTTAAATATCAGGTAGGGCACTTTCTTGGCCTTGAACTTCAAAGGACCTGTAAAGACACTGAACCCAGGAGTTAATTTTCGTGTGTGCACATAGCTAATGATACCAAACCTTGCTGGGGAAGCCCACATGCTTATCACAAGTAACATGAGCCCTCAACACAGCTGAAGCCTCAGAAGTATTTGCACGAAGCCTAGGGCCCTGCAGTGCCCACACCCATCCATACCCCAGATCTGTGCAAGTGGATGTACTGGAGAGGATGCGAGAGGGAGTTGTGCCCCTCATCCCTTGGAAATGCCAATTTCTGATAAACACTACAAAAAAGTCTAAATGGTTACAGTAGTTCTAATATTAAATATGAACAGCTGAATTAACTTAAAGGCCTTCTGATCACCACCCTTCTCTACAGCACTGAAGAGGACCAGGCTACTGAACCTGTTGATCAGGCTCATGTTTAACTAGAGGATAAAGTTTGAGGAAAGGTGAGTTAGATGAGACCAGCTGCTAAGTTCCCCTCTTGTGGCCAGCATAACTCCTGAACCTATGTCAGGACACTGAGCATGTAACCGAACCCACTGGCCAGGCTTACTCTGGGAGAACCTCAGCTAAGATGATGAAGATATATCCCTCCGCCCAGGATAGCTTTCACAAGTGAATTCACTTTGGTCACCTGGCTGGTTTTTTTCCATCTCAAAAAGTTCAAGAACATTTTATTTCAAATGTTTTTAAAAACAACATTTAAAAAAATACTTGTTCAACCTTGATATCTAAAAAAAGGGATTCCTAAAAAGCCCATTCATGCCCTATTCAACCCCTTCATGACACCCATCTCGATGGTGCTTGCTTTTCCAATCTCCAGGAAGCGTCTATGACATCTACTCAATGAAGAACAGCTCCTTCAATCTATTCTCCTTCCCCTGGAGCTTCATCACTCCAACATCTCTCAAGCAAGGGGGAAGATCTAGAAATGCTGAATTAGAAAAAAGGGCCCCACAGTTATGTCACATACCTGAGACAGAGTTTTCATACATCATCTTGCTGATCAGGTTCATAGCTTCTGTGATTTTCACTGAGAAGTTGTAAGCATCTTGCAGGTATTGCACCAACATCTCCTGTTTGACCAGCTCTGTTTGAGGCTGCTCTTCCTGTACAATTTCTTCAATCTTACCACTGCTGTTGTCATGTGGAGGATCCTCACTGTGCTCACCTGGGCATGAACCTACACAGCACACTTGTTATGAGCAGTACTGAAGATACAAGAGAAACAGGCTTGGTTCAGGGCATTTTAACCCTCCTCTCCCCATCCCACAGTGACACCCTCTGAGAGCCAGGATACAAAAATCCAAATTCTGCCATCAGACCTAGCTACAAAATCTCAGCATGCTGTGGAGCAAGTTCCAGTACTACAATGTGATGCTCCAGAGGCAGGTCAGCTTAGTATAAAGGTATAGAAAGGCATAGTCCAGTTGGGGTAAACTCCATGGAAATGCTGATGGGGTTAATCTGAATTTGATAATTCCCCAAAGATAGATGAAGGCCCTGAAAGGGAACCAGGGAGAAGGCAAACACTAGTACTCCCTAGCAAAGTTTGTGCAAGTGTGGAGAGTTGACAAAGTTAAGAAGATTTTTAGACAAAAGACTTCCAACAGAAATATGCTCAAGGTGATTGGTTAGGCAACCTTATGCTGAAACTAACACCAAACAAAATATGTGAAGTCTTGAAAATATACACCTAGAGGCTCGGGCCTCAGGTAACCAAGACTTTGCTTGAATCAGATACTTGGTCAAGGCTGCTGAGGGTAAGCATTATGTGCCACCACCTGTTCAGGAAGCAGAACTCCTGACAAATTCAGACAGGGCAGAAGGGTGTGAGTGGCAACACTGGCTTCACTACCCTCAGATATTACATGAGTTAAAGCACCAGAAATGCACTTCTAATGGGACTGTGGAACTGTTCCAACCAGAAATTAAGATCAATATGATCCAAGTAAAATGCTAAGGTACTAGATGAACAAACAATCCAGAGATGCTGCAGCTCTGTGAGCTGTCAAGTACACACAGACTGAGCTCCACAGGTCAGAAGGATGGATAGAGCATTCCAGAGGGTTTTAGTCTGGCTCTGGCATTATCTTGGACTTAAGGAACAGACAGAGTGATATAGTTACCTGTGTAAAGTCTCTTCAGAACACCCAGGATTGCTGCCTCCTCGTTTTCCTCCCCAGAGCCACTGAAAGGTTCCTTCCCCTGGAAGCGACACAGGGCCTTCTTTGTAAGGCGGGCTGCACTCCTGGATAATGACATTGCCCAAGAGAGCATCAGCAACACGTCAGAGCAGAACGTAACAGAAACCATTCATCTCTGCCCCAAACACCTGGGAAGGCAGCTCCTACCAGCATCTTGTGCTGAGTGCCCATGTCAATCTCTTCCTACAGAGTAGTGTTACTGGAAATCACCCCTTGGGATAAACACTGTCAAACTGTAGAGCCTTCTTACTTGTAATTCAGCTTCTTCAACAGCCCAGTGATTTGCTCCACTGTACTCTCCACCGTTTCTTCAACTTCCAGCACCTCCTCTTCCCCTTCCTGCAGTGGTTGAAAGAGCTGCTGTGTGGCAGCCCTAACTTCTGGAAACATCGCTTCCCACTCTTCCTCTGGGGCAATCACTGGAGCTACTTAAAAATCAGAGGGAATGAAGAACACAGACTCAGGTGACACCTTTAAATGGGAAGGAAAAACTCATCTGGAACTTAAGAATTCTACTTCCCCTACTCCCTCCCCAGGGAGGCACTATTCCCATTGCTGATCCCACCCAGACTGCCTTGAAAATAAGACAAGAACTCTGACATAAAAAAAACCCCAAAAACAAACAAGCACAAAACTCCACTGAAGGCAGAAAAAAAAAGACAGGTAAGAGAACCATCATTTGTTTAGCTTTGGATTTGGTGCTGCCTAGTTTAAATAATATCTGACCAAAATCATGGCTCAAATAGTCCTTGAGTGGTAGAAAAGAGAAACCTGGGAGGGTATTCATAGACATTTTCAGTTCTTACCCTGAAAATAGGATATATAGCTATAAGGACTTTTGATTTAGACAGGGACATTAGTATGACCCTTTTATAACACCACCATAAGGAAAACTGTTGTGAGTTGAATCACAGTTATCTGGTCTCACCATCTCACACAGGTAAGATCTGAGACAAAAGCTGTCACAACCTGGGAGCAAATTTAGTATGAGGAAAAGTAAATACTAAACTGGCCTAGAAAGTGGAAAGAGGAAGAAAGGAAATTACCTGCTGTGGGTCTGCTACGATCCCTCATTTCTTGCAGTTTCTGCACTTCTTTCTTCAGTGGCTCATTCAAGTCAGTACAGCTTAGCTGAAGATGTCAGGAAGAGAAGAAGAAATATGTCAGTTATCCTCCTTTTCCTGAAATGTCAGAATTCTCCTCCTCTTCCATGCCTGCTTTAGCTGTCAATCCCCATAGATAACCCTGTTTTGGGAAACTGGAATAGTAGACTCTGGCCCCGATCCTAGAATGAGAATTGCTACAAGTTGCCAGGCGAAGGGTCAGAAACTCAGAAGGTGCAGCTGAACACAAAGAGCTGCAGATCCATGAAGAATATTCTAAAAAACTAATTCTGATCCTAAGAAGAGAAACCCCAGAGTGGATTCAAATAAAACTGCTGCCTGTTTTTACCTCAATCAATTACATCCCTCCTGGCCTTCAGCATAGTTATGAATTTCACCAAGAGAGGGATGAGCCCAAGAACACAAGATCTGGACCCGGGAAAACCAGAAAGCTCCCACCAACAGAGTCAAAGGCTACATTGTTCCTTCCACAAGACACAAAAACGCTACTGCCCTGTCTACAGCACACTGCAGATATTCAGCCTGCAAACAGACATCTAACATATCCACCATATTAATCGGAATTACCTTGCTGGAGAAGGGATTGTTGGACAAAAACGCAGCCAGGAGCTGGATCGCATTTTTAACCACTATGACAGATTTGTCCTTGAGCCGCCCAACAGCCAGCGACACCACAGACTGAAACTGAGTCAAAGGCAGGGCCTAGCACATAACGAGAGCAGAGATAAAGTTATCAAGGAGGCTCAGAGACTTGGGAAAAGTTTACTGCAGACATATTCATATACTAAAAGGCACAGATTATAGATTTACAGAAAAGTCTAGGGCTCAAAAGACCTCTGGATATATTCTGGTCCAGCCTCCATAGAAAGCAAGTATTTAGGTTATCCAGGATCCTGTTGAGTCTTAGTATATTCGGTAATTGTGATGTTTACCCACACCAGTGTGTGAAAAGAGGCTGTATGCTGTGCTCTTTCTCCTAGTTTGTCCCAGTAACAAAGAGCAGCATTTAATTTCCGCTCCCCAGATCCCCCACCCCTGGGATCTTTGGTCTCTAGGAGGAAACTTCAGACACCATAGTACCCAGGGACAATACCTTTCTGTGGTAAAAGTTTAATCTGCAAACAAAAAGCAGGGTGGCCGGAGTTCCCTTAGAACATACAAGAGGGGAAGAGATGACTGAGGCAACGCCATTTGCCCAGCACAGACTTGCCTTGCACTGAACGATGCGAGTGAAGAGCTGCAGCACGCGGCTGCGCACAAAGCTGTGGATGTCACACACGTGGGCCTGCAGAATCTCCAGGAACTTGTCCCGAGTACTACGGGCAGCTTCCTCCAGCTGGTCACCATTCAGCACCTGCACCAGCACTTCTGCCATAGCCGCCAGAATGGCATTTCGCATCATGTAACTCTGCCAAGACAGGAGTTGTTGAACTAGGAACAGACAGAAAGACATGACTTGATATGCCCAGAGATTGGGCCTTCCAAGTCCCAGGCTCCAGCCATAAGTGAATTTTTTCAGTACAGACATTGTATTAAACTTGGGTGAACACAGCTGTGCCTGCAAGACAAGAGTAACCTCTCCTATGAAGACAGGGTGAGAGCTGGTCTTGTTCAGCTGGTAGAAGAGAGGCACCTTCCAGTACCAAAAGCGGGCTATGAAAGAGCTGAAGGGGGACTTTTTACCAGGGCATGCAGTGATAAGACAAGAGAGAATGGCTTCAGAGTGGAGGAGGTTTAGATTAGGTATTAGGAAGAAATTCTTTACTAGTGGTGAGACACTTGAACAGGTTGCCCAGAGAAGCTGTGGATGCCCCATCCCTAGAACTGTCCAAAGCCAGGCTGGATGGGGCTTTGAGTAACCTGGTCTAATGGAAGGGGTCCCTGGCCATGGCAGAGGTGTTAAGGTCCTTTCCAACCCAAATCCTGCCATCCAGGTAGGTTCATTGAAGCCAAGAACTGACATGAGAAACAGTTAAAGCAGGTAAAGAAAAGGTAACACAATGACAAACTCATTAAGTGCTGAAGAACAAGGGACACATGATGGGACCTCAGACAAGTAGGCAGTCTCCTGTTCTCTGACATCTGATAGTGACAACCAGACATGAGATGTCATTGGTTCTGTTCCGTTGGCATCTTTTAGGTAAGGGTAGAACCTATACCACAGAGCAGGTTTTGGATACTTGAGCTCTGTGAAAGTGGTTCTGTTTTGAGGCAGAAAAACTGGATAGCAGCATCTCTACCATTTGACTTTCTGACAGGTGACTTTGCAGAAATGTACCTCCCCATCCAAGTGAGGCAGGAGAACACTCATGTTGGAGAGCACCAGAGCTGGAATCTGTTCAGCCAGTTCACTTATAAAGGTAGCATAACCCTTGACTCCAGAAGCCTCACGAGCCAAATCCTGGAGACATTTCTGTCCAATTTCCCTGCACGGAAAGATGAAACAAGAAATGGAGTGCCTCAAGTTGCTAGGGACAGAAGGACAAGCCTCCAGGTATTTCTCTCACCTCAGCACTTCACCCACCAGGCTTTTCAGACCATACTCTTTAGCCCAGAGGCTCACAGCCTGTGCAAATACTGGGGCTACATGTTCAAAGTGCTGCAGCATCTGTGTGATCTTCAGAGTGGCACCTTTCACACGTGACAAGGAAGAAAGAGGTCAGGGAAAGTAACTGGGAACGGCTTCAGAAAGAAGGCAGAAGAGCAGGAACTCACTGAACATGTGGTCACAGTGAACCAGAGCTGCAGCAAGCAGATGTGTCACAGCCTCCCGTGTAACCCGGTACCGCTGAAGGCCAATACTTGGATTCTCCAGGATACGGTAGCAGCTTCCCGTCATTAAGCTAAAACCACAGAAGACAGACAGCAAACCTCACTATCACAACTTGTAAAAACATCATTCTAGCACACCACGTTTCTATTTGAGAGATTCTCCAGTATCCTCTAAAAATTAGCAAACATCTTAATTTTTGAGGCCTACATGAGGAAAGGAAGTGGTTCCTGTACACATTGCTTTTACCTCAAGCTGATTCCTCAGTTTCCCAATGATCTGCACCCCACAGAGGGCTGTAATACCACCTCACTGGTAGATTTACCATTTAACCTTTTATCCCTCAGAACCAGTCACTCATTCCACATATAGATCTGCTCCAACTCATACCTGACAAACTCTTCTTCCACTGCTAAACCACCCCAAAGCCGACGGAGATCCAGCTGCAGCAGCTGTGTAAGCAGCTGCAAGAGTGGCTCTCTCTCCTCTTCCCACAAGGATCCAGAAGTCCTGGCATGGTTCTTCCTGTTCTAGAAAGGAGATTACACAGTGAGATACATCAGCAGCTTCACAACAGACAAAAACCCATCACTACCCTGCTTCCTTCAAAATATAAAAAGTCTGTTAAACTCTACAGCATTAAGAGACACACAGTGAGATGTGTGAGATCACAGGATCACAGTGGGCTTCTTTTCCCCAGTTCTTTTCTCTCAGGCCAGGCCAGCACTGGTACCTCGTGTGGTTTAAGGATTATACCTGCATCCATTGCCATCATCTCTGCCCACAGAAAGGAAATCTTGAGAAAATACTGGCACACTGAGCTCCAGCCAGAAACTGAAGAGTGAAATAGAAAGGCCTGGGAATCCAAATCCCTGCTGATGTTTAGACACACGATTGTCCCTCTGGCTGTTTTCCATGCACAGTTTCACAGAAGCACCAGTGCTCCACATTATGCACTGCTCTTGCTGGCATCATGTTTATATAAACTCAGATATAACATCTGAGAGATACCAGAGTTCAGCAAGCTTTAAATTTTATTCTTTTATAATCTTTCCCCGAGTCACCTCACCTACCTTCCTACCAGGATCTGCCTCCAAACAACTGTTCTTGCAGGTTTCCATTTCAAAGGCATCCATCAGGCCCGTCAGCAAATAGCAGTTCATCTTAAGAGCATTGAGGTGGGCTGCGCGGTCTGCATGGCTTAGCGCAGAGTCACTCAAGATAGCAGGAAGGTCATTGGAATGATGGGACACCACTGAGGAGAAGCAGAAAGTCGTGAGCACTCCTTGCTAGGACCCTCAGCTGTCCTCTCTTTCAGAGGCTTAGAGCAGTCATCAGATTACCAAAGATGTGTGCTCACATCTCACCAGCTGTAACACGGGCTGGCCCCTGCAACACAAACCTTGGGCATGCTGTCTTGTCCTGTCCCCTCAGCCCTTCATCAGCTCAGAGAAACACTCACTCTGAGCTGATACATCCCACAGATGTATTTTCCAGGGACATGGGCAAGAGGATTTTCTGTCGGTCTGCCCTTACAGCGAACATGCACAACTCAGCATCGTCCACCAAGATTACAGACCCGTATGACAGGAGTGGGTTGAGGGTGCAGCCCAGCTGGACGAGTCACATTAGCCTTTATATCATCATTGAGCTGCCAAGGGAAAACAACCTCTCCGTTAGTCCTGCGTCTGCCGGAAACAGCGGGTACCCACCGTGCATCATGAGCTCCAGGGCGTCCTCCTTGACAGCCGTGCCCACGGTTCGGAAGTGGCTGCGGGGCAAACACAGGGCGTAAGGGCGGCGAGCAAAGAGCGCCCGCCGCTCCGCCCCCTCCCTGCCCCGTACTCACTGCAGCACGCTGTACACGCAGTCGAAGTGCTGCAGCACGGCCAGCGCGCCCTGCGCACGGAAGGCGGCCCGGAAAGCTGCGGGAAAACACGGAGAGAGGCGGCGGGGAGGGGATGGCCGTGAGCGGGCGGCAGGACCGGGCCCGGCCGGAAGGGGGGTGTGGGGACACCTTACCTGCGAGCGCGGGCGGCAGCTCGCGGGCGGGCAGCACCTCCCGCACCACGTAGCGCCCGGGGCCGCCATCCCGCAGCAGATCGGCGGGGGCGAGGGGCAGATGGAACTCCGGGGCCGCCGCCATGGCCGCCACAGCCCCGCACGGCCCCGGGCGCTCAAAACAGCGCGCGCGGGCCGCGCTC
>VYZT01022845.1:0-54078 GCA_013400735.1 Pomatostomus ruficeps | reverse complement strand
CGCGGGACCCTGCTCCCATTGGGCAGCCCCGCGGCGGGGCGGGGCTTGCTCCATGGGGGCGGGGCTAACATAAATGGCCGTGTCCGCGGGGCGCTATTGGCTGAGGAGGGACCCAGGGGCGGTGCCGATCTGCCGCTCCCGGCGAGACAACTTTTGATTGGCTGCTGGCTCTGTGGGCGGGGCCCGCCCGCTATAAGTGCGGGGTCCCGAACCTGGCGGGCTTCTTGGTGCGGAGCTTGGTGCTCGCTGTCCTGCGGTGCTGTCTGGCCCGGCCATGTGAGTGTCCGCCCGGCCGGCTGTGGGCGAGCTGCGGTGGGCGCGGCGCGGGGGTGGCGGCTGGAGCGTGAGGGAGCGGGGTCAGTGCAGAGCCCGCGTCCTGGCTGGCGGCGGTGGGGTCGGGTGGCGCATTGCAGCAGCCGCAGGCACAGCTGCCCGCACCGCCCCCGGGCGGTCCTGCTCCCCCGCTGATTGCGTGGGTGAGTGGGTGCATGGGCCGTGCCTCACTGGTGATGTGCGGAGTCCCAGCTGGAGCCAGCCTGGCCGGTGGGCAACCTGGTGGCTGCCGTGTCTCCCCGGGGTGCCCCCGCGCTGACTCCCTGTCCCTCTTTCCCCTCCTTCCTTCCCTGTCTCCTGGTCACCTCCCTGCGGCCAGGTCGCTGTTCTCCCCGGGAGGCCGCAGTGCTTGGCGCGACCGCATCTGCAAGCTCCTTCGATAAGGGGCTGGTTCTATTCCCGCTGCCCCCCTGGTCTTGCCCCTGCTTCGGGCTTTCTCACGAGCCCGCCTGCTCCTGGTCCGGGGTATCCAGGGAGCCTGCGGGCTCCCGAGGCTGCTGCCAGCACTGCTCCAGCCGGGGGACACCGGAGTTCGTGTGGATTTGGGGGGGCTCTCTCTTGAGCAGCTGAGTTTTCTCTTCGCTCATGTGTATGTTTCCCTAGGTCTGACCCAGCTCAGCAGCCTGCTCCCGGGGCTCCCGAAGGAGGGGCTCCCGAAGGGGGAGCTCCCGAAGGAGCAGCCCCCGGTGGGGGTCCCCCCGGGGCTCCTCCCAATCTGAGCAGCAATCGCCGCCTGCAGCAGACGCAGGCCCAAGTGCAGGAGGTGAGTAGCTCTGCCAGCCCTGCTGGCTCCCCTCATGGATGCCTGGACTCTGCTCCCACTGCTCTGCAGCAGCGATGTTCTTGACCCGTGTTTGTCGCTGAGGGGGCGGCTCCTTTTGTCATGCCAATGCCAGAAATTAATTAGTACTCAATACTCAAAAATAGGGTGGCAAACCTATTAAAGAGGCTGGAGGAGAGATTGCCTTGTGTATCAAAGCCACTTAATTCCAGATATGATTTCCAAGGACCGGGTTTGTTAGATTTTTTTGATACCTCGTTATCGTGCATCTCGTATGGAAATAAAGCTGTGCAGCATCCAGGACAGCTCTTAATCCCTGCGGGCTGCTTCAAGGGAACAGCGTGTGTAGTGATGTGGGGGAATCCTTGACTGGCTTCCCGGGATCAATGTCAGTGGCTTGGCTGCTGACGCGCAGTAGCGCCTTTGTGCCTCACCGGGGCAGCAACATCAAGCTCATAAGTTAATTTTGCAGCTCTCGGAGAGCGAGCGTAGGACTCCTCTCATGAGGAGAGTGGCTCTGGCTTGCTGCTGGAATGGAGAGCTCTTAAAAGCAGATGAGAATGTGAGGCTGAGGACCTGTTTGAAGTGCACTTGAACTGGTATTTTAACAGTGAGTCTCGGATTTATGGTTTTTTGTTTATTAGTATTGCAACATCAGTTATTGGCTAAGTTACTCCTCTTACTTTTTCCAACTATCTTTAGCAATAGAACTGCTCCTGCTCTTCTTCCTTCTGCAGGTGGTTGATATAATGTGTGTAAATGTAGACAAGGTGCTGGAACGAGACGAGAAGCTGTCAGAGCTGGATAACCGGGCAGATGCACTTCAGGCCGGTGCCTCAATATTTGAGAGTAGTGCAGCAAAACTCAAAAGGAAGTACTGGTGGAAGAACTGCAAGGTGAGTTTCCTAGGCCGTGATCTCCTCTGTCAGGAGGGAACTGGGCTGCTCCTCTCCTGCAGGGCTTTGCAAGTATAGTTGGGGCTTAGTAACAATTTCAAATGCTTAAGATTCTTTCGTTGTGGGAAGGCTTTGAGGCCTTGGCTGTCATGCCTTCAGGGCCTGGCTTCTGTCCCCTGGCTGCCAGAAAGGATGTGAATTTGTCAGTCTGTTCTGAGTATTGCTCTTGGATAATCTTCTTTTTCTCCAGATGATGATCATGATGGGAGTGATTGGTGCCATTGTGGTGGTGGTGATTGCAAGTAAGTACCAAAAACCTCAGGCTCAAAGGTGAGGAAACACCAGCTCTAGAGTATTTAAACTTTTCCTTTTTGGTTTGAGATGTCAAGGGTCTTAGTTGTGTAAGTGTTAACTCCAGTCTTTGGGGAAGGGAGGTGGAAGTGCTGGAACTCCCTCACTTAGTGTGGAAATGATATGTTTTACATTTGCATATGAGGAGTGGGGGATGAATGAATTTCATCATTGTTGAAATGGGAAATTCTGCCTGCCAGGTCAGGTAAACCTGTAAGTATGAGTGGCATTTACCCTGGAGTGGGTGGGTTGGCAAGTTCATTCCCTGGTGGGTGGTTTGGAGTTCTCTGAGGGACCTTTCGTGTAACTTGCCCTTTTGTTTTTTCCTTTTTTTCTTTTTTTCTATTGCTTTGTCTCCAGTCTACTTTTTTACTTAAATGTAGCTCCTTCAGTCTGCAACCTACTGTCCCCTATTACCTTGCCTGTCTCTTCTTGCCTCTGAATTTTTCCTTTCCTTCCCTTTTCTTCCCTTTCACCTAGCTTCTTCATTGATTTCTTTATTGGTTTTAATTTCTCTTCTGTAGGACTCTGAGCCGCTTACTGAACATAGATAGACTTTTCAATAGCTGCTGCAGCTTTAGGGAGTGTCCTCTAAGTTTAGAGGAAAGGGAAGTTGAGGAGGAGTGGGTAGCTATTTGCTCCTGCTCTTCTGCAGGGAACTTTTTGTGTTTATTTTTGGGTGTAAGCTTGTCAAATAGTGCCTGTGTGAACTCTAGCAAAATAAGAATGCCTTAACACAGTGCCTTTTGGGATGAAGGACTTCAGCATGTGAGAGTCTTTAGTGTTCTGCCCCAAAAGAGTGGCAGCATGACTTGAGCTTTTCATTGAGCTTCTGAAATAAAAGTTAGTTTGTGTTGGCCAGCGGCTGTGAGCCATCTAAGCTACACGTAGTGATGTAGATTTCTCTAGGAATGCAGAGGTGAGCACTTGAAGAAATGATTTATTCTGCCTGTCCTTATTTCCAGATGACTTGCTGCCTGAACACGGCCATTTCAGTTTTTATAAGAGGGCCTTACATGATTACCTCAGTCGACAGCAACTGGCTAAACACAGGTGAAAGGAGCATTGCTACTATCTAAAAGGCATTTGTGGGAGTAAAGTCTCTCTCTCCAGAAGGAACAAATGAACAACAGTTAGTCTGGTGGGGAGTGTCAAATATGCCTTTCATCTATGCACACACATGCCAGGACCCTGTAGCTTCCTACTATCTTATAGCTTTCCAGAAGGAAGACTCTGGAGTAGTGGCATTTCCGGAATTTTGCTTTTGTGTGAGTGGGTTGAACATCAAGGAAGCTCGCTGCCATAATAGATAGAGGTGAAGGGGACTGGAGATATTCCAGATGAGACTGAATGAGCTGCACAGCTTTCTGATTAAGAATATCTGGTCTGTTTCTGCTGCCGCAAAGCCCTAACTTCCAGCAGGAGTTAGAAAACACTTGTAATGGTTAGCTGGGGACTCAAAGGGAAGTGGTGCTCTGGGCATGGATATTGCAAAGTGACATCAGATGTCCCAGTTTGGCAACTTAGGTCTCTAGAGACCTTGTCTATCAAACTGAATCCTACTTGCTATGGGTTGTCTTGAATTTAGGTCCAGGGTGGTCTCTGATGAAAGTAAACTTGTGGCTGTGGCTTTCTGTGAGTGATTCCCTTGTTCTTCTCCATCAAAAGTAACAAGAGTTGTGAGTTGTTTGAATGTGTTGTCAGACATAGGTTAAATGAGCTGTTTCTGTGGAGTCTTCTGAGGAATGTGTATCTTGTCTTTTTAACTTTTTTTTTAACAAACTGAGCTGTAACCTGTAATCTAGACTGGAAAGAGGATACTCCTTGAATTTAGAAAGCTCTGCCTCTGTTCTAGAATATGCTGGGATCTGTTTAGGCTTAAGAGGAGGCAGGAAGGACATCACCGGAGTTCCCAGATAGGAGCCAGGTACAAAAGATGGGAGGAGCAGATGCTTTTTGTTTCATTGGGTGTGCTGGGGAAGCCCCTTCCTGCCTCCCAGGGCACCTGGCAAGGGGCTAGGTTCTGCATGCTCACTTCCATGCCCCAGCATTTCATTTGAGTTCATCTCCCTGCAATTCCATTCCTCTCCACCTCGGGGGAGGGCAGAGATGAAGATCTGGAGTGAAGCAGCCCTCATCCCCTGAGCACTTCCCTAATTCCCTGTGGAACTGAGCTGTGATGGACGGTCAGAAGTGCATCTACTGAAGAGGAGCCAGGGCCTGCTTGTGCTACTTACTGCTCTCATTTTAGGGGGTAGGCTTACAAGCTTGAGGCCCCCAGACCAGCAATTCCCTCAAACTCTTCTAAACAAGCCTTTGGTACCCCCTTCCTTCTGTCTCTCTGGGAGCTGAGGTCCCCCTAGGCTGTCTCTTTCATTTCTTTCTCTTACATGTTGTATGTTGCCTCCTCCTCTGCTCCCTTTCCCGTCCTTTGTGTCTCTGTGCATGGGCAAAACAAATCACCAAGGCCCTCTTAGTAAAAGCAAGGGACTCTGCTGCCCACGGCATCACAGCCACTCATGCACGTGCAGTTTATTTACTTCCTCTATAAACACAACTGTAATCTCCTCTGGCATGTTCTAGAAATCAGCTCATGTACTTTTAATGATCTCTAAGAAACACAATTCACCACCTTACTGAGTCTGTCTGGTCTGTCAGTGAGTGGGAAGGGGTTGGGATGCCGAACTGGTTTTGGAATTTATTTTTTTTCTCACTTCCATAGCATACATATACCTGAAGTTCCATCCCTCAAAGCAGTGGCTGGTTTTCCATTGCAAAATGATGGTAGTTCCATTGTACTGGACTGACTCTGGTAAGTCTATAACAAGATGTGTGAACCAGCAGCTCTGAGGGAGGAGGCTGCTCAAGCCAACTCTGCTTTCAGCCACCAAATGTCCAGCCACTGTCCTGTTCAGGGGACTACCTTCCTGTGTGTTAGTGTGTTAGTGGTAGCTCTGGTACTCGGGCTGTGCTGCCTTTAGATTTCAATAACCTCAGATCCTTAGACCCAGAAAACAATTCTCCATTGGTGTTGGAATACAAGTTCAGGACCCAAATGAAGGCCTCCAAGAGCAGGATGCTGTTCACAGTGTATCTTGGAGCATGACTGGAATAAAGGTAAGTGCCCCTTTGTTCTGCTTCACTTGTACACTTGAAACTCATTAAAAGGAAATGACAGAGCTTTGTCCAGTGCAGACTTCTTTTAAAATGAGGTACAGATTGCCCTGCCCCAACTGCTACAAAAGCTAGGTTGTAAAACAGTCTTCCCTGTGGCTTCTGGTTCCCTTTTGATCCATCATTGTCCAGTGTTAAACATCACCAAAATCACACCAGAACGACTCACAGTGGTGAATTTGGAGCAAGGCAGCTAGAGTAATGCTTCAAAGGTGGAAGCCTTCCTGGGAAAGGAGGGTGTCTGGACTGGCTGGTGAATTAAAGCAGCATATGCAGTCTAAAATTTGGCACAGTTCAGGCCTGCACAACCTGAACGAACTAGTCGTGCTACAATTCCTGCCAAGTTGTGTGTTGCCTTCCTATCAGTTCTCAGCCTCATTCATGTAGGGGGATAGGGAAGATGTTTTCTTAGTACAGATGCATTTTTAGGCTGTTGATGATGCAGTGTCCAAGTCCCTAACCAAAGCCGGGGTCTTAAATGCTCCTTTTCCAAAGCTGGCAGCTGCTCTGGAGCACAGAGCTGGTGCTGAACATACTGCTGAAAGCTGCCCCAGGGTTGAGCCCAGTTCATGAGTCATGTTGTGGATGTTTGCAAAGAGTTGCATGTCTAACCATAAATCCTCTGGTAGGCGTTGAAAATACAGTGTTCTACTGGAAGCTCTTCTGAGGTGTCATCCTTTACTGCATTAGTGTTTCTGCTGCTCCTGCATTCTCCTATCCCAGACAAAACAGGGTTTTAAATGTACTCCAAAAGCACAGCCAAGGCTTTGGGAGAATAGTTCTTCATATGTCTAATTAAAAACTCAAGCTCTGCCTTTAAACATGGCACATGCGTAACATGCCTTTGCACTGGAACAAGTTGCCCACAGAGAAGCTGTGGATGCCCCATCTCTGGAGGTGTTCAAGGCTGGGTTGGATGGGGCTTTGAGCAGCCTGGTCTAGTGGGAGGTGTCCCTGTCCGTGGCAGTGAGTTGGAACTAAGATGATCTTTGAGGTCCCTTCCAAACCAAATCATTCTGGGCAACATGCAGCTCCCATAGCAATGGCTTCATCCTGATGTCTTCAGATGTGGGGGAAGAAAAGCTTCAACTATACTGCTCCTAAATGGATATACCTTAAACCTTCTTGTTTCTAGATGCCTGAGGCATTGCTCTGGCCTTTCCTGAGGTGTCTCTGTGCTCATCAAAGCAGGCTGCAGGCTCTCATCAGTGGTGGGGTTTGTTGTCTCAGCTGGAGAGTAACCATATGATGGTGGGGAAGACAGATTTTTCTTTGGAGCTGAAATGTAGCATCAACACTTTTTAATGAACCTGCCTTCCTTGGGAAGTGAGAGGGGTCCCTGCTGTGATGTATCCACTGGGGCTGGAAGCCTTACCTTGGTGAAGAGAGGTAAAAATGGGGAGGTTTTATCTTTGTTCTGACCTCTAAGCAAATAATTGCTCTGAGAGATGTAACAGATACAGGTTTTACAAATAGGCAACTCAGCCATGTCTGTTGGATGCCTGAGCCTCCATGCTCCTGATAATCTTTGACCTATTTTTTGCTTGAGATAGAGTGCAACACCTATTCAGAACACCCTTACTTGCTCCCCAGGTTTCAAATATGAACAGCCCCATAATGTCCTTTCTTTCAGTTCACAGACCCACTAAATGATTTCTGCAGAGGACAAAATGACTCTTTCTTTTTATGTTCTTTCCTCACAGGCTTCTTTTCCAAAAGCCTTCGTACTATGTTTTAAAAAATAAATTTGCCATGAATTTATTAAAAAATTAGTAAAGATTATAAGCTTTTTTTAGTTCATTGCTTTTAAGCATGCACTTGGAAGCGGAAGACACTTTCCCCTCTTGTGCTTACAAGCCCCCTTTAAATATTGCACATTGTTACATACAAAGAACTGTGACTGAACGTGGCTGTGCCTCTGGTATGTTCCTGATCTCTGTGGTTCCTGTGTCTTTTCACCAACAGCACTGCTGCCCTTTTCATTTCTTGATGTAGCCTTTAACCCCTTAGATTTTAATGAGTCTGTCCCAAGAGCCTGGTAACCCTTTCCTCAAATTCCTTCTCAGTTTGACCTCAGTCTGCGCAGACAAACCTTGACCTATCTGTCCAGCTTCTCTAGGCCCTCCAGCAAGCAGGGTTTAGCTCTTCTAAATATATTATTTTCCCAAGTGATGGTTTTCTAATTTTTTTTTTCTAGCTTCCCTAGACACTTGTGTTGTACTTCATGCATTTCCTTTATTACCTTCTTATGGAAAAACAGTAGTTTTGGTATCTGTTCCCAGTCCAAAAAGACGCAACCTTCAGCTGTTCCCTGCATGTTTTCCATGTCCTCAAAATAACTGTGCTAAGCTTCTAACACATCTATGACTACTGAGCATTTACATCCCCTCAACTTTCTCTTGTACCAATTCACCCCAGCTCAGACCTTTAATTTGCCTTCTGCTGATTTGCAGATCCCCATACTTGCACGCTTTCTTCCCTTTTCTCCAATTTTTCATATTCTCGGTGAAACACTCCCATTTTTTGGGCTCTTACTCCAGCACTGCTGGCCTTGCCTCTTGTTTTCGGCCAGACCGAACTCACTATATGTCTGCTGAGCTCATTTGTGGTCTTGTCAGCCTACAAGAAATGTAGGGATTATTTCTGGAACAATCACCTGATGTCTCCCAAGACAGCAATTTCTGCACTGATTCACAGGCCAGGGAGTGGTCTTCTATTTACCAACTTGTATAACTGCTTCTTCACGTTTGTACAGGCTTTTAACTCTGGATTTACAGCTACCCTGAATGGTGCTATTACTTTGTGTTCATCAGTCAAAGCTCATTTTTTTTTGCATTTTAACACTTTTATGGAAGAGACAGAATATGGTTCAAGCTTCCCCCAGGGAATACATCACCACCTTCTGCAGCTATAGTTCTTTATGATGAAGAGAACTTAATGTTTCAAGTAGTTATGCCTCTGATTAATCTTGCTTTAATCACCCACTTAACTATGCTTGATGCAGCAGGTCTCATCAATTTTATGGTTATTACAAGGTTATTTATGGTTCTGTGATGTGAAGAATCGTGTCTTACTCTTTGGATATTCAGGAAAGATTGTGCTTACCATATGAATCATCGTATGTTTATGGTATACAAAGACTGTTTTAGGTGTTGCACCTGCTCTTTCTCCTTTCTTGATTTGAAGGTGGCCTTGTGAAGCAAACAGCCTTGTGTCCAGTGCCAGGTTTTTGCTCATTCATGTGCTAGAAAACACCCAAGGCATCAGCCTGCAGTATTGAATTTGTGGCCAAGAACTGGGTGCAGCATCCTAGCTCCTCTATCTGCCTGCCTTTTGTGTTTTAATTGTGACCAAAGCTACTTTCAGCAACTAAACCTAGCTTTTAGCTCTGTCTCTTCAGCAGTGTTTTTACAGAACATGAAGGTCCGTTCACTGAGGCAACTTTGAGGTTTCATTCACTACTCACTCTTTTTTTACTTCATTTAAAATCAGACACAGAAAAAAGATTTTTTCATGTTTGCAGAAGCTCTGATTTTTTTTTTTCTAGTGGGGGCCTCTGACAAGGAATAGATGTTCCCACACCTCTAAGTGCTTGTTGTAGGCCTCTCCCTCCTGCTGGGCTGCCACCCTTGCAGAAGGACACCCCCTGAATCACTTGCTTCTATTCCCAGCAGAGAGAGACATTATCTCCACTTTCAAACAAGAGTCATCAGCTGAGCACTGGGATAAAATTTGAAAAAACATGGATATTTGTGCAATAAAGAACATAGCATTTGTGTACATGAAGAAGAATAAAATCACTCTCTGTTGGGAATTGAAAAGTGTATTTAGGTAATCAAGGCAAGAGCAGTACAGCCAGCATATGTTTGGCATCTCAAAGGGAAAAAATTAGGCGATGGTTTAGATACTGCAGTAAACCCCTCCAACTTCCCAAGGGCAGTGCATCTACCTTAATTTTTAAAATAAGTTTTCTTTTGTTATGATTAACTAGTTTTTAAATTCAAAAGTGGCTGTTCGCAGTGTGATTGGGTACATGGTACCACAGGTCTCTGCCTAAACTGCTTAAATTCTGGTATCTGTGTTTGTCCTGTGAAGTGGATAATCCTTTTTGTTAAGGACATCACCCTTGCTCTCTTCATACCCCATAAAGTGCAGTGCAAACACCACTGCAGCAGCAGTCTGAGCATTTGTAAGAAAAGAGTATGGCAAGCTCACTGCAAGAAATGTGTTCCCTTATGCAAGGATGCCCAAGTTAGTTCGTGAGAAGGGGACCATTTTTGCCTATGTGGTCCAATCAAATCGGCTAAGGCTTTCCTTGGAAGGACTTTTGATTAAAGCCTGCAGTACTTTCCTTTGCTTCCCTCAGGAAGATGAGGCTCAGCAGAGTCTCTGTGGGTGGGTGGAGCAGAACAGGTAGGTGCTGCATGACCTGCGCTGTTCTGATTCTCTCTTGCAAGATCCTATGGCAGCAGAGGTACTGTTTGGGATTTTTGGAGGGTGTGCATAATCTTCCCAAACTCTCTTGGTTACCCTTGTGAAGAAAGCAGGGAGGGCCAAGCAAATGTAGAGATCAATTTGTCCCAGAGCTGTTGGCAAACAACCAAATAGCTGGATGTACACATGTATGGTGTATCCCAAGGAAAGGGGGACAACCCCAGATCTACCAATGCCACAAAGGCAGCTTGAAAAGAGAGCCTCTACTTTGCCAGGGGTGTTTTGTCCCAGACCTGGGAGTGGCAGCAAGCGTCAAGCACCTCTCCAGAGCATTGTGCGTAATATAGAGTGAGATCGTGCCAGTGGCTCTTGTCTCAAGGAGCCTCTCCTGAGGGGTGGGGAGAAGAGGGTGGGTGGCACAGTCTTGGCATCAGAGCTGGACATGAAGAATGAGGAAAGAGCAACCAGTTTAGGGAAACCTTAACAAAGCTCAGCCTGTTGAGAGATTTGTACCCCAGCTGAGACTCCATTCCTGTTGCTTGTCATACCAGAGGAGGCCAGTCACACCTGCCAAACCTCTTTAATTAATGACAGACCAGAACTGTGGCAGCATCCTTGTTGGAGGGAAAAGAAAGCATGCATGCCCACGTAGGTGTGCCCATGCACAGAGCATAAGGAAATCAAGAGGACATCTCCTCCATACATACAGTAGATCAACTCTCATCCCTGGTGAACCCCAGAGCAACAGGATTTTGTGAGACTGAAGAATTTGCCTACAGAAGTGAAAGCAATGAGCCCAGGCCAACCATGGAGCAGTCTTTTGCCACAGTCCATGTGCAGCACCCCAGAAAGAAGGAAACACAGGCTCCACAGACGAAGTGTGCAGCCTTTGCTCCAGTTGCCACCCATCTGAACAGTGGAAGAAGCTGCTGCCTCACTCGTGTCCCACCTCGCCATCCCTGCTCGGCCCACGCGGTTCCAGGCTGTTGTAGGATGGCAGTGTGGTCACTACAGCCTCAACAGTGAAGCGATGTGGAGCACTGAGAGCTGGTGCCTCATCTTGAAAAGCTGTGTTATCCTGACTGTTCGGAGGGGGTCCCGGTGGAGAGAGCTTCTGCTGAGAGCGGAACCAGCGGAAGGCCAGGATAAAGGTGATGGCGATGAAATCCAGAACCAGCTCTGCAAGCTCCATCACAGACAGGACAGAGGATCCAAACCAGAGACTCCACTGGTTCCCAAGCTGGGACAGCAGAGTCACTACCTGCAGGAGATGGAGAAAGAGCAGTGAGGACAACCCTCATTTGGGACTTCTGCCTCCCTGCCTGTTCCCTCTTCCCTGTGGTGCTGGGGGGCTCCCCTCACCCTGCCCCAGGAGAAGAGACTCGATATCCAGCAATGCTGCTGGAACAAAAGCTTGCCACAGTGGAGGGACATCGCAGGGGAATGGGTGGCCAGGGAAGACACGGTAGTAAAGTGTGTACCGTGAAGGCTGGAGACTCCCCATTAGTCTTGTAGTTCCACTCCTCAAAAAAGATGTTCACTTTGGCAACTCCATTCCTGTGAATAAAAGATGACACTCAGTAACCCCAACTCCTCAATCCCTGCATTTCTTCACCAAGCCTAATTGTCTCTGTCCCCTTCTGCCCCCCCCATCCTTCTCCCACACATAGCACCCAGAGACTTTTCCCCATCTCTGCAGCTCCCTCATTCTGCACTAAATACAATCTTTGGTACTTAGAGTGCACTTCTGACACTGCACTGTAAAACCCAATGTTTGTGGCAAAAGCTCCTGCACAGCTCTCCTTCCCACTCTTCCACAAGCACTTACTGTGACTCCAGAACACAGAGCAAGTGCCTGGGGCTTACTATTTTTGCATCAGGGTCTGACCCCTTTCAAAATTTTTCACTTGCGTCCCCAATCCTTGCTGAAGTCTCAGTATATATCTACTCTGACTCAAATCCACTGGCCTGGTCCACAGATCCCGTGCCTGATCTCTTCCCATCAGTGATTTAATCTTAACTCCGACATTTCCAGCACACACATGCTCCACTGGAATGGTTTCTGGTTTGGACACAGTCTCTTTTTAGGAGCTCTCACCTCTTGGATGTGATATTGTATTTGTTCTGTTGTGAAAGCATGTAAAAAACCCAGTCCTGAAATGAAAGGGCGATAAACTGTGTTACATGATCACAGTCACCTCCTGCAGGTTTAGTACCAGTTGAGGAAGGCCTAATGGGAGGTGGGAGCAGTGCTGGGGAGCCAGGACACCCTCTCCTTACCTCTGAGACAGCAGAAGGCCAGCGGGAGTATCCAGCTGACAGCTGGTATTCTGTCATTCTGCAAGACAAGAGGCTGTGTTAGCTGCTGAAGCTGTAGGAGCTGCAGGGTCAGGTCTTGCCATCCCCAGGCACACCTGGAGATTCCCTCCCAAGCTGAAGTTCTGCCCATTTCCCACCATGTGGAATGCACTGTCTTTGGGAGCTCACCCCTAAGCCAACCCTGATGCTCCTCAGCCATTTTGGCTTCCTGAGGGGAGAAATACCATTTCAGGATGGGGCTCAGCTATTGACTCAAGTTTTTGCCCTGGTCAGTGAATGCTTTCCAATACTTCTAGGAATAGTTTCCAATCTTCCTGACTGACTGATGATCAAACTTACTTGCAAGGTTTCCGACACTTGCGGAAACAGCCCAGCACGTCAGCTTTGAATTCAGCCAGGAGTTTGTAATAACAGTAGCCTGAACAGCAAAGAAAGTAAATCCAAGTAAGCTCACAGTACCTTTAGACAAAAGGTGATGTGTGACAGCAAGGGGAACCCAGAAGAGGTTTCCTTCCACAAGGATGTGGCTAATCATCCAAGACAAGACTGTCTTTTGGATGTCCCACACCAGGAAGCTCATTGAAGACAACGGGATGTGCTGGGACATGGGCTGGACCAAACAGGTTCAGGTGGGCATGAGCTCTACCGTCCCTGCTGTCCACTTACCCCAGGCTTTGTGCTTTGTGTAGTCACAGTACTCGGCTCCATCGGGCAAGGGGTAGAAGTAATACGCACAGCCACAGCGTTCTACCATGTTGAGCTGAAAGCAGGAGCGAATGCAGACCTGGGAGGCACATAAGGTGGAAAAGGCTGATGAAGGGAACCAAACCCACTGCTGCCTGTATCACAGCATGCTATTAAGAGAGCCCAAGGAAAGGAACGGCTGTTAGGGGGCTGAAGCATTTCAGGGAAGTGGGGAAACAAGGTGGCCCAGGAGGGGTGACGGTGAGTTACCTGTTCGGTGTAGCGGGATGAGTACAGATTTTGCACTGGCACGTCACTGCCATCCTCTGTGCAATCACTGTAACTGCCCCCAAGGCGCACAGTCATCTCCTGCAACAGCAAACTGTCACTGCACAGAACACTGCCACTTTGCTGTCCTCTTCCCACTCTCCCATGCCACATACTGCTCATCCATCAGTATCTGCTCTTTATGCTTTCCTTGGGATGCCAGCTCCCCCTGCTTGCCTCCATTTCACTGTTCACTGATAAACTGCAGCCAAATACTTCTCATCTAGTCCAGCAAGCTGTTCTTCTTCCTCTCCCATCACTCCATGTGATTAATCCCCCCCCTTAAACACACACTAGGTCCACTAGGTCCCCACAACCTCACATGCACAGCTCTTACCCCTTCTGCTTCCTCACCTTTCTCATGCTGATGGAGGTCTCGATGCCAGGACGAACGTTGAACCCCCCATCATCCATGAAGGCTGGCTCGTTCTGATCATGGACCATGACCCTGGCTCCTGTCACCGTGGACAACAGAGGGATGAAATCATTCTGCTCGGTGCGCACCACCAGAGAGAGACCTGAGGGAATACCAGAGAGCGAGGGAGGTCATGGCCGGCTGTGGTGTGGCAGAGGAGGGAGAGCAGGATGGTTAGAAGGGAGTCTGAAAGAGATAAAGGAAAAGATAGACATCGACCAGGGCTGCACCAAAGCTTGGCAGCAATAAAGGGTGGCTGGAGGCCAGCCAGAGACAAAGCTGGAGGCTCCAGAAGAGGCCAGAGAAAACTGGATTTCATCACTGTGGCTTAGAAAAAGCAGAACTGGTAACTGAGAGAGATTTCACGGAGAGGCTTGGAGCCAGATGGAAGAAAAGCCTGAAGATTTGGCCTGGAGGGGTTTCAGAGGGTTTAGGAGCACAAACAGGTCAGTTTCTTGAAGGAGGAAAACGGGGAAGGAGAAGGCGAAGACCAGGAGCACAAGCACTACAGCTCAGCAGTGGACTTCAGGAAGGGCTAGCACAAGTCCAGAGGAAGTAAAGAGCATGAGGATCAGGCACTGATGAGGGAGAGAGAGTTCAGTGGGCAGCAGTGACGGACAGCCATGTCCATGAGACAGCTGTCTCCACAGGGGTGAGAACAGCTTGGGCAAAACAGAGCAGGGCAGCAATCTGCCACCAGCACTACTAAGCACAGCAAGATGCCCGTAATTCCTAGGGAAAACAGCTAAGCTGTTCTCCTTACTCACCAAAGAATGCCTCTCACCCACCATTATTGATCCCAGGCAGTGAGGATGTCCACAGGCTGCTGCTGTTGTCATTAAAGGTATAGCAGTTCCCATACAAGGGATGGTGGAAGTGGGTATAATTCCTGAGAGGGGAACAGAAACATTCACAGAGTGAGAAGGGCTGTGAAACCAAGGGGAAGGGCTTTCTAAAAGGAACAACTCTGTTTTCCATCAGCAGTGAGAGGGGCTTACAGCAGATGGGCAGTATTTGTTATGTAAACTCACCCAAACAGGGAAAAGCAATTAAAATATGCTGTAAAAAATGTCCTGGAGCTGAACAGGTTTTTACACGAGGTTTTTCATACTACTTTTCAGAGCCCAAATGGATTTTAGCAGTGATAGCAATTACTGTATCATCTTCCTAATACTGATTAAACTCTTAGCTTTTGCTACACCTTTTCCTCCCTTGAAGACGGGTTTCATTCCACTGCCTCCTTGGGGCTCTTTGACCAATAATGGCAGGAGAAAAGTGGGATATTTTTGTACTCTCTTTTTTGTATCAACTTTCTCCTCTCCTCTTCCTGAATGCCGACTGGTATGTACCACTTTACCACTGTGGAGAGTAGAATAAAAATACTTCTATGCTCTACATCTGTGCCCACTCTGGCGTTTGTACAAGTATAATTATTTCATTTGTGTGAAACCCAGAAAAAAGAGAACTCATCCTCTGAGGTTCATAGTTCCAGGTCACAGAACCTGTGGCCCTGATAAGCACAACCCACGGGAAGGACTCAAGAAAGATCATCTGACACAATGGGAATTGAACACAGAATGATCCCACCTTGGTAAAGAGGTTCTCGAATGTGGGTTCCTTGACTCCCCTTGAACCCAGGCACAAAACAAGTGTTTTCAGGGATGTTTCCACTACTTACGCCTTGTCACATGTTGCCTCATTGAAGCGGCAAGCGTAGATGAAATTCTCAAAGTCAGACTCATCCAGGGCTTTTGCATCAGGCACCTGAGCCAGGATATTGATATAGTGAAAGCTGTACCATTCCCGCACGGCATCCACTCCCGAGGAGTACGCCTGATGGAAGCAGTCGTTGTTTTCACTGCACTGTTAAGAAGAAAACCAGCCATGTCAGAGAAGTCTTCTTGTCCAGGAGGCAAGGCTCTGCCTGTGGATGAGCTGTGCTCCCTCAGCACAGACAGGAGATGACCGAGGAAGTGAAGAGTTCCACAGGACTCCTGTGCGTGACCGAAAGATGTGCTGCAGGATATGGAAAGAAACCCAGGACAGCTCCTCGGTGGAAGGGAAACACCAGGTGAATAAGCGAGGCTGAGTAAAACCCAGGAGGCAGCAAGGTGTGCAGGGTAATCTGCACATAAATTCTACCTGGTATAAAACCAGGAGCTTTAAATTCCTGCGTGGGGAGCCCTTCCTTCAGGGTGTGTCCAGAAAAACGTTTGTGATGCTGTGGGAACTCCAGTCAACTGCTGAGCGATTAGCTTCGGTCCTTCAGTGTCTTTTTAAATGCAAACACAGATACCCTAGGGCGAGGAAGCTGCTACCTAGGAGCAATTGCGACCATGATCACATTTCAGGTGGCCCAGGACCACCAAATACTTTCCCCATTGCTATTATTGGGCAATGCAGCAGCTGATGCTGATAAACTGCTCTCAGAGGCAACTGCAAGGCTGATGTACCCTCAGGAAGGACAAGGTTTCCCTGCTCTTAGGAAGAGATGTACACTGACATGGACATGTCCCCTGGGGCCTGCATGGAGATGAGATAGAATATGGGGAGCAGGATTGTATGGAGCAAAGGATCAGCTCTACCTTTATCTGTCATTAGCAAAAACCAGTGGAGATTAATCAGACTTCTGTGTAAGGAAAGGCATGGCCAAGGGTCTAACAAGACAAAAGTAGCCAGGCAGAGATTGGAGTGGGTAGGGCCCGGGGTATCTAGGGATCTCACCAGAACAAAGCCAATTTTCCAGTCATTCTTGTCCACTGAGGGGCTGTTCCCTGGCAAGTTGACTAAGTTATCCCTCTTCTGCCTCTGCAAAGGATGGCGCTGGACATGATGGAGCAGGCTCCTTGAGCTACGCCTTTGTGTGGATGGTGTGGACCAGTCACTCCGTGGCAGAGACATGTTGTAGTCATAGAGGTCTAGCAGTGTCTGGTGGGTGATTTGGTCCAGCTTATCCAGCTGCTGTCGGATGGCGCTGTACCTGTACGGGGCGGGGAGAGAAGACCAGCAGGTTTTGGGCTGGATGCCCATAAACAGCTCTGAATAATACATGCAGCAAAGTTTGCTGGGGTGATTCCGGGCATTCCTGCCACCAGTTGTAAATCTAAGCCCTTGCTGGAGGCTATCTCGCAGGAGAGAAGTAAATCTGCTCTAGCCCTGTGGCAGTTTACGTTGCAGCCTGCTAACATACACCACCAAGCAGAGCTGCCTAAACTCACACGCCTTACTGTGAGTGCCCTGCAGCAGCAAAGGCCCGCGGAAAGTGTCCTTTCCACCGGCAGCGCTAGACAATGGGCAGTCGAGGACCGCGAGGAGAACCAAAGCATGTGCCTTCATCCTACACCCACCAAAGTCAAGGCAGTCAATAGCTCTGCAAATCTCTTTCTTACCTGTACGGATTGAGGGTGCACAGCGTCACAGCCGGGAAAATCAGCCTGTCGGAGTTCAGGTTGAGGTTGAGGTTGACAGGGTAGCTGAAGTACTCCCTGTAGAGGATCCCAAACTGCCAGTACATTAAACCGAAGGTGAGAAAGAAGAGAACGGACCAGAAGGCTGTCTTCATCTTATTCTTTTTGGAGCACACCAAGCGGATAGCCCCGTGGATGGTTGTGTTGCTGCAGAAGAACTGGAAGAGCTCCTGGTAGGAACTGTAGAATTCGATGAGACCCTCCCGCTCCTCTTCCTTCTGCTGCTGTCCTTCTTCTTGCTTACACTGTCTCATTTTCTCCCCTTCTGGCATCTTCTCAGCCTTCACAGACCCACCCTACAGCACAAACTCAGAATTAGTAAGTGGGTCGCCCCGCAAGCCTGTGGCTCCTGGGAGCCATGCCCCCTGCACAAACGGGCTCTGCATCACCATCTTCCCCAAGCCCCGCTGCTTTCACGCTCTCCTCCCTGACCCCCACCCAGGCTGCAAGTCCCCCTCCGACTCCTCCCGTCCCACATGTGACACGGGCTAGATCCTGCCCCCGCGAAGAGCCCCCGTCCCNCGGCTCTCCCGCAGCCTCCCCGGCTGGGCTGGGACCGGTTCCTTTCCAGTTGGAGCCAGCACCCCGCCCGGCTCCTGCCCTGCCAGCCTCTCCCCGCCCCTCCTGACTGTCCCTCCTGCCTGCCCCCTCCTGCCCCTTCCCCTTCCCCCGGGCGCCGCTCCCGGGGAAGAAAAGCCTCTTTAAGCTCTCAGGTGTCGGCGGCGGGGCAGCGGCGGCCGGGGGACCGGGAACACGTCGGGGCGGTGACCTTGGCGGTGCCGGCGGGGTCAAAGCGGGGCCGCCGCGCTCCCGGGGATACCAGGGCCCCCCGGCCCCCAGAGGGGAGCCCGGCCCCGGCCAGGTACGGCCGCCGAACAGCCTGAACCTCCTCCTCCCACCCCCTCCGGCGGGGACGCGGCGTCCCAGCGAGCCCAGGCGATGCAGAAAGAAAGTTGGCAGCGCCGGTCCTCGAGGCAGCGCTGGCCGGCGGGCCGGGAACCCCTCCCCGGTCCGTCACCCCTGGCACCGCCTGGCTCTGCCACCGCCTGGCTTTCATCGCCATATTGTGCTTTCCAAGGGCAAAAGCGCGAGGTTTGGGTGAGATCTGCGAGTGGGATGGAGCTGGGACAGAAGAGGCTGGGGGCGAGTCAGTGATACACCTCAGTTATGGCATCGCCTTTGCTGGTGCCGTAACTAAAGGAATCTTTTGTGTCCATAACAGCCTGGCCCAACCAGAAGTGGGAACTTCTTTCACTGATCTGTGCCTGGGAAATCAAGGCCTCTCAGCATTACCCAAAGCCTTCCAGTGTTTCCTTGGACCACGGAAATGAATACCCTTAGAAAATGTGACCAGAAGTCCCAAACACCCCCATTATTATAGCCGTGAAACTTCTTTACCAATCTTTTCTCCCAATTACTTTCTTTCAAACTACCTCTCTCTGAAGTTTTCCTGTATTTCTTTCCCTTCTGGTTACTTCCTTTAGGTAAGTCCTTGTTCAGAGTCTTCGGTCACTGAATTTTGATCCTTATTGGAGTTAGCTGTGGTTTGGTTAGTGACTCAAAATACTCGGCCACTTTCACCTCTTCATATTGCAAAATCCCATGTTTGAAAATGGCAAGCAGTACACTTTTGAGGCCAGCAGTTAAGTGTCAGTGTGCCAGAACAGCCTTGTGACAGGTGCTTGTTACAAACCTACAGCCACAACTTGGAGCGTTCTGCTAGCTCCATCCCCTGACAAAAAGCAATGCAAAGCAAAAGCATCGTTTCTCTTGCAGTTCTAAAATTGATTATATCTCCAGTAAATTATGTTTGAACTGTCATAAAAGGTGAAAGTTGCAAAAAGTGGGCAGGATGAGGTGAACGGATTAATACCATACCAAATGCTTATTACGAAGCAGCTTCCTCAGAGTCCAGAGGAGGCCACGAAGATGATCAGAGGGCTGGAGCACCTCTCCTGTGAAGGCAGGCTGTGAGGAGAGAGTTGGGGTTGTGCAGCTTGGAGAAGCGAGGCCCACAGGGAAACCTTACTGCAGCCTTCCAGTATCTAACAGGGCTACAAGAAAGCTGGGAAGGGAATATTTATCAGGGCATTTAGGCAATTGAGGGGGAATGGCTTCAAACTGAAAGGGGGTAGGGTTAGATTAGATATTAGGGAAAAATTTTTCTCTGTGAGGGGGTGAGGCACTGGAACAGGTTGCCCAGAGAAACTGTAGATGCCACATCCCTGGAAGTGTTCAAGGCCAGGTCAGATAGGGCTTTGAGCAACCTGATCTAGTGGAAGGTGTCCCTGCCCATGGCAGGGGGGTTTGGAATGAGATGACCCTTAAGGTCCCTTCCAACCCAAGCTATTCTATGATTAGTAGTATCCTGGTCTGGACTGATAGCCCACACAGCTCCGTATCCCATCTTGGGCAGTGCCAGTAGGAAATGTCATTTAGGGGAGGAATGTGAGCTCTTCTGACTTGTGCCACTTGCAAGTTTCGTGCACTCAGATAGACCTGGAGACTGGCAATTATGCAGCATTGGTGCTTACAATTACCAGGGAACCTCTGGAGCTCTAATCCAGTCACTTGTTTGATTTACATTATCATAATTTCCTGAAATTACTGTTACACCAATGGACTAATCCTCCAGTACCACCTCTCTCTTACTGGAATTGTGACTCTATCTTACTGGAGTAACAAAAATTATTTTGCCCCTGAAAATGCCCCTTTTATACTCATTTAAATTAACAGCACCCACTAAACAACTACAGCCAAATTTGGTAACCCGAATTCTCTGATTTCCAGAGTATGTAAAAGGATTTTGAATTGTCTTCATCTGATCTTTGCAAATGACTTCAGAAACACAATCCTCTTTGTTGGTGTGAGACAAAGGTGTGAGACAAACTTACATTTTTTGGTTTCTTTTGACTTGAGGAATAATTAAAACCTCAAACATCTGTACTGATTTGCTGTACTCAAATGACAGTCTAAAGCAATTTTCTCAGCATTTTGTCATGGGTGACAATTTCTATCACCATGTTCGGGAGAACTTTCGGCCTTTGACAAAGTTTGGGCAAGAACAGCAGATAATTATAATACACATATATATAATACACATATATCTGTGTATCTCTATATATACATGCACATCTAAATGCATATTTATTTTTCAGAAGACTTTTTCCATGTGCTGTTTGGGGTTTATTTAATAATTAAAAAGCCATTTACTGGCCATCTGACAACTTCTAGTGGCCGTGACAGCTGTGCTCTGAGCAATTCCCCTTTCCCTTTTCCCCCCCCACAGTGTGCTGCTCGGGCTACCGTGTGTTATCTGCTGCTGTGGCACACCTCGGAGTACATATCAGCCCTGAGGTGACTTCCAGTTGCTTCAGTCATGCGAATATCACGCCTTGGCCATGTCTCTGTAAAAGTCCTAATGTCCCCTTGGTCGCACAGGTGTGCTGCAGATTGACTGCTAATGCACAAAGGAACCAAAAATTTATTTTCAACATTGCTACAAACACATGAAGTAGATCACTGAAGTGACCACTTTCTGACGCAGATTGTCAGCCATGAATGGTACCATTTTCTTCAGGCACAGTGCACTGTAACAGAAGAGAGTGGTAAGGAGTTATTAGTGCAGTTTGCAAAAACAACTCCTGTGGATCATTTAGGTTATTAAGGTTCACTCCTGTCTCAAGCTTTCCTCACACCAGAGTCTTCTGAGCATTTTGCCCATCCACAACTTTCTGGATATTTCCATCCTGTTGAGGTATTGACCTATCAAGGTGAGTCACACCTGATGGAACTGGTTCTGACACTGATGGTTATTACCCTCACCACCATTCAGGCTCAGCAATTATGGGATAATTTGTCTTCTGAAATCCCAAACCTTGCAATAGAATGAAAGATCTTCCGTCAGGCACTATAAATCCTCTTTGGAAGTTCTGGTTCTTCATATTTACTCCACCTCTAACAACATTCTAAATCCAAGGAGCTTTATGCTGAAAAGATCCTTGTCACTATTCCTTCTCTTGTGAAATGGGAAGTGCCCTTTTGTTCTGGGCAGTGCTTCTGTATATTACATCTTCACAAGCTCTGAATGCATGATTGCTTTTTATTGCTACTGAACAACCTTTGAGTAAACATGAATCACTCTTTATGGCACCAAATTTGAAATGTTTCCTTACCAGCTACGTCTATTATCTGCCCAGGTAGGAATTTGATAATGATCTGTAGTACACACAACATTTTAAAATAGAACAAACTTCTTTTCTATACACTGCTACTGTGCTGGGAAAAAAAAAGGCAAATCTCTCCCTGTCCAGTATGGATTCCAAGCATAAAAAATTATACATGCTTTTGAACTACTGGTAAGACCTTAGATCAGTTTAATTCTTTCGTATATCTGTAAATGCAATTATACTTTCCTTCTGTTGCAAGGCAGAAGCCAGTGATTATTTTGGGATTATTTCTGGATTACCTACAGCTGCTTATATTTTTTCTGCATTAAAACTAGTGACCCAAACAGTCAAGGAATAGCATCATGGATTTGGCTGTAAGTTTTTTGGCCAAAGAAGTTGGTGGCAAAGGCGGGTTGGTGTGAGGCTACTCATCGAACGGCTGCTGTCTTCAACAGGGAGGTATTTCCCCAGGGTGCACGGTCTCCTTTGAGGCAGAGGTGGTGATCTCCAAAGAGGGTCATTATTAAAAAGCCATCAGGGATTTGCAGACTAATCTACTGGGCTGTTCAATGCCTTCTCCCTTGCCACTGATGTAACTTGCCAGGCAGAAGTGGCGTCTGTCCCAAATAACCACAGCAGCAAGAGCATGTCCGTGTACACACTTCCACTCCTTTGTGTCCCCAGGAGGCTCATTTTCAATGCATGTCTTCATTTGTACCTTGTAGGAGCAAGGTAGAGAGACAGGGTAGAGAGCAGGCTGCAGAGAGACATTCTGGTGAAGCAAAAGGGAGCCCCGGGGGAAAATTGAAGCTGTGAGCATTATCCGTGCCTTTCAGCATGAAACATGGGAGACTTCTGGGTAGAATCATGCAAATAAAATAATGTAGGACTGAGCAAGTCCTGCTGGAGACTGCATAGGGGGAACTCAGTCTCTCTTCCTAGGACAATGAAGCCAAGATGAGTGGACCGCAGAAGACTCAGCTGGCAAACCTGAATGAGCTTCTGAAAAATGTAGCTGACTCCCACCTGTTGTCCATATTTCAGGATAAGGGGTATAATTCCCTAGAAATGGTGTATCAGACAGATATGGTGCTGAAGAAGCCCAGTGACCCAGACCCTTTAGCCTTTGTGTTGGAGCCAGCTGCCACCTTCATTACTGGTGACCCGTTGTCCTGCGTGAGAGAATCAGAGTCACCAAGGGCTGAGAACGGGCCTTCAAGCTCCTCCTCTGCTGCATGTTCCCTCATGGAGGATCACTTAGCCAGATCCACAGATCCACAGCTCCACAGACACTGATCTCAGTGCAGTCCTGCTGCTGTGGGACCAACTGTGGAAATGGCCAGGTGAAAATTCCCACTCACTGGCACAGCTATGCTAACACACATCTGCAAGCTGGGTGGACAGTCCAGGCTGGAACAGCAGCTAGCAAAGCTATAGGACTGGTTTTTCCATCTGCTCTGTCCTGAGGGGCAATTAATAAGTGGGCAATCAAGATGGAGCCTCTTTGACGTCCCCCCACGCTCCCCTGCTCTCCCCAGGTGAAATCTTCAATTTCCTCATTCCAGCCCTAACAATATAACCATTATCACAGCCACCTGACTCCCTGGCTCTCTGTCCCCACCCCTTCCCTGATCTCTAGTGCTTGTTCCTGGAAATCGGAGGCAGAAGCAGCCACCTCAGACCAGTTTTTCATCTGGCAGCTGCTGCTCCCCAGCCAGCAGAGCTGACAGGGTTGGGGCTGGTCCCCTGTGAGCCCAAGGCACAGCTCGTTGGACACAGGTGCTCACTGCTGCCTGCCTGCAGCTTTACGAGAGTGGGTGATAGGACAACCTTGCTTATGTTTAGCTTGATTTTTGACACTGCCTCATTTGATTCTCCAAATGCCTCCCCAAGGCACTCCCACCCTGGTGGTTTCATGTTGTTTCTGCTTCTTGGCGCTGCTGATGGTGATCTCTCCTCCTCTGGAATACAAGCCAAAACCTATACCCTTGAAAAGGGAATCCAAATGGAATTAAGCCCTTAAGAAGAAAAGTTAATCTATAAATCCCAATTCTTTTATGGGCAAGGCCAGATTTCATAACTAAATGGCTCAAGGGAACACCTTCCACCACACCCTTCTCAAAAGAGGAGCAGAAGGCATCACCCCCCTTTTCCAGTCTCCCCTTTGAGTGTTCCAATGTGTTCAATTCATTCTTCTACTTGAGAGGTTTTATGTCTTCCCTCACAAGATCTCAGGCTAGCAGTGATGAAATGGTCTGAAAGCTCTGGAATGGTCCAGGAGGCAAAGAACCTAAATTTTGTTCAAGGTGTAGCTTGATAAATTCAAATGAAGTATTAGGTAACAAGATACCCTTTGGTGTCATCTTGGTTTTTATAATGAAGTAATCTGAGGTTTGTCCTCTCTAGGACTCGGGATGTCTGGATTAATATCTTAATTATTTTTCTTTTTTCTTTTTTTTTCATTTCATCCTGTCTTTTAAGCAGAAAAGGTTGGTCAACAAAACATGAGTCTTAGTCAAGCCATGTGACCACTTTTAGTGATACTGAGAAGAGTGAGATTTCTTCATTGTAGTCACTGTCCCATTCTGTCACTTCTTTTAACTCTATATCAAGACTTCAGCTGCTTCAGATACATTTCCATATCAAGAAGTTTATACTCCTGGGCGAATTTTGGGGTCGGGAGGGGTTTTCATCAAGTAAGGCACATAGGTTGTTTTTTAGAGAAAGAATCTTCCTCTGTACCTTGAAAAATGGTCCGCTTCAAGGGTCTAGGGCCTTTTGTCTTTCATATCCCCTGCCAGTAAAGAATCTCAAAGTATTTGCTCCTGGTATGAGGATGTGCATATTTATCAGTTGAGACAATTGATCTTTCATGCTAAGGGCTTAATAAGATGTTATGGTATTTCATGGGAGGACAGGTCTGTGAGGATGACTTAGGTATGTACAGAAATATAAAAGAAGGGAAAACCAGCAATTCGTAAAGAAACCAGTACTAAACAAACACAGGACTTCAGAAGCATTTAAAAAAGGGGGAAAAGGAAATGATAAAACATACGGTTGAAAACAAGGGAAGGAGAAAGAAAATGAATCGAAAGAACCATAGTTAATGAACTCGAGAAGAAAGCTGTGCCCTCCTTCTATGCGAGCTGCGCATGGATATGGTGGGAAGCCAATGTTACCACCCCATACAACCCTGTGCCACTACCCTTCTTTTGTCCCTAACCCCTTTTGCTTCCTCTTCTTGTAACACCACGTCACCACATCAGTGTACCTACTGGGACAGAGTTGCTGTTCCCTCTTACTTCTCTCTCGCTCTCTCTCTGACATTCCAATGCCCAGCACTGATGGCCTGTAACAGCACCTGCCACAACAGTTTTCTGCTGTGTGTCCAGAATTGTCACCCTTTTCACATTTTCATCACCCGAATCCACTCATGTCATGGCTCCTTACTAACTGGGCATGCTCATGGGCTGAAAAATGGGGTGAACACCTCTCTTGTGGGATACAGAAACAATTCTCCAGTTATGAAAAGCATCTTTTTGGAGTTGTCTACAACTGGAAAAGGATGTAAACTTTGTAATGTTGCATATAGAAAGGCAGTAAGTCAGGTCAAACAAGGAACAACTAGCAAAAGGAATCAAAGCTAACAGATCTCTCTTGATATTCATCAGGCACCTGCCAGATGTTCTGAAGGGCAAAACAGTGCTCAGGCTGTGCAGGAAGTGCACAGCAGAGATAAGGCCATTGCCAACACCTCTGCAGCCTGCATTAAGCGCTGAGTGATGAGATCAGGGTGGCAGAACCCATTCTTCAGCAGGGTGGAGTTTGCCAGTGAACATGTCTGAAACTGAAGTGGCTGCGGAAGAGGCTGCTCAACACACTGACAAAGCAAACAGTAACAACTTGCTGGGAGCAATGGCATTTGTCCAAGAGTCTTAAAGGATCTCCAGAATAAAACAGCTGAAACTGCTCCAAGCAACGTGTAACCTAAACTCTACCCCTGGTGTGGTACCTCAGGAGGGGAAAGCACTGAATGTGATGCCCCAGTTTGCCCAGGTGGAGGTGATGGAAGAGTTTCTGGGACTCATTTTGGCTTTAGATGAAGATAAAATGAATAAAAAGATGAGAGGTGAATACAGCTAGAGGCTAAGAGGGTCTGGAGCAGCCTGGCACACCAGTCCATGGTGCTTATGTCCCCAGCAGGCTGTGACATCCATACCATCCTCTGCCAACCTGACAGTATGTGTGCTCTGCTCCACCTTCTGAAGGTTTGAATGCATTCTTAAATGAATGCTGCCTGGAGGTACCAGAGCCAGCCAGGACTTGGGGAGTGGTTGGCTCTTGCAGCAGGACATGAGGGATGTGGTGGTCCAGGTGCTTTGACCCAGCTCCTGGTGAAGGGGACAGCAGCAGTGACAGAGGGGTGTGTTTGTGTCAGCACCAGAAATGAAGCTGCTGGTGCTGACCTTCTCCTTTCTCCTTTCCTGATTTAGGAGAAGGAGCTCCCAATCCTGCAGCCTACCTGGGGACATGGGAAGGGATGGTGCTCATTTCTCTGCTGTCACTCCTCACCAGGTGCTGCTGCCAACTGCTGCTGGTCCTGGAGCCTGAAATCAACCCTCTTCACTCCAGACGGGCTTTTTGAACTTCTCAGTTAATTTTTCATCCAGAGGGAGTATCTGTCATTTTTCAGCATCAGCTCAGCTCATCACTCATTGAGGGAGATGCATGGGAACCCACCGTTCTGTGTGCTGGAAGAAGCAGAATTTTCAACTGACCCGGGAAGAGGAGCATGTTTTTGCAGTGGATAGGAGCTGGGCTGACTTAGTGTGAAACATGACAGGGAAGCACAAGTCCCATGCTTTTTTCTGGGACACAGTTTAGGGGTGATTGTAATAGTGCTGGAGGCTTTACAAAAAGAAAGACCAATCCTTTTCCCTTTCTTCTTTCTTTCTTTTTTTTTTTTTCCTCTGTGTGTGTGTAGCTTTTGTTTGTTTGTGGGGTTTTTTTGAGAGGCAGAGAATGTGGAATGTTCCAGGCACTTTGTTGTCCATTGTAGCTTATCATTGCTCATGTTACTGAAGTCCAGATGATGGACACGTCAGAGAAAGTGTTTAATGCAGAAGATCGGTGTCACTAGGAGAAGCAAACATGCAGCAGTGGTGAGGATGTGTCTTTGGTCAGCATTTTGTACTCTTCAGGGAGCTGTATCCCTGTAACCATTCAGACTCTAAAAAGGGCTCTTCACATCTGATCTGTGATGAACTTGGCAATTACATGTGAGGATGAGCACAGCCCTCAAGGCTTCTGACATTTTGAGAGATGTCATAGAACCAGAGAATGGTTTGGGTTGCCAGGGACCTTAAAGATCTTCTAGTTCCCACCCATTGGGCAGGGAGGGACACCTTTCACTAGACCAGGTTGCTCAGAGCTCCATCCAGTGCTCTCACATGTTTTGAGAGTGGTATCTCTACGGCTTACAAAGTGATCCTTGGTAAGGCTTCTCTTTCCTGTGATGCACTTACACTGAATTCCAGTGTCACAGAGGTGGCAGGTGCATGGCTGGCAAGGGCCGGCACGGGCCGGCACACTGACCTGGAGGTTTGGGAGTGGCCTCTCCTGTTCTGTGTCTGCCATGTTCCAGGAAAGGGTTTTGGCTGAACATGTGCCTGCGCTGCCATTCCCGTGGTGGAGAAACAATGCCCACAGTTGCTTTGGAGGCACTGCAGAGTGCGTGATTGTGATATAATGTGAGGTTGAAGCAAACACAGTTTATTTAAATGCTTTACGTCTAGTCAGTGCATGCTCTCTTGGGGGCAGCTGAGCTTCAGCTGTGTTCATCAAGTGTTTTTAAACCAATGTAGTTAGACTGCTGAATCTATTTTGCTAACTTAAACTAAATGAGCAGAGGCATAATCAAACAAGGCGAACCTGCGGGGAAAGGATAATCTTGAGCTTGGCTTTACTCTTTGAAAAATATCTGCTCTTTCAATACCACCTTAGAAGTTCGGGCTTGTCCATATCCACAAAACAATGCAGCCACAGCCTCCAAGTAATCTTTGTTGGCTCAAGTGCAAAGAACTTAATCCTATGTTTTGCAGGTTGACAAAACATGTATAAAAATTTGTGTCTTATATCCCAGAGTCCTTCTAATGAGTTAGTTTTAAACACCTAAATTGAATATTTATTTGCACTGACACAGTGTGCCTTACAATGGGCTAGTGTGCCCAGCAGCTAATCAGATGATGACCAGATTCCTGCTTCTCAATCCACGTGGCCAGGCAGTGATGCCATGTGGCACTTGGCCATGGCACATTTGACCTTGGAAGGCAGCATGGCTGTCTCCCAGAGAAGCAGAACGACTAATATGATTTATCCCTGTCTTCTTAATGCAGTCAAGTTTATATTTGATGCACTCCTAGTCTCAGTGACATTTTCTGTAATAAGTGTTTTATATTTAAAATGGAACGAACATTGCTGTTAAGCACAAGGTCACCTTGTTTATCAGTGAGTCTTAATTTTTTCTGCCTTAGAGTGTTTGCTTCACTTGTTTTTGTGGTTTAAATCTAGGTCCAGACCTTCAGGGACACAGTAATTGTAGGCTCTAGTGGGGGAGTATCAGAGAGCAGGTAGTCAAATAAAATCAAATGCCATGGTACATTTCTCCTTATGAGGAATAGAGCCCCTCCTAATGCATTTCTTCCATATCTCCATTATTTTTCCTTCCTTCCAAGTCAGTTTATGGGCCAAAAAAGCAGAAAAACTGCCAGCTCTCATTTCCTCTGTAACACAGGCCTTGACATTTTACCCAGTGTCTCTTTTCACTGATGTAATTAAATTTCTTCTTTCTTTTTTTTAATTATTATGAAAGGACAGCTTGAAAAAACTAACCCGACCTTTATCTGAACACCTTGAAAGACAGTCTGCCTCTTTTATTGACTGACAGCTAGGACAGTCATCCTCACTGTTGAGGATGTGGTGTCTTACCCTGCTCTGAATGTGCCTAAATATAACTTGCAGCAGTTGATTCTCACCCTGCCTTTCTCTGCAGGTGATGGTGCCACCAGCACCCTGTATTTTCCGTGGTGTGACTGAGAGATACCGGTTCAGCGAGACCAGAGTGATGCCTCAGAGTGTCCCCTGTCAGGCATTTTCTGACCTTCCTAATTGGTCCTGTCGTGTAGCTCTGGACCCTCTCCAGGCTTTCAGGATAATGAAGAGCCGTGTGGGCGGCTGCTCTGTGGGCGGGTGCCGCAGCTTCAGGCTTTGCTGGGCTTTCAGCTCCGCACTGGCAGTCACAGGTGACGGAGACTTCTCCAGTGGCTGCCAGTGAGGCTCCTGCTCCTGGCAGCTTGTCCTTCCTGGCTGTCTGCACAGGAGCCAGCGGTCACACGCCAACCTGGGGTTATCTCGGGGTGTCCGAGTCCAGTGTGCCGGACACGGAGCTTCTGTGAGTCCTGAGCCAGAACAGCAGCATCAAGAATGGAGAGGAAAGGATATAAGCAAAATCTGCTTCCACCAGCAGGTACACTCTGCCCCTGGTCACTCATAGGTGTTCCCACAGGTCAGACAATTCAGAGGGTTTCCTGGATCAACAGCATTGAGGGAGCATGGTGGTCCAGGACCTGAAGAGACTTCACTAACACTACTGAGCATCCTGTCTTGGCTGAGTATGTTCGCCTGGCAGGGTGACTCGTGCTCATCTGAAGGACTCCCCCTCCTTTAGCTACTGACCTTGACATTTGCAAATTTTATCAACAATATTTTTTACTCTTGTATCTCCTGGTGCAATTATTAAACAGCACAATCCTTGCAGAGAGACACACATTTTCAGCAGTTATTGCTGCTTCTTTTTGGACAATGAAATTTTGCCTGTTAGCTACTCATTAATCCATGTAATGCAACTAATAATGTATACAGATGCTATTATTTTTTCTTCAGAATTTACAAGTTTCTTGATTTCTTTGCACCAGTGCTTCCATCAACCAAATGTATTATTTTTTCAAAGAGTGGAGTCAGGTTTGTTTCTCGCAACTTTTTTTTTTTTTTAATACTGAATTATTAAAATTATTTTAATTGTTGGAACATCCGTTAGCTAACTTTTAATAACTTCACACTGTCTTACCTATGATTATTACTACAGAACCATCTAAGTCAGGTGTCATCTTGCTTTCTCTCTCTGGACACTGGCATATGTTTTTTCCAAGACCTTGGGATTTCTCTAGTACACCAGGATTTTTAGATACTTAATTCCGTTGGGCGAGATGCCTCCTCAGTCAAATTGTTTATGGTTCTGAGATACAAATTTGCTTGGCTACTGATCTGAAAATACTTATGCTTAATAGATGCTGTTAAAACTTTCCTTCGTTTGCAGAAAGATGAGGAAGTTTTTTACTATCCTCATATAGTGTGAATACACAAATCTGTTTCTTTCTGTATGCAAACAACTAACTTTTCTGGATCCAGAAGCCTCCATCAAAAGTCTTCACTATCAACAGTTTTACCTATATCCACCCAGTAAGAGCCTAGGCTGTTACTAGTATTTTAGTTTTCAATGTATTTTGAAAAAAAACCTGCTTCCAAGTGCCATTAGCACTTGCAGCAATCCAGTTTTTCCAGATTATTTTGAACACTCCTTATCACCTTGTATGCTTCATAAATTCTCATTTTTATTGTGTGCCATATACCTCCTTTCCATATGCCCTTTCCTTCTGCTTTTTTTTCTCCTCCTGTTAGTTTTATTCAAGATTTCTAAGTCTTAACCTTCAAATTCCCTGTTAGGCTAGAGAAGCGTTTAATTGTGTGATTTTTTTTCACAACTACAGAGCCACAGATCTTCATCTTGTAAACTCCCAGCAGTGAAATGTCTATAAATAAAAAATTTATTGCAGCTTTCTCCTGGAGAGTCCTGTTTGTCTGATTGCTTGATTTGCCATCAGTTTAACCCATAATGTCCCCTGCTCGAGGATTTACCATTTTGAAGTACCAATTTTTGCCTACATATATGCTCAGCTTCACACATAAAATGCATAAAGATATAAAGATCTTGGTTGTTGCCTCGTAGGCGTTAACGAAGTGTACTTATATACATCTACAGGTACACACCTACATACATGCTGCGTATCTACTTACAACATGTACACACACATGCGTGTACCTGTATATGCATGTCATGTGTGCAGTCATACAAACACATCTATATCCAATGTAATTTGCTCTGAAACCAGAGAAGAGGCATTTCTAAACTTGTGTGCCTGGTGCCTGTAACACAGCGACGCAGCACAAAGCTGAGGCTGTCCAGGCTGCCCTCTCTGGATGAAAATGTGTTTACCTCTGAGTCCATCCCTGAGTGGTCACTCAGCTCCTCCACCAAGGGCAGCCCTACCCTTCCCATACCAACCAAGGGCTCTGTTAATATTTGGACAGGGCTGGCTCCCCTGAGGAGGATGTGCCATGGAACAGGAGGCAAAGGACTGCAGGTGAGTGGCACAAAGGTTTCCTCTATTTCTGAAGCCCTTAAAAGTTGCTGAGGCTTTGTTTTACCTGAAAAGGAGAGAGAAACAAAAAAAGAAATAAGACGCAGTAAGAACAAAGCAGCGCAAAACACCACCTTATGCTGCCTTCTGCCAGAAATGAGTTTCCAGCTCATCCACTCCCCACCTCTCTCTGCAGGATCCTGGGATATCCTGACCTCCATCTCTCCTAAGCAGCAGTATAGGGGGGAGGCAGATGCTCTTCTCTGCATCTCGACCACAAGGGATGTGGCTCAGCATTTCGAACTCCCACCTGCTCTTCTCCTGAGCACAATGAAGAGGTCAATGACGAAGATGAGAGCAGCAATAACATCCCCCACCTGTCCTTGGGATCTCCCTTGCTCTGCAGAGGAAGAGAAGGATCAGTTGTGCTGCCTGGAGCAGCTGAGCAGCCATTGGGTTGTCACAGCTAAACAGCCGTGTTCCCCAGCAGCTGACCACGTGTGTGCTCATGTCAGGTACACATAGGTGACAGGACACAAGTGACCCAAAGCCACACAGACCCAGGACCAGCAATACTGGCTGAATGGATGTGTCATAACTCGTTAAACTGCAGGTATGGCTTGCTTTACCCTGCTGGGTCAGGAGGAGGCACAGGAGCAATCTCACATCAGCAAGGAGAGTGCGAACGCCAACAGCTCCAACAGGGGGAAGCATTTTTTGCTGTAGTTCTCTAGTAGCATCAGCCTCCAGCTGAACACTGTGTCCAGCTGTGTGTCTAACTCTTTGGGGCATGGCTGTTTTCTTGTGCCTGTCCACTGGGGTCCAGACCACTTGCTACAGACTTTCGTTCTGTTGCTTCACCTTCAGTCATAAAACCTCTTTTTCCCAGAAGGAAATGGGATGTTTGCTTCCTCAAAACCTCAGGGAGTCAAATAAAAGCTGAAGAAGTGAAAGGGAAAGGGAAAGGGAAGAGGAGGGCAGAGAGAATGAGTGTGAGAGGATACCAGAAAGAAAGCATGGAGAACCAGGAACGTGTAGAGTGACTCAGAGGTTTTGATCACTGTGGTGGGTAAGGGAGGTGTGAGGAGGTCTGGGCAGGATGAAGAACTTGGCCCCCTGCCCCTTCCACTTACCTGGTGCCTGGAGATGGGCACTCACAGAGATGGGCTCTGCCAGGGCAGCTCTAGGTGGCTGTGCCAGTGTTGGGACCGAGTTGATGCTGAGGCAGGTGATGCTGGAGGTGCCATCTCAGCTTTGCTGGTGGTTGGAGAAATGTGTGTTTGGGTGAGGAATTTCTGTGTTGTGGCAGGTCAGACTAGTCATCACATCTCTCTCGAATGATGCCACTGCTGGAATGACATGAACCCTTGGAAATTCTAGAGAAGGTAAACAGGGAGTCGATTTATTGATAACACAGCACAAAAGTCTGTCCACAAGGGAAAGAAGATGAGCAGCCTGTGATGATGAGTGTTGGGAGCAGTGGGATTAGGGTGCAGGGCGGTTTCAGTGCCTGAGGACAGGGAACTCTTGTTGTCCCCAGGCACTTCCCTTCCTCACTGGCCATGTGCAGCTGGGTGTGTGCTGGGCCTGGTGGAGTGGGGTGGACACACCAACAAATTTACATCTCTTGTCTCCCAGGCTCAGTCCTTGCAGCCACGTGTTGGGTCCTCCCTTCCCAGCAGCTTTGATACATCCACACGGACTTCTGGCCACCTGGTCACCTGTAGTCAGCAATGTTCCCTTGACCACAGCAGCGGGGTTCTCTGAGCAGCAGGGCGATGCTGATCCTGCTGGAGAGCCACAGAGTGACCATGAGCCAGGACATACAGCAGGGCCCCTCATCAGCCTGCTGGAAGCTGTGTATGTGGATCTCAGAGTCCACCTGCTCCCCATCATAGACCATATATAGCAGGAATTCTGCGTGGTGGTTGGACATTGAATGTCTGTGGATCCCTCTCACCCTGCACCATTTTCCTATGGAAGAGCATTTACCTTTAGAAGGACCCTATTTTCACTGGGTGACCTTCACTGAAGGGATGGGGGTGCAGAGAAGCCCCTCACTGGCTACCAGAGTTGCTTCACTTTCACTCTGACAAAGCTGAAGGGGAAAAACCCCTACATTTAAACCCATTAACTCTTCCCATACCAAGCTTGGGAGCCTGGAGGAAGCAGAGAAATGAGGCACAACTGCTGGGCTTGGGGAGCCCTTCCCAACCTGCAGCCTTTGAAAGCAGTCACCTCTCTGCATACTTGCTTTTTGGACTACTTTAGCTTTGTGAAAGACTTGGAGGCTGAAGCTGCTTCCTTTGTTGCTGTTGTTGTTGTTTTTTGGGGGTTTTTTTGGTGTGTATTTTGTTTGGTTTTGCTTGGTTTTTTGTTTTTAGGTTTGGTGGATTTTTTGGGGGGTTTTTTTGGGTTTTGGGTTTTTTTTGTTTGTTTGGTTGGTTTTTTGTTTGTTTTTTGTTTGTTTTTTGTTTGTTTGTTTGTTTTTGTTTTGTGGGTTTTTTGGGTTTTTTTTGTTTGTTTTTTGTTTTTCCTGTGCAAAACTTTCTTAAACTAGAAAGAAGATGGTTGCTCTGCAGTGGCACGGGCTAGTTCCAGCTCCCCTTTAGCCCAGTGGGTGTGTGGTGCCACCAGTAGCACCAATTCAGCCCTGGCTTTGCAGAAAGAAACATCACCAAGGAATAAACAACCTGCGAGAAAGGAAATGGATGAACCCTGATGGTATTTAACTATTGTTTTTTCCCTGTCTTTCAAACACACAGAGAGAAGTTGGCTGCTTCTCTGCTGGTCCGTTTCCTCACCTCACAGTAACAGAACTCTCCCTTGGTGTTGCCAGCTAAAATCATGGATGCACACCTGCAGGAAACCATGATAACCCCAGCCACAGCTCTCCCAGTACAACCTCTGGACACCCAGCTTGTGCTGGCCAGACGCGGGGTCTGGATACAGACTTACCCTTTGCATCCCAGTCCCATCCTCACCCACCACTCCAGTCCTTCTTGGAAAAGCCTCTCAAGGAATATTTACTCTTCCTGCAGAAGCTATGCTGGGGAGCCATGAGCTGTCAGACATGGCCAGCTGCTCTGCCTGGTGCTCCCACTGCCTCTCCAGGGTAAGATCCACACCTACCAGCACATGCTGTGAGTACCTGCCAATCTGAGATGCACTCACCTGTGCTCCCTTGGCCCTACAGGTTATTGTCCAGCATTATCCGTGCTCTCAGAGGGCACCCACATATTCCAACAAAGCAGAGCTTTACCATGAAGGCATCGAGTTGAAGAGAGCCATTCAGTGGTGCTACAGCTGCTGAGAGAGGGCTGTGTATCTGTTTTCCCACTCAGGGAGATGAAAACCTGTTAAATAACTACGTGATGACAGATAAGGAGGTATTAATGAGCAGAGGCCTAGGCAGCAAGGGGAAAGAATATACCCATTGGGATGAGAGAAGCAGCAGCAGACAACAGCAGTAGCAAAAGGACAACCTAGCTCAGCTAAGGGAAGGAAGTGAGGCCAGAGTGGCAGATGCCTGTGCACTGCAGGGAATCTCTCAGAGAAGTTATGCTGGGAGGAGACCTCCAGAGGTCTCTGGTCCAACCTCTGACTCAGACACGTCACCATAATTTTGTCCAACCAAATCTAGAAACCCTCCGAGAGTGGAGATACTGCCACCTTTCTGGGGACTTGTTCCAATGCTGCTTTTTTTATCCTTGTGGTAAAAAAGTCATTCCTGAAGTTCAGCCTGAATCTACTGAGCTTCAGCTTGTTGCCACTGCCCCTTGTTACATCACCTGTTACTACTGAGAAGACCTTGGCTTCATTATCTTTGTAACCACCTTCCAGATATTGGTAGGAATCAATACATGGTGTAAACCAGATACCATGCAAGTACCAGGAACATGGTAGCATAACAGTCATCCCTGGTATTAAAAATTCTGCTGTTCAGGACTGGTAGAAAAGAAAATAAAACCAGTTCATTAATATGTATAACGCTACAGGTTGTTTAGATGAAACTCAGAAAGTTAAAAGAGGCTTTTCTCTGGTGCAGCTCTATGTCAGCCATGAACTGCTCGAGTTCATACCTGGATATGTAGGGAGAGAGCAATATTAAAAGAGATAAACCCCAGTAAGAACTCTGCTGCCATGGGGAAACTAACTTCAGAGTTATGGACCAGTGAATCATGTCTCATCGTCATAATGGGCCTCAGGCCTATAATTCTCAGCATGACACAACAAATTCCTTCACAAAACCATCACTGAACCTACAAAAGATTTGTTAGTTGTAAATAGCAATTAAGTCATAGAGCAGGTGGCCATCGAAAATAAATTTGGAGCGCATGATCATAATTTCCTTACACATAAATTCAGTGGGAAGATAAATAAGGATAAGCCTGCACCGCATATGCATGTTTTGTTTCACAAGAAATTAAACCCCAAGGAATTTGAGACTCTTTAGTGTGGACTGCAGTGGTAAGGAAACTGTGTGTGAAAGATGCCCAGAATTTCTGACGGAGATGTGCAGTGTCTCTGGAACATGCAAAGTAAAGAAGCAAAAGCCCCTCTCTAGCTACCTGGATGAACAGCCAGTAAGTGAAGGGTAAGGAGAAACTTTTCTTCAAATGTTTGTAGATATACGGTAGCATCAATCTGGAAAATGGATATTTAAAGAGATATTTTTTCATATAAATAAATAACTGAACCAGGAAGGAGAAAGTGGCTATGCAAAGAAGATGGGGTCAAACCTTAAAATATTTGTTAAAATTAAATAAATATAGAACATATATAAATAATAGTCTTCAACCAGGAAAATGATAGTGAAGAGCGTAGTAGAGGACAGGAGCATAATGAATATTAGGGTACAGGAACTGCTACACCTGATTTGAAGGCAGAACATACATTAATGTGGTGAAACTAAGAAAACAAGCTAAGACCTGAATTTTGATGGATTTTTAAAACCATAATAATTTTTATTCTTAAGCAAGCAACAAGGAGTTACAGACTTTCACAAAATAACAGGCACTGTTCAGATAAACTTCACCTTATCTGTGCTTACTCAGTTTTGGGAGTTGGAGGTCCCTCAAAAATTCCTTCCTTCAACCCAGACCTAGGATACATGTCAGTAGGTCACTGGCCCTTTCATCCCTTAAAAATTATCACCTGCCCCATGTTACTGTATAGCACCAATTGGGAATTTCCAGACCCTTTCTCAAGGAAATGCCTTTATCCAGAAAATGTCTGGTTTTGGCAGAACATCCCAACTCCTTTCATTCCTGTGCCCTTTTACCCGTCCCCTCTTGCCTCTCCTCGCAACACCTACAAAGAGGGAGATCTCTCTATCCAAACTCATTACCTTTTCTGTTTCCCGTCTTCTCTTGTCATGAGTATTTTTGCCCTGCTCTGACCTTTCTGATTTCCACGATGCCTTCATTTCACTTCCACTTTTCCACTGAGAGGAAACACTGCAAAACACATCAGCCTGGAGTGTGTGGAGTATTGCTCATGCCCTTCACAGGATTTGTGGACAGCACAAACAAGATCAAAGTCACGAAGATCCAGAGTGTGGGGGCTGGACTGAGAGCAACCTCAGTGCTCTGCTGGAATTGGATCCCTTTTTCCAGTTCAGATCCTGCCAAAACAATAGACTATTTTGAAAGACACCAAATGCTCAGTTTCTTCTAATCAAATTCCTTAAGTTGAAATTTAGCCAAAGTCTTATGGGACAAATTACAAACTTAAACCAGGAGCTAAGGCCTTGCTGAACCCAAACTGAAGCCTCCCACCTTTTAAATAAGCCAGCATTGTGCTCACCAAGATACACAGGGCAGGAAAATTCAGTTCCTTCCAGCTCCTAAATCTTCTGCTGACTCTGCTAATAGGGAGGACCATCAACACTGAGCTAGCTTGGCATGACCCTTAGATTAATAAAACTGCATCTGACACCAGCCCACAGTTCTCCACTCCTGGTGAGGGTGAGATGAAGTGAGAAGCAGCTCCCTGCTGACATTGGCCAGGTGGGTATGCAGAGATGGAAGGGTGATCTCCCCTTCCCTGTACAGCTTTGCCTCTCCCAGGTCAGGTTAACCAGACTAACCTGAAGATGGCTGTGAATTTTCAGCTTCCACTGGATGTGCTGAAGGTTACTTAATAAAATTTACAGTTTACAGAAATACACCTATATATTTACAGGAGCAAATAAGTCTCTGTGAGTGAACACCCTGTGTCTCTCCAGCATGCCCTCTAGGAGTACCAGAAGGAAAATGATCCAGTCTCCTGGATGTTCTATGTACACTCTGACTGATCCCAAGAGGTAGAGGTTGCAATATTCCTGACTCTGACCTGCACCATCAACCATCATATTTCCAAAGGTTGCATCCCCCTGAAGTCTGGGTCAGGCACCTCCTGCACAGGGAAGAAGCAGGATCTATTGTGATAAGGCTGGAGCTGAAGTCATGCCATCTCCAGGAGCAGGGAAGGACAAGAACAAAATCCTCTGGAACGGACAGAAGGAAGGCAGGAGCAGAATAGTGACACTGGCACTAAAGGTAAAATGAGCCAAATCACACCTAACATAGCCCAGAATTGCAGGGCAGACACAGCAGTTTACAGCAGCTGAGTGCCTGATCCTGTGAGAGATAGCTCACAGGCTGAAATTCTTCATGGTCTCCTGCCAGCCTTGAACACTGACTTACTCTGAGATCTTATTATTTATGCCACTTTTTTCCCGCCCTCCCCAAATTATCCATAAAATTAAGTGGCTCCATTTTCAAGTACTCGGCATAGACACTGGCACCCAATTTTTGGACGTGCATTTGCAGATACTGCGTCTGCAGCTACAGTTGGGTGCTCAGCATCTTTCAAAATCAGGTACAAGATACATAAAGAGTGAGGCCCTGATGTAGAGACCTAGGAATTCTAGGTCTCTTAGGAATTCCTAGAGACCTAGGAAGTCTAGGAATTCTGGCTGTATGTTTTCATGTCTGTCAATATCGCTGAGTAAAACGAGGTGATAATATTGGGCAACTTGTATTATATGGAATGTTTTGAGGACAGGTGAGTTTTTGTAAGAAACTTTAAAGGATGGCCAGCTTTTATTTGTGCAGTGGCTTAAGACTCAGGATGAAGGATCAGAGCATCTGGTTCTAACTGCTCCTGGCCCAGCTTAGGTTCCCTGTGTTCATTTCCTTCAGTTTCCTCTTCATAAACCTGGGATGCTACTTGTGTTTTCTGCAGGTTCACCTTTCACAGAGAAGTTTATTTTCATGTCTAAAGCATTGAGACTTCCCAGAAAGGATCTCTAGGGGAAGAAAACAGAGTAGCATTAAAAAAAAAAAAAAGTGCTGCTTCTCTTGTTCCTGGGAAGCATTAACTGTCCCCACAATTTCACAATTTGGATAATATGCTCCTGAAGGTGTGTGCCTGGAGAAGAAGAAAAACATCCTCACATGGTTAAAAATCTCCTAGGGACCACTTAAGCTGCAAGTGTAGACAAGGCCAAACTGCACTCAGGGTGGTTTGGATCACCACGCAATTCATGCCTTTGATTACCAGGCTCTCAGCTCAGGTTCATGAGCAACCTCTCTGGGTAAGAGAGGGCTCCTTCTTGCATGGCCACCTCATCCCAGATCTGCACCAAGACTGAGGATGGCAAGTGTGGCATGTATCCACCTGCCTGAGCCAGTTTTCACCTGGCCAGCCCAGGTGAGAAGAGCAGTGGTCCAGGCCAGCAAATATCCTGGCTCCCAGCAATGGTTCTCCTGCCCGAGACAGAGAGATGAAAGCCAGACCTCAGTCCTGAGCTCACACTTCTGGCTACGAGCTTAAAAAAGAGAGGGGGTGAGTCAGCACCCTGTGGCTGTGCAGTGGCTGGAAACTGTCCTAAGCTGACAAATAAATTTATGGTTATTTCAGAGGAATTTCACCCACCACCACATCCATGGCATTTCTGACTAGCACCACTGAAATTGTTTCAAATAGTCTAATGAGACAGACACTGCTGGTAACACGCCTGTTTTCTTTCATCTGTTGCCTCAACAAGCCTGTTCTGGTTTAAGTTAGTGTATTTATTAAAAGATAAACCAAGTCCTAATCACTTTTCTGCTCTGTAAAAAAAAAAAAAAAAGAAAAGAAAAGATTCTTATGCTCCAGCCCATTTAACTGAAGCAAACATTACCCATACTGTTACTGAATGGGTTGCTGAATGACTTTTCTTTTATGGAAAAGAATAGTATTTCTTCGACATCCTGTTTTCAGTTGCTTGCAATTAGAATTTGCAATTTACAACAGCAAAACTGAGTTGGTAAGGCATTCTAAAAATGACTTCAAATATTCTTTAATGGCTTTAGTGAATTTTCAGATAAAACACAGTAAGTTATTACCTTAAAATATAAAAAGTCAATTGAGTCTCTAAAATTGTTTGCTACTTGGTTACTTCTAGTAAGGAGCGAGTTTGCTTTGGTTTGTTTTGAATGCTCCCATGAGCTCATCTTTAGGCTTGCACTTAACTGGGTGTGCTTGCCTGAGTCAGGGTCCTAAATGATGGCCTGTGGCTGTGCAGTGAATTCCTGCGTTCTCACTGGAGTTCTAATGAGTTCACGTAATTTTGGGGTGTCCTTTTCTTTTGCCCATGCCTCAGAGCAGGTTAGCAGGCCCTTGGCCTGCCAGGCAGGAGGGCATCTACTTGTGCTCCAAGAACTTGGCTTTCCAGACAGAACTAAGGTGTTTCAGACCTAGGTGAGCTCTTTTAACTGCTCTGGCTTCTCTCAAGCCTATGGTACAGGAGTGGAAGCCTACCTTCAAGGATGTGAAAATGCTGTTTTCAAGTAAGATCCTTATTGCTTTCTTCAAGATGCTGTATTAAACCAGGAACAGAAGCATAAACAGAAAGCATGTGATGTTAGTAAGCAGTGGATGAAGTTTTAACCAATTAATGCAGGAAAAAAAAATGCAGATGTTTCAAACGCGGCTGGGGAGAAGCCAATTTTGTATGTCCAAAGGAGAGTTGGAAGCAACAATCTTTACACCTGAATTCCCAAATCTTCATCTCAATAGCCCTGAAGGGAGCATGGCAAAGGGGAAGCAAGTTGTTCAGACTCTGTGCTTGAAAGTAGAGACCAAAGTCTTTCGAATCTGCTCCCGAGATTCGCACATGCCCGTCAGCAGCACGGGGTCCGTCCTGTGCTCCACCTGGTAGAAGGGACAATTCCTCAGGTGCTCCGACATGCTCGGGACATCGCTGCGCTGCCAGTTGTGGACTCTGGAGAACAGGCTGCTGAACTGCCAGATCTAATGCAGGAGAGGGGAAAGGAATTGGGGAGAGAAAAGGGGGATTTTAAATACCTATGCTTACAGTGGGTGTGCATTCCTTACTCTGGACACTCTAATGAACATCTAATTGTGCAGGGCTGGCATGGCAAGGGAAAACGAGGTCTGTATTGTTATGAACCTCGTGCTTGCTGGTTTTGCTGCTCTAGTTATCATCTGCCATTTTTAATGGGCAAGTATCCTACAGCTTGGTGTCAATCCAGAGCAGGGCATGAGGAAATTCAGGACACTTGACCACTGCACCTCTACAGAAAACTCCATCACATGTGGAGTGTGATCCAAGATGTTTATAAAGCAAAGTGACCACAGCATGCCTTTGTATTTCAAAGATACTTATCTCAAAGAAACATGACTTCATAAAGACCTTCCAAAGCATCTGTTGGCAACTACAAAGCAATTGACATTACAACACTGCTGTTATTCATCCCCCTCACACCCCCCCAGAAAAGTCTGGGAAATCCAAGGTTAAAGTTAGTCCTAGAGGACATACATGCTTGTAGAAAATAGAAATGTGCAGTTAAACTTTCCTGGTTCTGTTTGCAGAGACACCATGCATCATTTAGTGATACACTAGCATGTAGTGATATGACTGTGATTGTGACTTTAATATTTGCTGTATACCATGAAATCAAGTTAATTTTTAGTCATGTTAGATTTCTTCTCCCTAACAAAGGTTTCTTCCTTGGGAAGAAATGGGTGTGTCAATATATGGGTGTGTCATGCTTAAGATTGCCTGACCCTGTCCCAGTCCTAAGTAATCGTAGCTACTGCACACAGCAGTAAAGAAATTCTGAATAATTACAATGTTTTCAAGCAGAGTCTGTGCATTGGAAACAAGATCCCTGTGTGGCCAGTACAAAGAGCTAAAATGAAAAGAATTAGACAGGCCTAAAATTCAATGCTGCTGGTTTGAAACTGAGCTACAATAGCTGAAGTTAGTTGTTCTAGGATTGGGCAGCTGGAATGTCTTCCTTTTACTGATGTAAGCCACATCCTCCAGTAAGTTATTTCAGTGGCTAATTCCTGGTTTGAATTGGGCTAATTCAATTTGCAGTCACTAGACTTTGTTATACAGATTTTGAATTCACCACATTTCATATTTTTTCTTAATAGAGAGTACTTTATCTTAATAAGAAGTCACTAATTGATAAGCTTCTATTTGATAGGAATCAGCAGGTAGAGATCTTCACAGCTCTGCTTGAAAGCCAGGTCCTTAGATAATCTCCGGGAATCTTTCCTGGATGTCTAAATTCTGTTTTCCTAGATCTCTGTCTTGTCTGCTTGGTTAGGCTGGAGTCTCATGCTATTTTTCCGAACAGTTTTATGTAACAGTGGACTTGCAGTGTTAGGTTAATGGTTAGACTCAAGGATCTTAAAAGTCTTTTCCAACTTAAATGATTCTAAGACTCTATGGTTTGATGTTAGAGCAGCTGCAGGGCTATCAGTTAAAAAACTCCCTGTAATAACTAATGTTCAACTAGGACTTAGACTAAGACGTGTCTACTTATTTCTTTCTAAACAACCTGAACAGCCAATAAGGGTGGTAATTTTCCAGCACAAACAGTGGGAGACCAGCTTTGCAGGAGGCGGTTTTCTATCCTCAAGCTCCTTCCTCACTCATACTAATCCTATGAAAACTAATTATGAAAGCCCTTGGAGTTTGATGTGAATGCCTGAGCTTCTTTCACAGACACATTTCCTTGTTCTTTACCTTTTTGGCATTCTGAAGCATTTTGACATACCCTAGATTGGCTTGTAAAGAACAACAACAAAAAAGTATGACTTTCAATTTCTTCAAAAATCCCTGTGTAATGCTTAAATATCAGGAATTCTTAGTTTCCAGTGCCTACAAATGGTGCACATGCAAATGGGTCACCCAAGATAAGCTTGGGTGGCGACTTTCAGCGAGTCAGTTACACCTTTTGCTGGATGTGCTGCACTCTACAGCCCTGGCCCCTGACAACAAACCCCCTCTGCAAATTCACAACCTCATGAACTTTCCCCAGAGCTGCATGTTTACATGCAGCTTTTCTTGCCATCCTTGTGTTTTATCTGAAGAGAACTCATGATTCTGTTTCCCAGTGTCACAGTCACTTGCCTTTTTGCGAGCTTTCCATGAAGTACCACCGTGGGAATATCTTTTTTTCTCCCACACCAGCAGGACCATTCCCCTCTCCTGAAGAAGAGTGGCACAGATGTCCCTCATGAGCACTGACACTTGTGATAGCTGAGATAAACTGAAGCTGTCCAGGAATCCTGCAATGTACTTGAGCACTTCCACTGGGAGGCTGCTCAGCAAGTCCTTGTTTCTCCCTCGACTATCCACAGTGGAATTGCACTTTGCTGGTTCGGCAAGAAGGGTGTCGACCTCTGGCTTAATAGCAAATGTCTTGAGAGGCTTGCTGTAAATAACCTTGGCCATAATTCCCTCGGGGCGGAAGTGATTTTGAACAAAAGGACATCCCAAGTAGGCCAGTGGGCAGCGATGCTGGAACCATCCATCCAGGCATGACTGGATATCAGCGTGCACGTTCTTGAAGTGGGATGGGAACTCATCCCTCCTAAAGAAATGACTGCAAGTGAATGTGAAAGCTGAACTGCTTTTGTTGTGTCTTCTGGTTACACATTCAGTGTAGAGCTCCATGTGCAGTTCTGGCGGGCTGTTTTCATCCAGGATATCTGCTAGAACTGCACTGGAGGAGAAGGGCTCCAGTGGAAAGCTGTATGTCTGTGTTGCAAAATCCACAAAGAGTCCATCTATACCTCTTGCTTCAGAGATCTCATGGCCTTTCAGCTCTTTTTCCAGAGCACACAGCAGTGTGGCTTCAACTATGTTTGCCTTAGGTAGTTCTTCTAGATTTATTCCCAGTTCTGAGGTATCCACTGACTTGTCTGAAGTTGGCATCTTGTGGCCCAGTGCATCTCCTAGTCGTGCTCTTTTGCCACAGTAACTAACTGGCACTTTGAAGGTGTAGACAGTCTTCACCTCCTGGGCTTCCAGGTTCCCGTAGACAAAGTCTTTTTCTCTGGGAGTGCAAGCAGCCATCTGGCCAAAGCGGATGAGCATTCCCCCGTGATGTACCAGATACATGTTGTAATCGCCTACACCGACTTCCTTCTTCAGCCTCTCCAGGACCCCTTCTTGCCAAGGAGCCAGTCCATTCAGTTCTCTACTCGGTGTTACTTGTTCAGTCTTTTGACTCTTTCCCTCTTCTGCAGGAACATCAGGCCCTTCCTTTGCCTTCTCTGTGGAGCTGGCAACATGAGGGGCTGATGCTGTTTTCTTGGAGACCTCCTCTGTCTTTTGTCCTGTGCTGGTTGCTGAGCCTGTTACCTGGCAAGCCAGAAGCTCTTTGCTGAAAATATTCTCCCAGGTTTTGTAACTCCCCAGATCCATTCCCTCCTTGTCCTTTGCCAAATCTTCCCGCTCACGTTGGCTGAGCTCAGACAACTGGTCATGGCCCTCGTGGGAACCACAGGCAGCTCCTCCCACAGCACCTGCTTCACCACCCATGGCTTGATCCATTAGTTCTTCCAGTTCATCCTTTTTCCTCCACTCTGGAAATAATTCAGCTATTTTCAAAGTCCTGAAAAGTATCTTCTGGTCTCTGAGTGCCAAAGCTGTGTCCAGACATTCTTCGTTCAAGGTCTCTTTCATAATATTCTTGTGCAGGGTTGTGTCTGAATCCACATTTGGCCAGCGATTCCACTCCATCGAGCAGCAGACAACACTGGCTGGGCAGACCTGGAGGTGCTTCCCCAGCTTAAAGCGGGCCATGGAGAAAGGGCAGCCATAGGCTGAGTTGAGGCAGGACACCTGCTCCAAGGGGCAGAGTAACTTGTGCTCCTCCTCCTTGCACATGTGGAAGGTGGCCCCGCAGTGGAGGCGGCAGCTGATCACCATGCAGGACACGGAGACCTCAATGGGGGCACGGCAGTGCCGGCTGAAACATCGCTCACAGTGCCTGTGTTGCCCAGGGGGAGCTTTCTGGGCCCGGTGCTGTGCGTGGCAAAGACAAGAAGAAAAGAGTTATTGCCCAAAGGAGCGAGGATGGCCAAAGACCCTCCATGCCCACACTTGGTTTCCACACCTGAGGTGCTCACATGCACTTCTGGTGAGAATAAGGCTGTGAGAAAGTGATTGCCAGCTCCATACAGTCATGTATCACCTCTGATCCCCACGGTACAGCATGGCCTGGTAGCAGCACAGATATAGATAAGGTCCTTACTCCTTAGCTCAGGCAGCCAGGGTATGAGCTGTTTTCTGTCCCAATATTTCACCAGGGTGCTGAAATCAAGACTGCCAGGGGCACAGTGAAGGAGCATCCCACTTTCTCAACACTGAGTAGGAAAAATGACGTTCTTTTTTCCTCTCTAAATTTGGCCTAGGCATCTTCTCCTCTCCCCACAAAGACATGAATGTTGCACAAATGAACCTCCCTTTGCTCTACACCAGCGAGGTCAAGAGTAAGGATTATCTTCAGGATGTGGAAAACAGCCTGGGTAAAGGCTAATTTCCTTGGCCTTCTTTGCTCTGCTTTCCTGATTCACCCTTACACTTCAGTTGTTGGATTACAGAACTAGAGACTGCTCGGTCACGACTTGGAGCTACTTTCCTGGATACTTTCAACTGCTGTCAGTAAATTGGCCCAAAGAAGAGCTGATGCAAGTAGCAACCTCCCAACTTTTGACTTCCTGCTCCTTACTATAGGAGCTGCATTCCAGCGTGGTTCTGGAATCACGGTGAATCTTGGCAGAAGGAAAAAAAATAATAACAAGGACGAACTTGAGTTTTGTTTCCAAACAGGACCCGAGGTGCTTTGCTTTTTTATGTGAAAATAGGAAAAGGATTTTTCACAAATACTGCCACTGCACATTTCATGCAGTAGGAACTACCCTAGGCCAAATAGACTCTCATTTGGCTTTGAGAAAAGACAGATATTGGTAGTAAAATAATTTAGACTTTGTTTTATTTTTTCTAGGATTAAAAAACACACAGCAGTGTTTACCTAGATGTGTTTTCTTTTGCAACCCCAGGCTTAAGTGACCTAGCCCTGAGGAAAGCTGTGCTGCAGAGGAAGTGGGCTCAGGCTCCAGAGGAAGAGATGCTATGTGAAAAGCTCCCTCTCCCTTTCTTGAAGGTATTCTTTTAACTTTTTGTCTTTCACACCTTTACACCCTGGCAGCAGAAGTCATGAACAACACCAGAGAAGGAAAGATGTCTGGGAAAGGCAATGCTTGTGGGTCCCTGCACTAAATACCAACACTCGTATTTGAAAATTTGATGTGCATTAATTGCTCAACACAACTTTGTTCCATCTTTTGCAATTTCCAATGCTGATCAATACCTGCTTACACCTCCTAATGAATCAACCCCATTCCCTCTTGGCTCTGCAGAGTAAAGAAACACACTCTTGCTGGTCCCTTTACTCAAACTTACACTCATAAGTATAAAGCTCAGGTACCTTCACTTTCACAGAGAAAGAGCTCAAGACAGCAATGCAGAAAATAAAATGTTGTGACTCCCCATTATAACATCCCTGCCTTGCCTTGGGAAGCACTGGCTTCTGCACGGAGGTGACACCAGGGTGCTGGCCAGGGTGGCCTCAGCCACACCCAGCCCTTGAACACATATGGTTTGGGGTGGCACCTGTCCTGCTTTAGGCTGTTAAGTTACATCTACTTTTATGCAGCTCAGAGAAGCAGGAGATACAGATGGATTTATTTCACACTGGTGGCATCCTTGCTGCTCTCATTCTTGTAGCATTTTGCTGCAAATATAATCTCTAAAAATAGTCCCAGCCATGACTTGCATAAGGTCAGAGGAAGGCTGGGTACATTACACCGCAATAAAAACACAACTGTGTGAACAATACTTTCCACTGCAAAAGTAACTCTTGGAGAGAAATAATTGATAAAAAAAAACCTACATCAGAGGCATAGGCCTTATTCTCCAAAACACAGAAAGGACTGATGGCAAAGATTCTGGAGAGGAGCCTGCTTTCACACTGCTGTATGCTGAAATAAACCCCATCCAAATAATGTGTAGAGAAAGAAAATACATGCTTTGTTTATGGAAAGTGACCATATCACAGCATTCAGACGCAGAATCATTCTTCCTCATTATTCAGGCATTTTTTAGTTTAGTTTACCTCATCTCTAGCTTGTATATGCTGTTCTTTTCAGACAAAAGATATCTATGCCTCTCTTCTCATTGTCAAATCTGTGAACATAGAGGACAGGAAGAAGGGACAGAGAGTTTTTTTCTGATATTTATCAGGGTTTGAATGCTTCTTCTGTTCTGACATGCCAGTAATTGGGAGCTCTGTATTTTAATTGATAATTTAGTTAGCTCTGTGGTTTGGTTGATGGTATTATTGCAAGTACACAAACTACAAACTTTCAAAACACTCAGCATAAAGTTTACAAATTTTGCCTCAGTGGGTTTGATACTTAACATCCAGAGGCAGGTGACATACAGATATGTCAGATGACAAAATATTTCTCTAAACTTGTACACTTCTCAATTCTCTGCAGCTTGCAAAATTTCTTAATATCTGGGTTAGGAACCAAAAAAGCCTAAACCAGAAATGATTACTCCAATCATGTTCAAGCTAGTGTGTAAAGAAAGAATGCACATTACAGTCCACAGTCTGTCCACTTTGGTAAATCTTTATTTTTAGACCATCGTGACAGCAAATCAAGTAAGGTTTAAAAATATACAGCTGCTATTTTAACTACAGCTACATCTGTGTCTGGAGTGGACCTGTTCAGTGATAATAACTTACAGCTTATAAACCAATTAAAATTTACTTTCAGGAGATATATATTTAATTAAGTTGCAGCCAATGAGCCAAAATAATACAAGTGTTTTCTCATTTGGCATGTGCTGTATGTGACTGATCATTTGACATACTAAGGTCATGCATTGTACCTGAGCTCTTTGCACAGAGTCAAGGGATACCTCCCATTTTGAAGAAACATCAAAAAGGGCCACCAGAAACCCAGATAATAGCCCTAAAGAGTGTTTCTGAGATGAGATTGCAAATGAACATAAAACAAATTTTCTAAATTTTACAACATGATAACAAGCTCCTAAAAAAAATCTCATGAAAGTTCACATCCAAATGCTGGAGCCAAGAACATTAAAGTTATATATAATGTTACAACAGAAGGAATGTGAATACTTTTGGTGAAATGTATGGGGCAGATAGGCAATGTTCTCTATTTTTTTTAATCCTTGTTACCTAGTATATAGTATTTCTCTCATATTTATCATACTGAAATCTTGTTAATAAACAGTTATTAATTTTCTCACAGTATAAGAATTTTCATTTCAGTATATTTACTATCTTTGATCTGATCGTGTTCACAATAATGAATTTATCTTTGCAGTACTAGAGGTGTACTTGAGGTTGAAAAATACTATTGCAAATAGAATTAAAGTTTTGAAAGATTAAAATATATAGAATTAAATATAGTATTTTATACAAATAAGTAAATATACATGCCAAGCATGGAGATGATCAGGTTCTGATGTTTCACTTGCACTTGCATGTCTCCTGCACAAAAACCCTGGTAGAGCCAGCTGTAGAATCACATTTTCTAGGACACCAAGTAAGTCTTCTTAAACTAGTGATTTTCTTTTCCTTTCATGCACTTCTCTTCCTCAATCGCTACTTGCTTAACAACCTTGTCAAAAAATCAGGCTTGGATCTCCTTTTGCTAAACAGATACTTTTATTTCTTAGAACTGAGGACAAAATCACTACGCCATTGGAAACCATACTGTACTGCAAGTGTACATGGATCTTGGGAGCCCAAGTTTCCTTAAGTCCTCTCCTTGGATACAAAATAAAAAGCAAATCCAAGAATGCCAACGCCTGGAATTACGGGCACCTCTAAGTAAGTCAACCTCCCCACCTCAACATCCACAGCAGGGGCAGCTACAGCTTGAGTGACCCCCTTGGCACTGGGCACAGTGGGTCACTGTCCTTTGTGGTGCTCCTGCTCTGCAGTTGCCATTCAGGCTGATCTTGCACACACAAGTTGCCAGATAAGCTTTAAATGAGGCACGCAGTGAGTATGATAGGGCTCAGGGTAGGTGCAAAAGGAGAATTAAAGGTGTAGATGAAATCTTCATTAATAACACTAATAACAGTCTAGTGAGCATGAGCAAGACCTACTTTTAAGGTGACCTTGAACAAGTTCACATGGATTTTGTAGGGGCACTTTGATTCCAGGGCAATCCTGGTGAACTTCAAATCCTTAGTATAAGACGTGAGGAGGGGTAAGGTTTTCTATGAAACAACTGGCTTGTTGGATAAGTCCAACAATGGAAGGATGAAGCTGCGACAATTAGGAAGATACTGCCTGTATTTTCTACCCAGGGATCATCTGGATGAGGCTGTGGTGTTTCATGGCAATAACCACTATTTCAGGGTTACTGAACAGGTTGGAATTGCTTTATACTGAAAAAAATATGCTTTAAAATCTCAGGAATGGAGAAAATCCACAGTATAGTGCATTGGTTGGGCAAAGACTTCGATCCATGCTCCTCGCCTTTCTTCCAGAGCATGCCTGTTGATCAGGTTCTCAGAGCAGCACATCAGCTTCTCCTCAGCTCCCTATACTTGACATATAGGACCGTGGAGATCAAGAGAAGCTATTGCACCATCAGGCCTCCCCCTTGCCTGGAAAATCTGTGTTGCACACAGGCAGTAAAGTGGCACCAAAATTTGCCTGTGCAATTTCTGTCTGGTGAAATGCACTAGAGCTGCTACAGGAGGAGCAGGGAGACTTCAGAGTAGTGAGGCACAAGTAACCCAGGGCATTGCTGGTGGGAACCCCACACTGCACTCCCCACTGAAGCACCTGGATCAGCAATGATTCTTGCTCCTCCCTACCTGGTGCAGTGCAGCCATGGCCCACCTGAGAGAAACCCACCCAAAAAGTCCAGGTGCTGAAATGGTCCCCTGGGCTGGTAGCATTGTGCAGGGTAGCCCAGCATCAGCATCTTGTGCTGGGCATGTTGAGGAGTTGTGTGGGAGACAGGCAGACCAGCAGGCTTTGACATGGAGCTGCTCTGCTCCTCCTTGGACAATTCAGGAGTCCCTGTGCTGTCCTTGGTAAAGACAGTCAAGCAAACTTTCACTTTGCATTGGTAACTAGGAAGTGGGTTTGGCCTTGGTTTGAGTTCAACGAGTGTTTTAAAATAATAGGTCTGGTTTTGTTGCAGTTCGAGGAAAAACAAAAAAGGGAAGGGGGGTAATGATCCAAACCATGTATTTTTCTCATTGGGCTCAGGTTCTATTTTATGCTCTGGTAACAATCTCATTGACATACTTTTCTGAAAGGTGCCTAGTGTAAAAAACCTCAGAGCTATTGGTTAAGATCTAAGTCATAAAACAAAAATAAAAGAGATTAATGAATAAAAATTACTAAGCAGTCACAAGGCTAAATGGTACAGTAGTGCCTTTAACTCTTGTAATTCTTACTTCATCATTCATTCAGTCTAGATTGCCAAAATAAAGTTTGCAGTCTCAATCTACAAAAATAATTTGATTTTAAGTGTAAGCACTTTTGCCATGAGATTGCTCTTGCCTCTCCTCTGACCCTTACTGTATCTCCTTCTCTTCTCTGAGTTTCCTGAAAATAACAGAAATTGAATTTTTGATTTATCATCTGATCTGCTGCTGAAGCTCCCATTTTACAATCAGCATCTTAGTTTTTTTAAAATCCTGCATACAGTACTGCAAACTACAGCTAATTCACTGAATATATTATGGAGGGATTTTTTTTTAGAGCAGTATGTCACAGAAATGCTCACAGTTACCAGCTGCCTCTGTTTTAGGGTGTCATTTAAGACATCTCATGATTATTCTATTTCATCTTAATTACTAAGGCTGTTTTGAAGATGTCTGGATTTTCATAGCTGGCTACAGTAATCATTACATTGCATCAAGGTTTGTTCAAAAAAGACTCCAACTCTATTTACAAAGCCTTACCTTGATCATAGAGTCCCTGTGCACGTACCAACACTTCCTTCCTGGTTGTGCTCAGCTGGGCTGAAGTGAGGTGAGTGAGGGAGAGCAGCAAGCAAAGAAAGAGAAGAGAACAGAAGGACACGGAGCAAGCCCAGGCAGAAACATCAAGTAGTTTTGGGATGTTAAAAATAAAACCTGTGCATGTGACCATGTAGCTCAGCTTACAGAGCGGTCTCTTCCACTGTATTTGTTAACACTCTCATTCCTGGAGTGATACTTCACAGACAAGTGGAGAGGCAAAACCAATTGTACTCCATGCCCCCTGCATGAGAGGAAAAGATTAGACCCCTTCCCCAGCCCTGTATCAGCGCCCTGCTGCTCTCCAATGGAGGCTTGCCCCTTACAACTTAACTCCCCTTGGCGCCCACACCAGTTTTGGTTTCTGCAGTTGGAATTGTCACCCAGTTCCCATTGTCACCAGATGCAGCAGCTGGCACGGACAGCAATGGTAGGTTTCCGATCTGTCCAGGCATGGGGGGCATAAAGAAAGTGGGAATGGGCCAGACTTGAGCAGCTAGGCAGATGCGCCTGCCTTCCTCCTGGGGACCCCCAGGAGACTCCCAAGCTTCAATCCCTCCACTGCACAGTGAAAAGGACCCACCAGCCACCAAGAGTAAGCCTGAGGGTACAGCTCCCAGCACCACCCTTCCTCAGCCAAACCTGGGGAAGCAAAGGAGCAAAGGAGAGCAGTCATGTTTTACTGCAGACATGGACCCATTAAAGCATTTCACGATGAGCTCCATAGTGAGCATTCCATACTGATGGTGAATATGGACAGGTTATCCATACCAGTGAGGTTCAGGGGTGCAGACGGGGCAGGCGCTGCGTCTCCCTGGTGGGTGCTCATCCCGTCTGGCTGCAGAAATCCCTTGTGACCCTGCTGCTGTATGCAGCCACCTCTCACTGCCTCAGAAACACAGAACAACCCTTTTGGCTGTGGTGGCTTTGAGACCCTAAATCCTGATGAGCTTGTTACTTTGTGTTATCTTTCAGGTTCCCTATCTGTGACTCCCCAGTGACTCACAGGGCTTGAAACAGTGCAGGCAACTGTTTTCATTTTTAGGGCTGAACAAAATGTCAGTGGGTGACAACCAAGGCTTGCTGGTGCCAATCGCAATTTAGTAGAGCTAAATATGGTCAGCAGTCTGGCTCTGTGGCCTTTTTTAGAAAGGGATGTATTATCGTGATAGCATTTTCTGGCATCCCATTGCACTGGGGAAAACAAGAGCCAGGGGTAATATGCCTAAACTCGAATTTAACCCAATCACAGCATAAGGGCTGATCTGTTTTCTCTGTCCACTTCCACTCTTCATCCCCCTGCTCAGGGTCATTTGTCAGCCTTCAATGTTGTCGTCATCTTTTGAGGCTGTGCCTAAAAACATGCTGAGGGTGTGCCTCGCTTTTATATGAAGAAAAATTCTTCTCAAAATTGTATATTACTGGTTTAAGAGTAAATTCCCTCCAGATGGATTAACTCAGATTATAAAAACACTCAGGGCTTCAGCAGTTGTTGTCAGAAACGAAGCTACCTTCTGTCTTGATTTTACCAGCACCTGATGTCAGCCTGGTCTCCGATCTCTGTGCTTTCAGTCAGTTTGAACTCTAGTGCTGCTTTTTGTTGTTTCCATGCCTCACTCTGTAACCAAACAGACCCAGACAGCCTGGACCTGCCTCTGTCTGTTCCACACACTGCCTCAAAGCCTCACCCCACAGAAGGCCCCAGATTTCGCAAATCCTTGCCTGCAGGTGATGACTGTGATCCAAAAAGGTGTCATCTGTGGTGGCTATTAAGGGCAGGTTATCACAAGACATGCAGAATGAACATAGTTTACCATGCTTGAAAATATGTACGAGATGGGGAGAAGGGAGCAGAAGAGTGGAGAGACAGGAAAGAGGAATTCATCCTTGTACTTGCACTGCATTAGTTCAGCTGCACCTGAAACCAGGCTTTTATCAAAACCAGGAGAACTTGAAGATCTCTTCTGCCACCCACACCTGTTCTAATTTGATTCAAGGTATATCAAGAATGGCAACCAATACTGTAACCAGACCTCCTGCTGCATTACAGATGTGCTTAGGTAGGGTACAAGAAATGCGAAATCCCTGAAAGAAAAGCGGAACTATTATTTATTTTTTGGTGGAAATGCTTTGGGAGAAAGCTGTTGCCTGTCTGCTTTAATCTATCTTATCTCAATTGTGTGGGTAGAAATGCTGTGCTTCTATATGAAGCCCTATGAAATATACCAATGCATGTATGTACACAAATATATCTATCTATTGATATGGGAAAACTGACTGAGATCTACTAGCCTGAGAGAGGTGAGGCTACTGCAGCCTCTTGCCTAAGCAATAGCCAGGCTGAGTTTGTATTTCCAACAGGCACATGCACAAATTCACATATACCCCAGTTAACCAAATACACATGGACACATATTGCACATCCAGCCACACAGAGCACTCCCACACGGCACTGGCAGCCTCATCCCACCCCCTGCTCCAGCTGAGCAGGATGGAGGTGCACTAGTGAGCATCTGTGTATATATATGTGTATCTATAGAAGTTTTCACACACATGTACAGTGTGTCTCCTTCCAGCAACTGGGCTCAGGCAGTGCCCAGTAGCTGCCCCTCAATCCCAACCTCTCCAGCCCCCCAGCAGCCAACTCCCTGTGGTGCTCTGGCCACAAGTTCCTTACGCAGGGCAAAGTGCAAAGGGAGTTTAATGAGAAGACAGGACATGCTGCACTGATCAGGTGCAGCGCATGGACAAACCATCACAAACCATTTACATGTGACTGGCTCTTTTTATTCCTGTATCCCACATTTGTTTCTCTATAAGTTACCTAGATCCCTCCTTTTCCTGCCTTTGGTTCCTGCCCTAAACACTCCCTAATGAGTCCTGTGCAATCCCCCAATGCTCTTCCCCTGCATCCTGTCCTGTGTCCCATACCCCTGAACTCAGTGACACCCGCAATCCTAAAGGTGCTTTGGGGCTGAGGCTCCCGTGGGAGGGGGCTGGACAGGATGTTCCTTTCATTGAGTCCTTAATTTGGGTTCCCATCTGCCATTGTGACCCCGTGTCCCTCGAAATGGGCCTTTAGTGGGCTGATGGCTCCTGGGATGAGCCTGGAAGCAGCCTGGCAGGTGCCGCTTGGGCTCCCCCTCCTGCCATCATCACCCTGTGCTCCTCTGTGGGTGTGCAGGCCCGCTTGTGCCACACAATCTAATGTACGTGTCTGTCGCATCACACACCGTGGCCGACCAGCAGCTGTGGTGGCTTTTCGTGCTGACTCTCCGGCCAGCGGCCGTCGCTCTGTCTGCGGCTGCCGCGGGATCGTCCGTTGCACAGCGAAATGGCTCTGCTGGTCGCCGCACCTGCAGTGACGCGGTCTGCGGTGACACCGAGGCCACCGCCTCGGGACCGGCATTAATTAAAGTGGAAATATCAGCCCGCTGCGCTATCCTGGGCCGTAACAGCCCCGGGAGCATCCCTACCCCTTTTTCCGCGCTTCCAAGCACCGAAGCTCCCTAGCGGCGGCGCTGGCGGGCAGCGCGTTGAGGCCTAACACCGCCGCGACATTAGCGGCTGCTGCGCCATCGCCACCGCCACCTCCGTGTCCCAGCACAAGACCCCCCGCGACCGGCCGCCGCCGCCCCTCAGGCGGGGAAGGAACGCGGCACCTCCTCCCCGTTCCCTAGAGCCTCTCGGGCGCAGCCCTGCCGCCCGTTGCACTACAACTCCCGGCATGCCCCGTGGCGGGAGAGGCGCGCCCGCGCGGGGGCGCGCGCTGCTTGCCGGGAGGCGTAGTCTTTCCGTCGGGGCCGCGCCGTCCTGAGGAGGGCGCCGCCGCCGCCGCCGGCCGGTGTCGCCGGAAGGGCTCTCCCTC